>VZTQ01009712.1:96226-415614 GCA_013400755.1 Pelecanoides urinatrix | reverse complement strand
TGTCCTGGTTCCGGCTGGGACAGGGTTAACTTTCCTCCCCATAGCTCGGGGCTGGGCTGTGCTGTGTTGCGGTTTGGTATGAAAGGAGCGTTAATGGCCCATTGATGCTTTGGCTGTTGCCACCAGGGTGGGGGGAGCACCCAGCTGGCCAATGGGGTGTTCTATACCATGTGACATCATGCTCAGTATAAAAACCGGGGGGGGGGGGGCTCGCCCCCCGGTTCAGGACACGCAGTCGGCGGTCGGTGAGCAGTTGCACTGTGCATCATCTGCTTTGTATATTCTGTTATTGTTGTTGTTCCCATTTGCTATTATTGCTGTTCTACTTCTGTTTTATTTCAATTATTAAACTGTTTTTATCTCAACCCGGGAGCTTTCCTACTTGTACCCTTCCCGATTCTCTCCCTCATTCCACTGGTGTTGGGGGGTGGGGGGTGAGCGGCTGCGTGGCATTTATTTTCTGCTGGCTGGGGTTAAACCTCGACAGGAGGCAACGCTACTGAGAAAAGGGAAAAGATTCGATTTCTTAAATGAGCTCGGTAAGCTCTGCCTTGCTTTGGCACTGTGGTCCCGGGCTCCCAGCAATGTGGGAATCCCCAGGGCACGAGATGCCGATGAAGTAAGGACAGGAGAAGTCTCACCACCATTATGCAATTCTCCTCAGGCCTCTTCTGCATTCGGCTCATTCTCTCCGCTGAAAATATTCCCAGGGAAAGGAAAAATGTCCTTCTTTAGGACAAACTCTCCCCTTGCAAGACAGCAAAGCGCTGCAGGACAGGGAATCTGTCGGAGGAGCCGGGTGCTGTCGCGCTTGCAGAGAGCTCGCAGCGCCTGGGGCTTGCAAAGGAGAGAGGGTTCTGCTACGCATCGGCTTCGGGAGCTGCTGAGCATCCCTTCCCCTTTGCTGCTCTTCTGAGGGTCGGCGGCAGCACAGGGTGGAAATTGCAATTTTCTGCTGGAAGTTCAGAGCAAGGTTTTGCTGTGGAATGATGAAAAGTAAAAATTTCCCTGCGGAATGAATGTCCCGGCGAGAGGCCAGTTTGGAAATACCTTTGAACTATTCTATTCTGATAGTGTCTAGCAGATATACCCTAATATAATAATACTGGCATCAAGTGAGTATGATAAAACCCAGAAGCAAGTAACTTCCAAACAGGGGTTGTCCCTCTTTCATTTTATAGGGCCAAACATTCCAGGGGAAAGCCATCCTTTTTGATTACCTTCCCCACAACGAACATCCGCAGCATTTCCCCTGAAACAGTGACGAACCCAAACCATTCCCAAAGGGAAACCACCTCAGGAAATACATTTTCAAGCAGCTTTAGCTAGGAAGCCCAACGAGCCGACTCAGCTCCATCACGTGTAGCCCCCGGCGCTCAAACACACCGCAAGGTCCCAGCGCCGGGTAATTAGGAGAACATACACTGGAATCAAGCCCAGTGAAAGCAAACATGCGCTCTTAAGTGTATTGACATCTATTATGGTAAAACACCCTTTTCTTGTCTCTTGGTCCTTTTTTCCACATTTCTGCTCCGCAGCAGTATGGCCTGGAGGCAGGAAGGGGTTGCTGAGGCAGTTGTCGTTTTTTCAGCAAGCTGACAGAAGGTGAGCTGTTATTTTATACATGAAGATGCACATACTTGCTCTGCGGCCCAGGAGGAGAAGAGAGGTGGACGAAGATAAAAGTGGAAGTAAATCCTGCCAGCAACTCAGCCACTGTGACAGGAGAAGGTTGTCTTAAGCATTTAACAGAAGCAACCAAAGGCAAGACCTAGAGAAAATGGGATCATTGGGCATTTCAGCAATTCCTGGATCTCTAGATCAGGCAGCTGGTAGGACCAGCCATTCTGGAGGGTGGTCCTCTGGTCCACCAGTCCTCTCCTAAGTTACTGGAAGTGCTGATGTACACTTTAAATTGTCCGGACATCTGCTGGTAAAACAATCCAGGAGGTTGTGACAAAATCCTCCTTCCCGATCTCCAGGCCAAATGGTGGCCATTTGGACTGGTGTCTTTTGGCTTCTTCTCCTGCAGGGTGGAGGCGAGTGACCCAGTCTCTGCTATGAGACATGGAGGACTGCCACGGACTTCACACTGGACCAGTCTTGGACACAGTTTGGTGTCCAGACTTGGGTCCCTTCCATTGAAATAGACCTCAAGAAACTGGACAGTGTGTCCAAATGGGAAGAAGACTAATACATCCAGAGAGCACAGAGCATGAGGAAGGTCCCCATGAACTCGGCTAACTTATTTTATAAGGTACAGGACCAGGAGGTAAGGAAAAGATCAGCTTCCCAGTAGCTAAAGCGTTGTGACATGTAGGACTGACTGAATGCTCTTGACATTCACTAAGGAAGGGCAGGACAGGCAAAAAAAAAAAAGGGAAAAGAAAAAGAAGGATTTAGTTTGGTAGTTAGGAAGCACTAAAAGCTGGAAAAATGCTTGGAACTTGCTGTGAATATTTAAAGCCTCTCTGGGAGCAGGGATGAGAAATAGGTTTGAAAAAACCTACAAAGGAAAGTCTAAGAATTGGTTCTGCTTCTGAGCAGATGCTACAGACCTTTCTTGCAGCTCTACATATCTCGCGTGATGAACACTACTATCTTACAAGCTTCTCATACGGTCACCTGTCTTCACTGGAGTGGGTGCCTTTCCTCCTTCTGCCCCATTTCAATCCCAGCCATATGCAGTTCATATAAGCCCGTGGGATCGCCTTGTTGGGACATCCTTTAGACCCGTGACAGCGGTTCTGCTCTCAGGATGGTGTTGCTCTCCCCAGTCCTTCTCCACTTGCTGGCAAACCATTTACTGATATCTCTGCCCCTGCCCATGCTTTTAACGTCGGGAGGAGCCTTCAAACTTTTCCAGGGCACTTTCAACAGACACATCCTGACCAAACCTTTCGCATGACGCTAGTTTTGAGTGGTCAGGCTACGGAGTCAGGACAAACGCCGCTGGCTCTCAGCTCGTGGAGGAGCATCTCCATCCCAGCAAGAAACCAGAGTGAACAGATGTCTCTTTTGGGCTGTCCAGATGGCTGAGTAGCTGAAAAAGGCATAAGAAGGATCATAGCCTATGGCAGCTTTCAAGTGGCCAAACTGATCTGGAGTGAGCAACGACCTTCATAAACCCACTTAATGAAAAATACCTCCTTGCAGCAGGGTGAAGAGGAGGAGGAATCTCTTTCTTTGAATCTCTTATGCCACAGATATTTCAGCCATGCAAACATTTTAAAGTGAGACCAGCGTGCAGTTAGCTCTCGCCACTGGAAAATCCACTTTTCTACCCTGATTTTTTTGCTTTCTAGGCAGCTTGCCAATGGGTACCTGACAGCCAGCTTGCAGGGTGCTGCTCCTAATTACATTAAAGGAAAATCACTTCCTTGGGACATTGCAAATAAAGGAGAATGTGGGCTGATCTTGCTAAGGAAGGTGAGCAAAAATCCCACCCAAAGTTAGATATGTGAAAATTATCACGGCAGAAATGGCATCTTTGGTGTCCAAATGCTTATTAGATTGAGTAAAAAGAGGGTCTGGAGACATTCAAAGAGACAATGGATGAATAGGACCTCTAAAGTCTTGGATCTAACCTCCTGCTCAAAGCAGGACTATCCCCAATGCTGGATCATGTTGATACGGGCTTTGTCTGTCCCAATCTTAAAAACCTCCAAGGTTGGAGAACCCACGAGCTTTCTTTTCCAAGTCCGCTCCACATCCATCACCCTGTCTTGCTGTTTCTCCCATTAGGTAAGAAGTTTTTGGAGCCTGGAGCTTTTCTGTCTTTGCAGAATTGCTGCAGAGGAGCTCTGGTCTTAGCTGGCTTGCCCGGGGTCTGGTACCAGCACACAGGATAGCACAGCGTGGGCGTTACCAGTGCGTTTGGAGGTTTTGATTCAGAGACGTGTTGTGTCATGAAATAATCCAAAAGGCATTGCAAAAATACACGCAAACAGAGCTTTGGGATCTCCTAAGTTGTGTGTTTAAATGTCTTCCACATAAAATATTCCTTATTAAAAAATCATTTCAAGTTGTTTTCTCTGGAAGTTTTTGAATGTAAACTTTCTTTGATGTAAACCAGCATTTTCCAGGGGAAAAATCCAAGCATTTCAGTGAAAGATGTCCAGCCATCTCGCATGTCAAATCTCATCTAAATGGTTCATGTGCAATAAAGTGTACCCTCATCTGCAGTGAAATGCATGTAACTGAATTAGCTTTTGCAGAAAAGAAAGGATGGGTTAAGTACACTGAAATTACGTTGGCTTCTGTGAAGGACTCTGTCAGAGTGGATGTGCAGAGTAAAGTTGCTCCCTGGGAAACATCAAATGCTTTTTTGCTGGGCTCCTAATCCAACCAGGACAGGGCTCCTGATGATGCGTTAGGATTCTTACTACTGAAATGAATAAAGAGGTGCATGAAATGGAAAATAGAAGATTGTCCTTTTCCAGAGAGGAGGGAAGAACCTCTGAAGGTCTGGGCTTGCACAGGTTGCCAGTCGGAAGCGAAGCCACCACATGAGTCTTATCTGATGTGAGCAGATCCGTCCTGCTGCTGCACTCAAAAGGCACATGGAAAAACCTTAGTCTGGTCACTCCTGTTTTAAATTATGCATCCTCCATCTGCTGACTCGAGCACAGATGTGCCTACGGTAACTGCCGCACTTCTTAAAATAACCACCCTGCTGCAATGGCTACTTATGGAGGGGTTTTACACATCCCTGACCTCCCCAGTCCAAGCTCTCTCAGCTTCTCGCTCTTGCTGATGTCCCTGCAGGTGAAGGTTTGATGTCAGCTGGAGCAAAGTGAGTGGTACAGGTTTGGCCAGCTCCGGGCACAGGTCAGGCAGGCCAAGATCCCATCATGTCAATGAAAACTGCTCCCTCTTTCAATCCATTGTTAGGAATTTTACATCCCTTGTTTTGACTGCTCCAAGAGACCTCGTCTGCATGGAGACTGTCTACACAAGACACCTGAAATCCTCCCTGAGGGACCAGAACCCAAACTTGAGCCCTGGATTGATTTTAATTTTGGAAAGCTCTAACCCCTGGACCACAGCACTCTTTACGAGGGGTCTTGGCACCCTCAGGAGGCCACTGCAGCCAAGCCTGGTTTCCCACCAGTTCAGAGCAGCCCCAGGTGCAGGTGCAAGCACGTTGGCCCAGCATCAACCTAGAGCAGAGCCAAGGGTTGGTTAGATGGGGACTCAAGCTGCCATGCTCAGGTCACTTCCAGACAACGCTCGCATCCCTGCCAGATGTGCTCCACCACATTGAACACGTTGAATTCTTTGCCTCTTTCCTTGGACTCTAAATCAACTCTGTCAGCTCCTTAATTATTTTAATTTTTCTTCATTCTCCAAATCCCTCAAATATATTTTATATATAGGCTACAGGCTTAAAAAAGAAAGCTACCGCTGTGCCCTTACCTCTGAAATATTACCACAGAAATGTATGTATTTCATTTCTGCCTTTCATTTTTCCAGACATTTTTTTGCTTTGAAGAAGCTTGAAACAGTAATAGGCCGATGGCTACACTCCAACTCTATTGATTAACAGTGAGTGGTCGAGTTCTTCAGTGCTTGAGAATATATCCAGAAATGGGGGCAGGTGAATTATTGCATTTTCCCACAGAAGGAAGGAGGGAGGAAGGATAAGACCTACAATAGGGAGTTCAAAAGACCAGCCTACCCCATCTCAGATCCCCCTTGGCATGAAATGCTAATCTGAGGGAGAACCCTCAGATTGTTTTAGTGGCTCAGCACAGCACAGGGCTAAATCATTTACAAATATTGCGACTCTAAATTGTCTCTACTTTAACAAGAGGAGAGCAGAGAAGGAAAGCAAGTGGGAACACTCTTCCACAGTTTTATGAAAGAAGTCGGTGCTGAGAATAGAAATCTCTTCCCAGCCATTACAGTCCTCACTAACGGTCTCGTTATCAGTGCATTTTAGGAGAAAAGGCAAAGAGTCTTCAAGACAAAGGAAGCATTGCAGGCTGCAAGATTTGAAGAAGCCCAAGGGCTGCAAAGAGGTTGTCCTGATGGACAATGGGACAGAGGCCCTGTGTCTGTACCTTCGACTTCCTCATGGAAGGATTCCTCTTTACAAACTTGGAAGCTCCTGGAACTGCCGGACTACACCCTAACAAGACCACAGGGTCATAGTATCATAGAATCGTAGGGTAATTCAGGCTGGAAGGGACCTCAGGAGGTCTCTAGTCCAACCTCCTGCTCAAAGTAGGGTCAGCTGTGTGGCTGGACCAGGTTGCTCAGGGCTTTATCTTGTCTGGTCTTGAAAACATTCAAGGTTAGAGATGGCACAAGTTCTCTGGGCAACATGTTCCACTTCTTGACTGTCCTCATGTGGGAAATGTTTCTCATCCAATATCTAGTCTTAACTTTTCTTTTTTGACTCAAAGGAATCGTTGGTGGGTACGAATGCAAAGAGGACACCATCAAAGCTGAACTTTTCGGAGTAGGACAAACTTGATAATGTTGTACTCTCTCCAAAAAAGAAGCAGGTTTGGGGGGGGATCACAGTCTATGGATTCCTCCAAACTTGAGGCAAGGAAAAGGAGCAAAGCTTGGATGCAAACAGAAAGGAGACCTCACTGTCAGATTCCACCATGTCCCCCTGCATCTCTCCATCCCATTCATCGTCTGGGAGAGGTACGGGTTTGCACCAAACATCAGAGAATCCATTTTGCCTTCAAAAAGATGGGGAGAATTTTTGAAATCATGGCTTCTCCTGAGATGGAAAAGCATTTTCTCCTTTCCCCTTGAATTCAAGGCCTGTCCCAAGAATGAAAAACAGTTGAAGGCAGATGCCATGGGTGATAATGAGCAACAGATCACTCCAGCTTGAAAGATGAGTCAGTGAGAAGTCAGAAGAGTTTGCAGCTTCTCTGCTGTACCTGATGCAGTGGTTGGTGCTGGAGAGTATTTCTGAACTATATTTCAACTGGACATCCAAGTGAAGTTTTCATTTGGATGTTAGGTGCTGCAAGACCAGCCTCCAAGGCCATCCAGAGCGTTACAAAACTGCCATTTCCAATCCTCATGCAGTTAATGGTGAGTGATGCTTGCTTTTCTGATGTATATCGTGAAACTCAGATCCTGACAGGATTAATGCACTGTAAAAGGACTCAAAACCTTCAGTGAGGCAGGGGATTCTTTTAACAAATCAACTTTGTGAGCCCATTTGTGGCCAGTTTTGGAAAAATCAGAAATCATACAATGAAAACATGTTTAGCGAAGAAAAATAGTAACAACAACAAAACGAATAAGCGACTGTAGAAGTAAGCTATGAAGAAATTTTTGTCATTTGCAAATATGCTTAAGTCAATAACTGGATGAGAGGTACTAATATTAACACACATTTGAAAGCCATGAAGTCTAAAGGAAAACAAATCTTTGGGGACAATAAACTAAAGGAGGTGACTCTATGTCCAGGCAACTAAAACACTCAAGAAAACACAGAAGTAAAGGCACATTCTTTTTCTTTCTACTTATCTTTTTATAGAATGAGATTTAACTTATATTATCCCCATTAAATTCAAGAGAATTTGCCAAGGGGGTTTCATCTGTTCTGCAGGCATCTAAACTACCATTTCAAGGTATGATGTTTCCCAAAACCGTTTTGCAGTAGGAACAATGCACCTTCTTGGAGAGTGGGGATCTAAGCGTTGTTGTGACAGAGACCAATTCGGTCTTGCAAACCGTTCTGACCCCCTATCTCGCCTTGTTCCCCCTCAATTCTGTATTTGCACATCTTTTTTTCCTGCGCATTTGAATTTAATAACTATTATTTTAAGAATTGTGAAAGGACTATCTATTGAATAGCTGTAGCTTAAGTAGCTTTCCTAGTAGCAAAACAGTTTAATTTTGTTAATATTGGTAGCTATAGAAATCAATATCTGCCATAGCTCTACATCATCGGTTTTGACTCTACCCTCCCCAGGAGGGCATCTGCTTGTTTCCCACAGGTACTGATATCACAGTGAGATCAGGAACTTAAATACTCACCCGAGCGTGGGGTAATTCTCCTCTCTTCAATTCTGTCCATCGATTTCAACACGAGTTACTCAAACCCCCATGAAGCCCTTGAGAATTCCTTATGATAGATCTAGGACTCAGATCATATTAAAACAGACTAAGGGTAAGCAATAAGTAACAATAAACTATAGCCGTACAGCTCTAACATCAGCAGTTGAGAAGCATCCCAGAGTACAATTTCATTGATTTTAGTGGAATTATGTCATGCCTTAATTTGAGCCAAAACCACGATATATATTTCAGTGCTCCTGAAAACCCTTTTGGAATTTATTCTCCAGTGGAGGTTCCATTACAATAAAAAGACGCCCATTTTAACCGTTGATCGGAATATACTGTAACACATGTGAGTGGAGAGATTACAGAAGACCTCATAGAAGATTGACCTTTTGATATGTGGCGGAAAGATTGCTGGAAACAAGGGAACAATTCAAGAGTTATTTGCTGAGAGCATCTAGGGGCATTAAAATCACTGCACTATGGCAGGCTTGGACTGTTGCTGTGCCCTTTGCATATAGCTGAGATAGACCTGCAAAAGAAGCTCCTCTCAAGAAATAGATACAATATTTTTGCAGCCGGTGACAAGAGAGCTTTGATAAATTTTAGATCAGCTCACTTGGAGGGAACAAAGGCTGCTGAAGTGAGTCAAGTTCACTCTTCAGTAGTCATGACAACACTTTCAAGAACTCACAGTTTAGGGAAGAAGTAAAGGAAATAAATACTGATTGGTGACACAAAGCGATCCATTATTGCTCGTACATTATCTCTAACCATCTGGACAGCTCTGGAGTGAAGAAACCAATGGTTGGTGGCTTCCCGGAGGCCAGGCAGGATGTGGTATATCACAGCCGATGTCAAAGCTCGGGCAAGGGTAGCATCGCTTTGCTGCAGGCAGTGCGGAGGGTCCTGGGGTCAGAGCCCAGGATGCTACAGACTCATCACGCATGTCCTTGGAAAGCAGTGGAAGCAGTTAGGACCGGCTCCCTCCAGCTCTTCACTTGGACCTTGCTGGGAGACACTGTGGCTCCCAGGACTGCATCAGAGGAACAAAATGGCCATCCTGAGATGCCTCAGGGCAAAGTCTGGGGGTAGGTTTGAGCTGCTGCAGGGGGTGACTTAAGCAGGGCAGTCAGACTTCCCACTGGAGAGGATGCTCCGTCCTGCTGGCCCCTTGTCCAGCCACGGCACGGTTACAAACAGTTGGAGGACAGTAATATCATAAATGGCTGCAACTACTTGTGAAATGGAAGCGTATCTTTGCAAACGCTTGCCTTGCAAGTCACATCTGCTCTTTGAAAGTCTGTTTCCCTTCTTTCCATTCCCCCAGGAAGTTTGCTAGCGCTTTATTAGTTTTTTTCTTTTTTTTTTTTTTCTTCTTCATCTTTTTGGATGTAATAGCTCCCCTCCAGCTATATCTCTTCTTTGCTTCTCATCCAGACAGCTTCTGCCACTGCTAATACCCATCTGGACTATGGGAAACCAGAACCCTTGCTGGACGGTAATGGGCCAGTGGAAGCCTCAGAGTCTCCACGGCAGGGGAAAAAGGGATTACAATCGATAGCTGCTGTGCCCAGGCTCCCTTTGCAACCCCCAGATGAGCTCAACAGGGCAGGAGACAGGCTAATGTCCCCTCTGCTCTCCTGGAAATGTGTCTTATCCCAGCCAGAGGAGCAGGCACAGCAAAGCCATTGTTCTCTTCTGGCCAGTTTCATTAAAGAAAAAAACAAAAAGAGTGATAAGTGTGGGATTGCTGGGGACCACAGTGCAGCAATTACCTGCTCCTTAGCAGTGGAGCTGAAGGCATCCATATCTGTTCCCAGAGCCTCCTGAGAGTCTCCTCAGATGGCAAAGTTCAAAGAGATCTGGAGGCTGAGCCCTGTTCCACAGAGGTAAGAGATTTCATCCCTCATGAACAAGATTCATCTGGTAGATGAAAATACAGATGTCCAGTAAGCGATTGAGCACATCCTGAGAGAGCTTGAGTTGTTTGCCCACACAGGTGTGTAGGGTCCCACCACATCTGCAAAGGGCTTGCAGATGTGATACCACCTCTGGGAGGGTGGCGAAGGGAAAGCAGGAGAGTTACCCTGGAGCATCTCAAATGCTGCTTCTTCCTGCACATTTGCACAGCCCCAGGACTGGCTGCTCAGCCTGCGAGCATGGGTACCCACATCTTCTGTCCCTGGTCTCCTGCTAGGCCATCTGTCCATGCCAAACCACTGTCATATGCCTTAGCATTTACTCCAAAAAGCCATACTGGTGACCTGGGTTTTGGGAGTAGAGTGGACTGCTAACCTGTACAAGTAAATGCCTCCTTCACCTGCATGCCAGCCTCCCTCTCATGTCTTCTGGCAGCTCAGAGACCCAAAGCTGACCCAAACCCCTAAACTCTGGAACATGGCACAAGCACAACACCACCACATTAGTTTCCACAGAAACTTTCTCATCTCCTCTGCCCTGCCTCAGTGCAGCGCTGAAATCTCCTTTCCTTGTGCTGGAAACTCTCCAGATGTAACTGCAATTTCTGTAGACATAAATTGTATTTACTATTTTATTGATCGAGAACATGACATTTTCCCTAATTCCAAAGTATTTACTAGCACTGGCAAGCAAACAAAACCCACCTCTCCTGACGAGTCAACAAAGTTGGCCATGCATGGAGGTAACGCTCATCACCACATCAAGAACTTAGGGGAGGATTGTTGCCTTCAGCTGTGCAGGAATCTGGGCTTTCAACAAGGAGTTTTGTTGCAGATAGGATCAACTTTCCAAACTTACCCATGAACAAAAATGCAAGTTTTCCATCAGACCAATGAAAAATTCTTCCACTTCACTCAAATGAAAGGTTTCATTTCTATTTCAGTCTTTTCATAATTTACTTTTTGTCATATAGAAAGAAAACACGGTAAGAGCGCTGGTTTGCAGTTCTCTAGGGTTTAACATAATAATATGCAGCAATAAGAAAATAGCCTTTTAAAGGAAAGGCATCCTATTAAAGGAAAGGTGTAGTTATAAGCATTATAAGGTCTCTATTGTCACCATAAAGGTCAAACACCTTCAGAACCACATTGTTTTCCAAGAAGCGGTGATTAATAGCTATTATGAGCAGCACCGGAGAGTATGGCCATATTGTACAAGAAGAGAAGGAGGGGGAGAGTATGTGAGTTTTAGGGCTGGTGCAGTCACAAGCACTCTCTGGGGTAGCCTTCAGGTTCATTATCCCATCCACCAGCATTTGGAAGGTCTCCTAATGAGTCAATCTTTCAGCAGATCATCCTGAGGCACTGGAGCTGCAAATGCTTAAAGTTGAGTCACTTTGTCATCATGAAAAACTTTCACCACGTGCCCCTGGAGTACCGAGAGGCTGGTGGGATGGCCTGACCCGCTCTCCAGCTCCACTGGTGGCACGGCCCTGACCTCCAGTGACCATCAAAGGCATCTCAGCAGCTAGCTCACAAGTAGGTGTCAACATATAGACCCCCTAAATGGAGGGTTTTTTCAGTTTTAGGTATCTCCCACTCATTCGTATCTTGGCAAGCCTGAGAAAGAGATGGGTTTTAGTCCTGTGGAGCAATTACCCAGAGGCCAGCTTCACCAGGCTGTGCGTAAGGACTTCAGGCACTGGGGCTACAGGAGAGATTTTGCACCCAGAGAGCCCTGAGGTTGTTTTACCTGGAAAGCAGCATAACTGGCACTAGTTCAAGGCTGCCTGAGGCAACCCAGCTGTCCTCTTGCTNGATTCTATGATTCTAACTCCACTGTCCCCGGGAACAACCCTAGTCCTGTACGTTAAAGAGGAGAAAAAAAAAATGCATTATGTTTTCCTATCAGTACCGATCATTTGGATATTTGCTTGGAGCTGCACAGCACATGGAGATGGAGATAGACTGGGTCAGCTTCATGGGACTGCTCATTCATTAAACACCACCTCATGAAAATAAGCCTTAATTTCTTTGAAATCGGCTTTTCGGGGGCGACGAACCATTTCCCACATTAGACCTTTTCACACCTTTTCTTGACTTCCCGCATGCTTAGATCACTGACAAAACTTGTTGAGGTAAGCATTTACCCATGCACTGGTTTGGAAGAGGGGGCATTTCTGGAGCCTTGACTTTTCTGATGCTTTTATTTAGGGAACTGGTTGAAACATTTAGAAGTGGAGCTAGCAGCCTAAAAACTGCCAAACTTCTCTGAAAATCTAAATAGAATAAGGAAAGAACTGCTTTTCTCTAGCTTGGAGGCACAGCAATAATAAAGACTAGACCAAAGCAGGAGTTAGCTCTGTTTATGCCCTTGCTGCAGGAGGATGAGGTGGTGAGTCCACAGGTTTGATTTGCACCGTGTCAAAACCCTGCAGAATGGAGTTGCACAAAGCTAAGCCCCACGCATGTAACTTCCAGGCGTGGGTCTCACTCGGCATGTTTAACAGTACGTAAAACATTTCCACCTAGAGCAAGTGGTGGAGAGGAAGACTTGATCCTTTTAGCCACAACTGCTCATTATTTCATCTGCTTTCATCAAATCCCCTTGTGACTTCCAGCCTCAGATATCTCCAATGCTTTTGGGTACCTTGTTTTTGCTAGAAAAATAACATAACAGTGAGGCTGTGGGAACTCATAGAATCATAGAATCATTAAGGTTGGAAAAATCCTCTAAGATCATTGAGTCCAACCGTCAACCCAACACCCCCATGCCCACTAAACCATGTCCCTAAGCACCTCATCTACACATCTTTTAAGTACCTCCAGGGATTGTGACTCAACCACTGCCCTGGGCAGCCNTTGGCCTCGGCCCATCGATCCAACTCATTGCAGGACACTTCCCGTGTTTCAGAAACCGTGACCCATCCACACACTGCGGATTGGAAACCAGCTGTTTAAAGAAAATACTCCCTGTCCTTGAAATCCCTCCCTGCACCCAGGGCTTTGCAAACCTCCACTTACTTTTGGCATCCGTCTCTAGATTGTGTCACTCGCCAGCTTAGTTAAGAAGCTGATTTGAATATTGTTTTATCACACTGTGCTTCGCAGACAGCATTGAGTCAGCTCAAAACCAGCGCAGTGTGTACTGGCTTCCAGTTAATTATAGTCATAAAACATAATTTACTCCAGTGAAAGGAAATACTTTGAATCTGGAAGGCTCTTTGCTGCAGACGCCAATTCCTGCGAAGGGTTTTGTTTTCCCCCGTTATCACACGGGGCACGATGCTAGAGAGAGCGTTTTCTGACTGTGGGATTATAAATCATTGAAGACCAGACTACCCCCGGTGCACGGGCCATCACAGCGAGGATGTTTTGCAGATAATTTTTTCCAAAGAGCATTAATACAGCCGTCGGGAAAGAAAGAAAGAAACTGTACCCTTAGAAAATAACAGCCTGTCTCTTGCTTGGCATTTCTTTGTACCCGTCCTCCCTTCAGCGGGGTCTGGCTTGGTCCCTGGAGGAATCCATTTGCTGGGTTGGTGTTTCCTCCCATTTCAGCTCTCCAGGCAGCAGACTAGTCACAGTGCTAATGCTCCAGTCGAGAATTTGTTTTCCCAAAGGCCAGACACTTGCAGTGTGCCCCCCTCTCAAACCACTCACAGTGCAAGGAGCTGCATCCTGGTCGTTGTCCCTGCCTCAACGTGGCAGGAAAAGTTATCTCCATCGTAGGGATCACCTCTTAAACCCATCTACTAAATCCATCTCTTTAAAACACCGGATGGTCCGAGAGGTGAAGGGGAGATCAGGGCCCTCCCCACTGTAGACACAGCTCTTGGACACATCCCAAGTATAGGACTCAGAGTTATTCTGGGAACATTTGCACATGTGAAAGTCTCTCTCCCGTTGTCCAGGTGAGGATTTCTGGCCAGAAACCAGGTCTGAGGTTTACACAAGAGGTTCGTGGTTGCACGGCTCAATGTTTTCTTACCGAGAGCTTGCCCTGGATGAGTGCCCAAATACAGAGGCAGCTGGGGAAGGAGCGCAGCTGAGGACAAATGGTGGAGCTGCAGTAACAGCAACCCACCTTCTCCTTCAAGCTGTCATAAGTGTTTAAAATTGGTGGGAGAAAAGCGGGCACAAGCTGGAATATCCAGGGAAGGTCCGGTGGGAACAGCTATTGCTGATGAGCACTGGCAGGGCTAACCTTGGAGGGGGCAACTTTGTTCCTAGCAGTGTCTGAGACATCTGGGAAGGGCAAGAGCAAGGTGGAAATGTTTTGCTGATAGAATAGCACATAACCAAATCCCCTGCCCTCACCTCTTTCCTTGTTTCTCACTACTGAACAAAAAACCATCTTGTCCACCTGTTTTTTAGCAGATCTGGCATGAAATTTAGGTGCTCTCAGGTTTCTTCCCACCAGAGTACCCGCAAAGCAGTGGGGAGGGAGGCAAGTGGACGATATGTTTTAATTTGTCTGGCCAGATGCTCTCCTTGACATTGCAATGGTGAACTTGATCCCATCTAAACATTTCTCCTGGTTCCCTCCCTAGTCTTGCTCCAGCATTGGTGCAGGGGCAATGAGAAGGAAAGCAGCTCTCCTGGGTCTATCTGATAGATGGATACTGGGTAGAAATGAAAGGCTGGTCTGAACAGGCTGCCCAGGGCAGTGGTGGAGTCACCATCCTTGGAAGTGTTTAAAAGACATGTAAATGTGGCACTTAGGGACATGGTTTAGTGGGCATGGGCGTGTTCGGTGGGTGGTTGGACTCTATGATCTTAGAGGTCTTTTCCAATCTTAATGATTCTGTGATTCTATGATTCTATGAACTCATAGACTCCTGGATGCCGCCTTGCAAAACACTGTCTGTGCTGAAGAATGGAGGTGACAATTTTTGGTCAGATCCGAAGGAGGGCATGGAGGGTGCATGGTGAGTCTGCGATGTCCTGATACGGCTGTGCATGCCTTGCTCCTGCCTCCAGATCCCCTACTCCCCTCCACTCCTCATGATTAGATTATTAATACAGAAAGGAAATACTCAGGTATATATACCACCAGAGGGTGTGCAATATAACTGCCCAAAACTGACATCTCTCAGGAGTCAGACTCCCTGGGGAAACTGAGGCACTGGGTGCACTAGGGATGTGACCCCAAATCCCAGTAAACCCTTAAGAGGTCCCAAAGAGAATCCAGCACTTGTGGCTCCAGCAAGCACTGCCAGCCAGACACCTTTAAGTTTTAGTCAAGCGCTCACCAACCAGAAATATGGTCCTCTTCTTTCTCGCCGACACATGCCCGAGTCCCACAGCATCTCTCCGAGGAGACATCCAGCATGCCACCATGTCCCCTGGTGTCTCCAGTCAGCCTCACTGGGGACATGAGCAGCAGGACCAGCAGGGAAATAAAACCACTTAGAAGAGCAATGCCCATCACATTTGGTATTTTATCAGCTTCCACTTCTCTTTTTTAATGTACTCGTAGGAGATGGGAAGCATTGCTCCAGGTCTGGGCAGAAAGGACCCCAAAGGGAAAGAAAAGTCACCCACAAACCTTGGGGGCACAGGCAGATACGTGCAGAAACAAACCAGGGGAAAACCAAAAATGCCCTTAAAATGTTTTGTTTCTCTTGTAGTTGCTTATTTTACTGCAGAAGAGTTTGAAGTTCTCCATTTCCTGGGTGTGTTACAGGAGCAGCAGAGTTGAGACACAAGCTTTTAATGAAGTTTATGTAAATTGGGGTATGTTTATATTTAGCCAAACAGATTTAGGAGTACTAATAAAGCAGCAGATGAGGCGTAGAAAAGAGCTGGTGCAGGTTTCCACCACTGTTATTTTTTAGCTTCCTCCCACCATTCCCAATGAAAAGAGTCTGCTTCTGTTGCCAGTTTCCCTTCAAAGCAAGTGCTTTTGAAAACCCGTTTATCCCTAAGTGCTGCTGAGGCATCTCACCAAGTTGCAGTTCAGTTGCACCACATCACCTTTCTTCCGTGAGCAACCGGGGACAATTCACCCTATATTTGCTTTCCCTTAAAGCAAATTAAATTTTCCCAACTCCTCTGACCGATCTTTGTTCACTAACATGGGAGCATCTAGACAGGCCAAAGCAAGGCCAGGCTTTTCGTTATTTGTAGTCAGACTGAAGCCTTTTCCTTTGGAAGAAAGGTGGGGGTGGCAGAGATGTGCCAGGCTTGGATGCCGAGCTCTGCACCGTGGATGCCGAGGATGCAGGATGAGCCTCAGCCCTGGGGATGTGGGTGGAGGAGGAGGCAGAGCTGGCACCGCCCAGTGATGGCTGGGGACGGATCCTGTGCTTGTGGCTAAGAGGAGAAGAGCAGGGGCCACCAACAGAGACCTGTGACCATCATCCCTTCTGATGCCACCGCCTGTCCCCTGAGAAAGCAGCATGTCCATCTTTGAAGACCATGGTGGAATGATACATAGAGAAGCAGGAAAATTTGTGGGTGCCAAGTGAGGACAAAGAGTGTGATGGGTCTCCAGGTCCTTATCAATTGAGTGGAAAGACTGGCTAATTAACCATGACAACCTAAGAGCAGACATGTGGTGTGTTGCCCCCTGTCCATCCACACATCGCTGTACGGTGCTGACAAGCGCTTTGATTTTGCACAGCGAGTGTGCTTGGAAGGGCAGGGATGAAGGAGGAATGAAGAAAGACCCCATGACCTGCAATGACCTGAGGGGTGAGCCAGAGCTGTCCATCTGCATCCCAGAAACACCACTGAGGGGGTCAGAGGGATGTCGCTGGGATGATGGGTTTCATCCTGCCTCATATCTCAGCCAGCCAAGGCCTCCACAGCCACACGTGGGTCTACTTGGACATCCCCTTACACATGGGGAAAGCCAAGGAGCAGAGACAAGCGACTCAGCAACTCCTTGGAAGAAGATGCTTGGGAACCCCACCTCTCCTGACACCTTGCCGCAACCTCTTTAAAAGATTTTCTGCTCACCCCAGGAGTGTTTATATTAAGAAATGAGCCAGATTTGGGCCTTGTCGGCGTTATGCATTGCTATGGCAGTAACCTCCAATGGGGTGTCCAAGGAGGAGAGGTTGGTCCCAGGCCCCATTTTGAGCAAACCTGTCCTTATCAGAAAAGAGCAGAAGTCCTTTGCGCACGCAGGGGAGTTCACATGGAACGTAGCTGCCAGTCGCACACATGAACCCAATGAGATTTACAGGATGACTGATGCTCTCTGGGCTTCATCCAGCCTATCTGGACCATTCATCCAGCCTTGCTGGCTCCCTCCTTGCCCCTGGGGTCCCTCGTCGTGACCACGAAACTGCTCCATTTGGCAAAGAAGAGCAGTCTTGGATACCAGAGATTTCTGTATTTGTCAGAGGTCAACGTGAAACGGAAGGTAATGCAAATTATTACAAGCTACTAGGCAAAAGATGCTGCAGCAATACCAAGAAATTTTCCTATTTATGCCACCTTCACGCTTCTCATTTCCCTAACAAAAGGGTCAGGATCTAAATTTAGGACCGGCATGGTCAAAGCTTAGGTTTGAGACAGGGCTTCCCCACAATCCTACAGCTCTGCCAAATGAAACAAAGCAACGAGGTTCAGGTGGCGATAACAAAATAGCAAAACCCCCCACACTGTTCCCTGTCAGCCTCTTACATCGTTGCAAGGCCAAATTCCTGCCAGAGGGATGGAGCGGGAGCCTCACTTCTTGTCTGCGGGATCTAACGGGCAGCAGACACACTGCACGAGGAAAACCACAGCCACTTTCCTTCAGCTCGGTCTGGGTCTTAGGTTTTCCTCAGGGAGCCCATTTCTACAACAGTGAGAGAGTTCTGAAAAACAGGAAAAACCCCCATATATTGGCAAGCGCTCATGATATTTATTTTTTTCTACAGGAAACAACCATCTGTTTTACCAACATCCATCAGTGCTTTAATGCACACCAGGGAGAAGCTGTGTGTTAGTAAATCAACACCAGTGAGCTGAGGATTGTATCCAGACTTTGACTGCAAGGCTCTGACACCAGGAGAAAGGAAATGTGATCCACTGAGATCCATTAATTAGGCAGGCATGCTAATCAGGGAGTTTTGTTTCTGGTAGGGCTTTGGGTCATGCTGTAGATATTGGGCGTATCTGAGATCATCTGCTCCCAGGGAGGACTTCAAAGACTCGGTTCAGTGCTGCAGAAGTGGTTCATTAATGGTTTTCACCTGGTCACCTCCTCTTTGCCTCTGTTTTCCCCCAGCTCGTCTGGAGGAAACAGTCCGGCTGGATCAATCATTCTGATGGAGCTGTCAGACATCCAGAAACCACCATGAGCATCTTCAGGGCATCTTCCTTGCCACAGACATGGACTCATGGTATTTGCAAACATCCCAGTTTCTGACCAGTGTGTCTCTGGGGAGAAAGGGACAGCCCAAAGGAGTCAGGTGGAGCTGGGTGGGCATCTGGAGAAGACAACTTGGAAATGGGGGGTGGTTCTCACTTAATCAAAGGTATCTTTGGAGGAAATGGGCTTCTCCAGACCACTGGCACTCAAATGCAGTCTCAGGCGCCTGAGTGGTCCCATTGTGTGTGGTGACACAGGGATGGGAAACCAAAAGCCTCTCAGGACAGATGGATTCTCAGCATTTTGAGTAAATGCTGAACCTCACTCAAATTTGCAGCTGCAGCTTCTTTTCTCTTCAACCTGAAATGAATCTAAATATCCCTAACTTAAGGTGCTGGAGGAGGAGGACATTCCTGGAAAAAAAAGTGTTCAGTCCAGGAACCAGCTGTGATTGCTAAATTAGGAGATTTAGACACATGGGGAAAAAAAGCAAGAAGGCTGACCGAAAAGCTAAAAATACAGCCCGAAACACGGAGTCTGCCTAGGAACTGCATTTTCACCCTGCTTTACTGTGGGCCCATCCAACTCAAGGAAGAAGGGCACTGCAACCACAGACCAGACCCACAATGTTAATACCTACATAAAAGATGTAAGACAGCGGGAGACAGCCCAAAGCTCTCCCCTTAGGTATCACACCTGAGCTTTTGCAAAATTACAAGCATGAGCAAGCCATGTCTGGGACAACGTGTGATTAGAAAATGCAAGAGGGGCTGAACACAGCTGCTAGCTCCTGCTGTCTCACCGCTGCCCAGGGCCAGCCCTTGTGTCTGCCAAATTAAAAGGGGCTGCTTGAGGTACCCCAGGAAAATGCCCTAGGGCAAGTACCAGATGCATGGAAGGTGGTGCTTAGAAAGGAGATGTTTTCCTCCTCTCCTGTTGGTCATCAGCCTTAGCACAAGTTGATTATCCCACTAATTGCTGACCAGATATCAGTGTGATGCTTAGCTACCAAAATGCATAAGGGCTTCTCCAGCTGAGGGCTAGAGACATCCCACCTAGTGCCCTTTGCCAGCCAGTTGTGGTGGTCCAGAAGGGAAGGAGCTGGGGGAACTGGTGAGTGTATCGACCAGGCAATGCTGCAGATCACCGCATCCAGCTCCTGATATGTCGGTGAGTCTTGTTAATCCAAGTTTACATTTTAAAGAGAGAATAGGAACTTCCAGGCAAGAGGATTTCTATGCAAGGACTTAACAGTTAAATTAATTCATGGCTAAGCTGAGGAGCCCAGAGTTATTAAAGCATGAAATTGTGCCAGTCAATTAAAGCGTCAATCATAGCCAGCCTCATTTAGGAGAGCTGCTTTAATCCCAAGAAAGGAACATTTTTTTGGCCTTGTGAGAGAGCACATTGACTTGAAGTCAGTTTTAGTGAAATAGCTGTTCCTCAGTTATTGTTCAAAGATTTGCCAATTTTTTTTTTTTTATTATTTATTATTTTCTGCTGTGCTTCTTCCAAGGTGACTTGTGTTATGCTCAAGTAGAGACACAGATGCAATTTGAGCTGGAGATAGAATAACTCTAGTGGGCTACACAGCAAACAAACATTGAAAAAAAACAAACAAGAAAACTGATCAAAGAGACATTTAAACTGGCAAATACCAGAGTTCTGGGACATCTTTTGCTTTTAAGCTTATAATGGATTCGTATTTTGTTTTTAAAACTCAGCAATTAGATTATTCTGCTTGTCACTTCATGCAACGTGTTTGTTTTATTTGCTTTTAAAGCCTTTTTTTCCCTCTGGGCTGAAATCCCACAATGCTTACTGCAATGGTGGTATGTTTTTAACAAATTATGACTTTCCTTTGGCCCTAGATATAGCACGGCTCTATAGAGCAAGTCACACACCTGATCGTAATGAATGTATAGTCAGGAGAAACATCTCCAGAGGTGGTTTACCTGGAAACGGATGTAAGCCTAGGTGCCAAATATGATCTTTTATTCCTTTTCCACCAAAGCTCATGAAACAGAGACAAAACAGTCTCAGGGTTGGAGGGGAAACAGGAGCTCAGGGAGTCCAAAGACTTGGCCAGGCTTGCACTGTAAGTCATAGGTGGAGCTTGGTAGAGAGCCCAGGTGTCCTGCTGACTCATTTGTACACTTCATTCCCATTGATGACCAGCAGCAGGTATTTCACTTCAGCTAGAGGTATTTTGGAGGTGGGAGAAGCTTTGGTGTGAGTGTTGGCAAGGTTGGTGGGAGGAGGAGGTGGTGACTGACCTGCCTTTGCACCATTCCCCTTCCTGCAGAAGGGCCCTTCCAGTGCCAATCCCGGCTGTGACATCAACCAAGGGAAAGGGAAAGCTTTGGGTGATTTAAGAAGGAAATTCAGGCCACAGGGCAGCTCTGGACCCCTCTCTGACTGCATCACACAAGCTTTGTGGTTGTTCCTGCACCAGCACAGCTTCCCATGGTGAAAGCCCTGGGTGCACCCTTACCCTGTGGTAGGAGCGAGGTTGCTCACTGCAGGGCAGCCCAGCTTATATTTAGCATGGGGCCAGCACACGTGTGTAAGCAACTATGGATAGAGAGAAGGGCAATGAAGCTGGTGAAGGGCCTGGAGCACAAGTCTGATGAGGAGCGGCTGAGGGAACTGGGGGTGTTTAGTCTGGAGAAGAGGAGCCTGAGGGGAGACCTCATCGCGCTCTACAACTACCTGAAGGGAGGTTGGAGCGAGGGGGGGTCGGTCTCTTCTGCCAAGTAACAAGCGATAGGACGAGAGGAAACAGCCTCAAGTTGTGCCAGGGGAAGTTAAAATTAGATATTGAGAAAAATGTCTGCACTGAAAGGGTTGTCAAGCATTGGAAGAGGTTGTCCAGGGAAGTGGTGAGTCGCCATCCCTGGAGGTATTTAAAAGACGTGTAGATGAGGCACTTAGGGACATGGTTTAGTGGGCATGGGGGGGTTGGGTTGATGGTTGGATTCCATGATCTTAGAGGTCTTTTCCAACCTTAATGATTCTATGATTCTATGGATATGCATTAAAGAGTTATCCCTTCACATCGGGGGGATTCACGGATGGGCATGAAGCAGAGACCTTTAACTTTGGGACTCTGGGTTTGGTCCCTCTGCAGTGGAGAAGAGGACAGCTGGACACAGGCTGTTCTGCAGCCTTTGGCCTCAGGGCCGGAGGGCAGTTTGGGATAAGCTTGATTTCCCAGCATACACGGAGCCTTTAGGCCTTTTCTGGAGGTTGCAAACACTTCTCTCTCAATCTCAAGACGCCTTCTTAGAGAGCCCATGGCCAACACACACATCTCTTGCAGGTCTCTCTCAGCCTGCAGCTGCGCTTTGTGCAAGAAGGAAGGGGGGTATGTTTTTGATCTCCTATGGACTGTTCCTCTTGGGACCTCCCCTGTGCTGGGTGTGCGCAGAGCCCAGCTGGTAAGGTAGCACCAACGGCAATAGTATTTAGGACTATCTGTGCAGTAAATTTAGGTAGCTTGACTTGAAATTCAAGTTCCTGGGGCCAAGAAGGTCAAGGCAGTTGCTTCAATATCTGCTGTAAGAGCAGGGCACGCGGGTGCACCAGTCTCACCTGCTCTGCTGGGTGCAGAGGCAGATAACCTTTCTTCCCAGTTTCTTCAGGGCCCTGGACAATTGCCCACATCAATAGATGTGTTTCCTCCTGTTTCCTTCTTCTTTGGGAAATGGTTCATTCCCTTTAAGAAACAGCTCAGGTGCAGGTCTGGGGATGGTCCACCCCGGGGACCAGGCTTTGTAGTGTCGTGGTTTAACCTGGCAGGCAGCCAAACACCACACAGCCACTTGCTCACTCCTCCCCACTACACCCAGTGGGGTGGGGAGAGAATCGGAAGGGTAAGAGTGAGAAAAACTCATGGGTTGAGATAAAGACAGTTTAATAGAACAGAAAAGGGAAAATAATAATAATGATGATAGAATATACAAAATGAGTGATGCACAATGCAATAGCTCACCACCTGTGCTGACCGATAACCAAGTAGTGATCGCTACCATGCCTCTTATTTATATACTGAGCATGACATCATATGGTATGGAATACCCCATTGGCCAGCTGGGCTAGCTGTCCTGGCTATGCTCCCTTCCAGCCTCAGAAGAGTCCTTGACTAGCAAGGTACTTAGCAACAACTGAAAACATCAGTGTGTTATCAACGTTCTTCTCATACTAAATCCAAAACACAGCACTAGGACGAAATTTAACTCTATCCCAGCCAAAACCAGGACAGTAGGCACTATGAGTGAGGTTGCATCAGGTTGGGCTCCCACTGCTGCCCCAGCAAGCCAAGCAACTCAGGCACCCCTGCACAGCCTGATGCCACACTGCAAGACACACAACACACATGCACACACAAGGAGAATCTTAGGTTCATTCTATTAAAACATTACTCTGTCTGTGGGACAGTCCTCACGTTGTTCTGGATCCTCTGAAGATTGCAGAAAAATATGTGTGCATTTAAAAATCTATAAGTATATACCCAAATGTATTTGTTTATATGTTTGTTACAACCACAGCAGGCCCAGAGAAGACAGAGGCCAACAGTTGTGTAGTGTGGACACAGCCACCCTGACCCAGAAGAGATAAGCCTTGAGCCCTAGGGACGTGAGCCCCTCTGTGCTGCTTAGCTGGGTGAATTGAGATGCCTTCCAGCAGCAGCCTTTAACAGCCTAGATGTAGCCTGAGTTTTCCCACCTGGACAGCCCCCTTGCCTTGCCCAGACACAACCAGCCATCAGGGACAACCCGGACAATCAGGCTTTGTGTGAGTGTTGGCTGGAAGCTCACATGAAAACATAGATGCAAGTCCACACCTCTTTTTTTTTTTTTTTTTTTTTTTAATTTTTTAACTCCCGGTGCCTTGCTTGAGATCTTGGGAAGGGCATGTGTACTAGTGTCCGTGCTCTTCTGGTCACCTGCGTCCAGCAAATGGGTCCAAACTGGAACAGGCAAAGGGGAGAGGAACAAAGATATTGTCTTATAAGAGGAGACAAAAAGATTTTTGGCTCATCCCACCTAGACAGTGAAAGCTAAGACATCATATGATCGCTCTCTATAAATATCCTGAGCAGGGAGTGCAAAAGGTAAACACTGGAAACAAAGAACCATTTCATGGAAAGGTCTTGCTGCCAAACTGGAAACTGCCCAGACCTTGTGGTGAAGGGATCCAGGCTGGGATGAAGAGGGGAGATCTTGGATATTGTAGTTGTGAGGGTCTAAAAAGCTCTTGAAAGTGCAAAAAAAGGGGGAAAGCTTGGGGGAGCTTATTCTTCAGCTTGGCCTCGATACGCCCGAGAAAGGGATTGTATAACAAGGTGTCTGTGAGAACCCAGGAGGTCCTCCCGTCCTCCACCCCTGCCTCCGAAATGAAGGTAATAGCACTTCACGCCTTGCAGGGGGATGAGAGACTAAGTACATTGCGGAGGGAAGAGCACTGAGGTGCAACAGTGATTGGAGCATTATATATACCTGAGACAGTTGCATCTAGCTGTAATCTGCAGTATTAAAACCAAGCCTATTTAATTACGAGGCTACAGACTGTTTTTTCCCATTCCCACCTGCTGTGAGATATTGTAAGGAAAAAAATAGCACATGTGCAAAGAGAGCCTTAATAAAAACTTGGGAGAAATATAAGTGGGTCTCATCTCTGTAGGTATCAAGGTAACTTTTCTTGGTACTAAGAAAAAATTTTCCAAGGCTGGCTGTTTGATTTATTGCCCAGATCCTAAACTGGAACATTTCTGTCTCAGTTTTGGCAGTAAGAACAAAAGTACTAAGTGTAAGATGTCCACATTGTTTTTCATTTTGCTGATGGATGTTTTGACAGCCAAGAGACTTGCTATGCTCCCTTTTTTTTTCTATCACTTATTTTTATAGGACATTGGGGGGTGGGGAGAGAACTGAACTTCCATCAGCTGGCGGCATTGTGTCAGTCAGATTTTTTTTTTTTGTTAAATTGCAAATAATGTCTTCTCAGCTTTCTAAAAGCTGTGATATTTTTGAAGTGTCACCAACTTAGTCCTTGTGGCATGCAAAATGTTGTGTGTATGTGTATTTTTAATCACTGACTTAAATCAGGGGTGAACTTTATTTTAGGATGACCTCATTTGAATCTGAATCTGGTTAGACCCTCCCGGGTCAGCTTTGACCCTGATTTGTCAGGTTAGTGAGGCTGAGTAAGCTAAATTTGCCAGCAATGAGACTTAAAAAGAAAGAAGCCATGTCTTTTGGGTCAGTGCATCATTGATGGGGAAAGCTGCTGTCCCACAGTCCCTCTGGGTACTTTTACATGGCCAGCTAAGCATTTGTGCATCCGTCACATTTGAAGTAAACATGAGACTGCTCTAAATGGCCACTTCTGCCCAAGATCTTGAGCTGGGCAGAGAGGAGGGGAAAGCTCATGTGCTGGGCCAAGACTCTCCCTGGGTATCTCAAAATACAGAAGTAGGTGGAGGTGCACCCACAGGAGACCCAACTATTGCAGGATGGACACTATAATCTAGTGCATCAGCTTCATCCCGATCCTTCAGGAGTTTCCGACAAGCACCGAAGTACTCGCAGTTTTCCCATCGAGGACCCATCTTGTTTCTCTCTGCTTTTCTGTGCTAGAAATGGCAAGATTTTTAACCCATTTTGTGGTCAGATTTTAATGGCATCACTGACACAGACCATGGCAGTCCCGGTATATGTGGGATTTCTGAGTCATCCCCAGCCAATTATGCCAAGTGTTTTGACCCAGCTTTCCAAGACATGGCTACAGCTCAAGCTGTGGCAGAGTTATACACAGACACGATAGGGTTCATCTATTCAAATGCAGATACCTCCACTGTAGACATCTGCTCTGAGCAAGTCCCTGTGGGCTCTCTTTGTAGTACCTGGAAAGAAAGAATCAGTCTAAGGTGGAATTCATCTCATCCACAGCAGACATCCACATTGGGTCAAGAGAATAACTTCCTAAAAGTGTTTATTTTTCCCCAGCAATGGCAACGGGAGCATTGTGTGACTACCTTAAACACAAGGAGGGATCCAAAATTAGGTGACATGAATCCACCTGTTTCCATGGTCTGTGGAGAATTTTAAATTGAACGTCAATGAAGAGAGGTGTTTGATGACTGGGTACCAGAGAAGCCAGTGGAGATAAGCTGTGTGTCCTAATACTGCAAGGATTTGGGAATCCATTGCTGGTAGGGCCTGTGGAAGCTAAAAGAAATTAGTTTTCTAGCCAGTCAGGTTCATGTTCTTTTGAAGTATTTCGTGAAAGAAATTCAAGGAAACATCTAGCCTTTTATGTCTAGACACCATTCCCTATAAAGTTTAGATCCCAAAATGCTCTCCTGAGAATAGGCTGTAGGAAGAGATGGCTCCATCATGCTGTGCTATGACCTAGAAGAAGAAAAAGGAGTACGGTCTCTTCAAAGAGCTGCAGCTCATGCTTTTTAGCTCCTTTTTACTCTGCTGAATTATTACAGCTATGCTAACAAAGCCCATTTGGATTGCCTGAACCGAGTACCTAAATTCTGCAATATGCTGAGTGAACTCAGCCATGAGAGCTGTGAGTTGAAGAGCAGGTTATGGCTGATATCTGGGCAAGTCACAGTATGTGAGGACCTAATTCAGAAGCACAACATGTGCATGCCAATTCTTGTGTGGGGAGGTTGCCAGAAGAATATCTCCCCAGGCTCGACATGGCCTAAATATTGTCTTGCAAAATTATCCGTCAGAGCACGGGCTGTTTTGGGCAGCAACCTGCGTATGGCAGTGGCCATGCCCAAGAGTTGCTAGCCTTTAGATTTGAGCACAACCTTTTTTTGTCATTTATTGCAAAATATTATTGGAGTAGGGAAAGGCACCGTTCCCCTCCTCTTGCAGCTGTATTTGGTGATTTAGGAGACTTGGTGATAGAATTAAAACCTAATAATGGGATCGTGTTGATGTATTGATTTACTCTACATCTGATGGTTGTACTGCTTTATTCTTCTCTGGGCTCAGTGGTATTTAGTAGGCATAGGGGGTGTTGGGTTGATGGTTGGACTCGATGACCTTAGAGGTCTTTTCCAACCTTAATGATTCTATGATTCTATGATTACTAGTAGTTCATCTTTATTGATATGTCTTTCCTTGAAGCTTTTTAAAAAAAAAAATTAGTGAGTTTTGTAAAATGTATGTGTTATATGGAAAAACAGAGATGGAAAGGTGCTACATCACACTGATTTCAAAAACCAACACATATCCTGAGTTATTATTTGCTTGATTTTTATTTCCCTGATATTTGGTTCTTGCAGCATTTGCTCACAGCAATATTTTTGCTTTCTCTGTTACGTCTCTATTACTGCTGCTAACATTTTTCCAACCACAGATGCAGCCCTAGATTCATTCTGAAAAAGGTATTATATGTTATTAGAAAAAAATCTTACATTGTTAAACTAGTGGGGCAGGAAATATCTGAATTAATTTTTGGAGAGTCTTTGGGCTAAAATCTGATAGTGCCAGGGATTTTTCTGGTTAGGACCAGTTTTCAGAACTGTATTAGGTGCCCAAGAAAGAAAATAGCTTTTTTTCCCACCCCCCCAGCATTTTTTAATGTTTTTTAGTGTTCCTGTTGGTGAACTAAGGACTCATCATCATTAGACACTTCTAGTCAGTTTTCACTTAATTGCCAGTGAAAAAACATAAAAAAGTAAGTGAGGATGATAACAAGACAAACTTTAGGACATGTGTTTCCCAAAGGGATTTGCAAGTAACCTGTTATTTTGGCATCCAGACAACACACACATGGGTGATGGGCAGCACAGTCTGTACCTACTGGGGACAGATGCCTCATTGTGACTGTACCAGAAACACTTCTTTTTCCCCCCAGAGTGCCATGAACAGCTCCTTACAGAGACAGGCACTGCCTGTAACAAGCTACTTCCCAGCTGCTTTGAAGGCAATTTCATCCTTTGGTTTGATCCTGCCATTCCAAGCCCCATGCTAATTATTCTTAATTTAAATAACGTGTATTTATTTATATTGCTGCTGTGCAGATGCTACAGCCCTGGCTTTATGATGCCAAGGTTTGGCAGCCTTGAAGACTCAGAGGGTCTCTGCACCCTTCTCCCAGGAGTCTTCCAGGAGGACATTATGTCCTGGCCTGGATCTGAGAGCTGAGACAGCCCCAAATCTGCTCCGAAGCGCTGTTTGAGTTGCTTCCCCATGGCCTGTTGTGCTGGCAGGGCACGGAGACCAAGCAGAGGTGGGGCAGGGGGGGTGGCTGAGGCGTCGCTGGTCCCCAGGGTGCAGAACCCACGTGCCTGCAGGCACCGTTGGACACATCAGTCTGTTCGCGCGCTGGATTTGTTCTTGCTAAAGGCTGTTGGTGTTTTGATGTTTTTTGAAGATATAACAGAGAAGTGAGTCCTGAGAAGTGACAGCACTAAACTCTGATTAATGTCTCTAAGGAGCTACATAGTCAACCAGAACCATTTTCTTGAAGCTGCATCGATTTCCATATGTAGCTCAGATGTTTTTTTTTGACAATGCTGTAGAAATGTGCGGCTTGGAAGGATTATGGTTGGTTATGAGGAATATTTCTCCCTCAGCTTTTAAGAAGAGCACTCCCAAATCTGTTTAAAGATCCCAGAATACTAATTTCCATTGTAATTAAGAGGTGACCCCACACTCCCACGCAACCCATGCCTGAGGGTTCAGGTCCTCAGCGAGGAGGTCTGCACCGCAGCCTTGAGATGAGGAGTATGGCAATGGGAAGTTAAAGCCTGGTGGAAACCATAGGTAACCCCCATGCTGCTTTGCTAGGACATTGCAGGACCATATTCACGACCTGTTATTGCTTCGTATTTAGGGAGAGCGTCTTCTAGAGATGTGGCTGCAGTTCATCTGGGTATGTTCACACCAGGCACATGCCATAAGCTCCTGCCCAAAGCTTTATTGTGTGAGTTAAATGACCGAGGCATTTCACAATCTAAAAATGTACACTTGGTGTTCAGATTGTCTGCATTCAAACAGAAAAATCACAGGCTTAGAGCAGAGTCCTCATGAGCTGTGCTAATTATTTACAAGCACACGGCTGTGTTGTCACGTACTGTCACCAAGTGTCTGGCATTCGGCCACCCTCTTCCTCCCTCTTTTTCTAATTGCTGTGTTAACACACCACTGACCATGTTCAAAGGGTCAGAGATATGAAACAAAGTGTGGCAGAGAGGCTGCAAAAGTGGATCCAAATAACGCAGTTTTTATACAGCCTTTCTCATCACCTGGAAAGAGTTAATTTTCATCTTTTGCATGGGCTGGAGCAAGTATTGCAAGTTTCCAGCTATCTACTAGCACTGCACACACACGCACACACATTGCAGTCTATAAAGATTTTGCTTTTTTTTAATTGCTAGAGCAGCTATTTGGCAAGTCGTGCAGCAGCAGCAGCAGGACTCGTCTGCTGCTGTCCAAGGTCCATGTGCTTGGCGGGGGGAGCCGGAAAATGTACAGTGCGTGTAGGCTGCTCTGAGCGTATCTGAAATAGCCTGGGATGTGGCTGCCTTGGGGGGAGGGGGCTGGTTCAGGGCTTAAACTCAGCACTTTGATGGGGGAAACACAGCAGGATTAGCATGTAAATCCTGGGGGCTGAGCTGGGTGTGATGGTATGAATATATCCTGACTCTGTCAGTGACCATGCCTCCAGGATGGCAGTTCTTGCTGCCCGCCCACCCAAGAGATGCTTTCCTCCAGCAGTCAAAGGGCATGGGGCTCAATCAAGGTTTTGAATGTCACCCCCCATCAGGTTGGATGTCAGAC
The DNA here is from genome assembly GCA_013400755.1 of Pelecanoides urinatrix. Taxonomy (NCBI): domain Eukaryota; kingdom Metazoa; phylum Chordata; class Aves; order Procellariiformes; family Procellariidae; genus Pelecanoides; species Pelecanoides urinatrix. The sequence continues at coordinate 386,524 of VZTQ01009712.1, read as the reverse complement.
CCTCCGTTTGTGCAGGCTGCAGAGGAAGCTCCTCTTCCACCTAGCCTGGGACACCACGCCATGCTGCACCTCCACCTTCTCCACATCCCCTGCCCAGGGACCCTATTCACGTCCATCACCAGCGAACCCTACCTTGGTCAAATTGCCACCACCTATGAGCTGTTCCCTACACCCTGGGGTCAGCTGCTTTCATGAGACCTCTTGGGTCCACATGCTCCGCCATAGAGCCACAAGACCCTTCCTGGGGTTATTTTTCCACAGGAGATGCTGCCTTTCCCCCCCCTTTTTTTAAAGTGATACCCTTGTCACGAGGAAGCAGATATCTCAAATGTGAAAACAACCCAGATGGGAGGTTTTGTGTGTCGTAAACGGGTGCCCACCTGGATGACCAAAGGGCCAAGTGCAAGGTTCACCAGGTTGTATTAATACAGCCAAAGAGAGCTGAAGAAAACTGTCTATTTGCAAGATATATTCAGCTCTTCACAGAATAAGGCATTTGTACAACATCATCTTTCAACTCCCACTTTCTTCTTGATTTCTTCTGAAATTGTATGTTCTATGTGAAAGATCTTGTAGTCATTAAAAGAAAGTGGAACTGTCTGAGCAGAGCAGAGTCTGCTCCTTCCCTGTGTGCCAGTGCTGAGAAGGGCTGGAAATAGCCACCTGTTGCCTTAATTACGTGCCACAAGATGACTTTGCAGCAGTGCCTTGCCAGTTCAGTTGGTGTTATTGGCGTTTTGCTTAAGCTCTATCTCAGAGTGATGTACAAGATGGAGAAAAGGAATAGAGTCAGGCAACTGAAGATCTTGCATGGTAAATATGAAAATGTGTCCAGATAAAATTGGCAATAAAACAAAGGAAAACCATTTCTTGCATAAAAACACAGGTGGAAAGTGTCACGTGGATGACTTTCAGTTTTATTAGACATGCGACTTAGATGCTACTAGAAGGAGCTTTTTCACATGACAGGTAGGAGATCTGTAGATTGTCTTGCCAAAAAATATGCATGATAAATATTTACATAAGTTTGAGATTTTTTAGACAAATCATCCAATTCATAGAATACTGAAGTTGGAAGGGAAAGCTGGAGGTCTCTGGACCAATGTCACGCTCAAAGCAAAGACAGCTTCAGAGCTAGATCAGGCTGCTTGAGGCCTGATCCAGGTGAAGTTTGAATATCTCCAAAGAAGATTCCCCCACCTCTCTGGGTGAATCTGCCTCTATCTTTACTCTAATCCCCCTCAAGGCAGTGGCTGGCTACTATTAGCCCTCCCCTTCACCTTGGGCTTGCCATGCTCAGCAGTGCCCTGGGCACCAGGTCCTGCTCTGCCAGGTGCCCCAGCCTGGGCTGTTACATGGGGTTATCTGGTCCCAGATGCAAGATTTGGCATTTGTCTGTGGAAAAGCAGGGGGTTACACTGAGTCTTGCACAGAAACCATGTCTAAGCAGGGAATTTCCTGAACTAAAAATGGTTGGATGCTTTGAAAGCAGTGGAGGGTGGGAAAGCATATGATCCAGACTGTCCTTGTTCTAATGCTCTTCCCAAGGGATCTCCTTATGTCTACTGTCAGAGAAGGACTCGTGGGCTGGATAGACTTTTTATTTTAAAAAGAAGAATATGGTAGAGGTCTACAAAACCATAACTGGCCTGGAGAGAGTGAATAGGGATGACCACTCATTCTCCTTCCTAATACAAGGATTAGCCAGAGCCTAATGAACTTGGCAGATGGCAGGTTCGAAATGAGTGAAAGGAGATAGTTCTTTACGTGAAAAGTAATTAAATTGTGGAACTCATTGCCTCAGGATGGCAAAGTAGGAAAAACATAAATAGGTTAGAAGAAAAGCACCCGTTGGAGGTTATTAAAGAGTTTGGCTGGCTCAGCAAGTTGCTGAACCTTTAATTGCTGGGACAAGGAAGGATGTGGTAGACATACCACAACAGATTTGCTGGTTTTTAGTCTATCTCTGTAAGAATCTGCCACTAGTCTCCGCTCGAGGTAGGATCCTGGGCTAGATCATCTTCCAGTTGGATGTGGTGCAGCTGTCTTAATATCACATTGTCATGGGGAGATGGTAGAGGTGGCAGGACCCGAGTGGAGATGAAGAACACGGTACGTTTGCTGAGTTGTGTGTTAAAATCACCAATGCTCATCTTTCTCAGCCAAACCCATCCATAAAGTGCCGACTTGAGAGAACGGGGAGGTTTCACACTCTTTCGGAAGAGACACGCAGGCTCTTACCGCCTTGGGTTTTTCGTTACATCTCTAGCTGATCTCGCCTGGCTTTGCTCAACATCGTTATCAAAAAACTTCCAAACCCCATCTGGGGTGGCCATAGGGGTTTGTCAAAACTGTCTTTTCTCCCCAGATCGCTTCTGCCTGTGTTTCTGTATGTATTTCCCCTGCACGTGGAGTGGAATAAAAAGCTGACTTGAGACCTACTCGTTTTATGCCTGAATTACTTCGATTTTCTCTGCCCAAGGCTCCTCATTCTTTTCCACTCCGTTGCTGCTAGTCTGCTGGGACTCTCTCATTGCCCACGGAAGTTTCTCTTGTCCTCCTAAATTGATACTTTTCTCCATGAGCTCAGATTTTTGCCTAAACATGGACTTCTACAGGGCTAATTTATCTTAAATCTTACATAGTTTGATTAGGCACACGCCTGCGCGCTAAAATCAGTTTCAAAATGGCTCAGATTTATTTTAAGACTTTTTTTTTTTTTTTGCCAAATGCATTGATTCCTGTCTGATTAAAAAAAAAAAAAATCCCACAGAGTATTTTCAGCATGATTTAGCGGCTCATCTACAAGGATTTTGACTGGCTTAACTAAATGGTTGGTGCTCACTCGTGCGTGGAAAAGGCCTTGGTGTCTTTTGATGCACATTATTTAAGTTAAACAACCTAAACACAATTTAATCTTGGACAGTTAAAAAGCAAGAGTTTTGTCTCACAACTTGAGACAATAACTACTGGAAAAAATCATGCAAGCTATCTCATTATTTTTTGAGCAAAATTTTTTGTTTCAGTGAAGCTATTATGTTTAAATCTTTTTGGATGCAAACTTTTGGAATTGTTTCTGGCAACAAGGCTTTTCTTTTAACACAACTACAGCTTAAAATGAAAATATAAGGGGAAAAAAGATGAGCAGATAAGCCTTGAGTGAAACAAAGCATTCAATTCCAAGTCAAAGAAAACAATGATTTTTAAGACAAAGGACCCATTTTGCTTGATTCCTTGCTTAGAAGAAGTTTGGGGTTTGGATCATCCAGAATCATATTCTTTCCCCTACTCTTTTTCTTCTGGAAGAACCTTCAAACCAGAAAAAACAGTATTCAAATGATTTCATTTAAAAGGCTCAAACACTGTTTCCCAGCTGTTCTGCAGAACACTTTTAAGCAGTGCTGGAAATACCATCAGAATAGAGACGTTAAGTGGAATTAAACAAGATTACGAATTTTGAAGGCAGTTTAAGAACCTGTAATACAGAACGTAAGTAAATCCATGCCACTGTGACCTTAGGCATATAAATATAGCGCAGCAGAACAAACCAGACCCTATTGTTATGTGCTGAATATGAAATGGGCTGTCTCGGGGCTTTCACATCCTGACGAGGCAGTCTGAATTAGCCGCTGGTTAGTTTTAATCCAGACAGCTCTGTTAAAAGGGCACTGTTAGCTCCGTGGCAGGGAAGGAGCTGGGGGAGCCCACGGAGGAGATCGGACCCTGCAGCAGCTTCATGTCCCCGTGACAGGCCAGAGCCAATGACCAGCTGCTGCTAAAATGCTGTGACAGAGGAGACAATGGCCCAAAGTGTTTTCTGGGATGAAAGGGGTTGGTTTTGATAAGCAGGTCCCGAGATGGGCAATCAGACCTTGCCCTAGAGATGTGGTGCGTGGGGACCTGTTGTATCGGCTTGGAAGCAAAGGCATCATGAGAAGTTGCAACCAAGCTGGGGAAGGGTGATGAGTAGCAAGTGCACCAAGGTGGACAAACACCATGAAGGGAAAGTAGAGAGGTTGTGGCAAGGTTTAGCACCAGTTCATGCAGCAGCAGTGTGAAAGCAAGAGAGCGAGGGTGTGCTAATGCCTTCTCCTGCCTCGTTGTGTCAGTGGGGTCTCTGGTTTGCAGGATACAAGACCACAGGGCATCTCAGGGACACCACTCAAGTTTCTCTGGGCAATAGCATCTGTCTTTGGCAGAATGGTGGAGGACAGGTCCTTACTGCTGGCACACACACTAGGCAGTTCAGCGAGGCTGGATTTTGTGTTGGTCCTGGACAGGAATATGTGACTGTAGAGATGCACAGCAGCCTCTGAGCCGTAGGGGCTAAGAACTGAATGTGGCTGCAAGGTCAGACTGCAAGACATGCAATGCTCTGCCTTCAGCAGACAGCATGGTCCTGTCACAGGGGGTTCAGGCAGCCTTGCATGAACCTACCACCAGCATACAAACCATGGGAGATAGATGGAAAGCTGTTAACCATCTTAGCAGAATCACTTGCTGCTCTACAAACACCTCCTGGGTAGGATAGCAGGTGAAAAGGGCTCCAGCTAAACCTTTGTGTTCCCTCTTGACTAGGTCCTCCTTCAAATCTCTTCACTGTCTGATCTTTAAGCATTTCCCACTGGAGACCCATACGACAGCTACAACAAGCTCCCCTGCGCCTATGTGCAATTCTGGCTCCAGCTCTGAGGACATGAGCTGGGAGAACAACTGGACATGTTGCTATTCCAGTGCCCAACCTCCCTCAGTTCCCTGGGACATTCCCAGTGGACTTGAGCCAGTTTCCCTGCTGTGAATCTCAGTCTAAACTGGAGACCTTGTTGGGCACCTCTAGAAAAAGCAAGTGCAAAAAGAAACAGGATAGAAATGCCTATTAAAAGGAGGGCAAGTGAGAGCATGAAAGATTTCATGGGAAAAACCTTGATTACTAAGCCAAACCATGCCAGCAGTAGCCAAGGCATCCAACAGCCAACTTGGCTATGCATGGAAGCATCATACTCCATGATGTTGCAAGAGGTGGGACTACCGCCACTCATACACTCTTGCTTGATAAAGAAAATCTGTAGTGGAGGGAGGGCTAGAAACCCCTTTCCCGAGCCTCTGAACAGTCTGGCTTTGACAAGAAAACCCAGACAGGGGACATGCAAACAACTGACCCCAGATGTAGATGATGGAGCAGACATCACCTACAAACGGGCAAGGGTTTGTGGGGCTGCAAAGCAAAGCTGATGCAACAAGGTCGGTCAAGAGCAAAGAGGACTGCAGGAAGACAAGTCCCACCAGCACATAAAAGTAAAGAGACACTTTAAAGTCAAAGTGAGCAAAAAATCTACACCAAAATAAGGAAACCAGTTTTTTGTTTTTTGTTTTTTTTTTTTAAAAAAAAGGATACATCACTTAGTGTATTTTTTCAAGCTTGCTGGACATCATACTGAAGCACTGTAAAGCTGAGAGAACCTATATACTTTTTTCTGCTGTCAACCAAAGCGTGCTTTTATGGAGTCAATTAGCCACAAATTATGAACACACATCACTTGTCTGAGAATGAATTACAGTACAACCCAATAAACATAACCGGCTTTGCTCACTGGTCATTGCCCTGATGAGGAGGCCACTGGTCTTTCCTATGCAACCATAAAGGAAACTTCGTGTTCATTTGTGTTTCGTTCTGCAGGCGTGCCTCTTGCAAGTGATGCAGTGCTACAGTGTGAGGGGTCATTGGTGTTACTGCTCTGACATGCAAACCTGGACGTGAGCTCAGTGTGTAAAATGCAATTACATCGGTGGAAAGAGTTCGTATAAGCTGGGATGGCATGAGTGCTTGGATCTACAATGGAGTCTATAGCTGCTGTCTTATTCGATAGAGAACTGCAGCCAACGTCATCTTTACATAGTATATTGTGTGCCCTCCTCAGACTTACAGCCCTTTTCAAAGGTGGACAGCCACAGTCTTATCAAGTTTTTAGGTTTCTTTTTTTTTGTTTTTAGTTGGAAAGGTTGCTTTTCCTTTTTTTTTTAACAGATGGGGAAACTGAGGCACAGAAAGGTGGTGTGACTTGCCCACGATCGGTGGTAGACCTTGAACACCCCTGGTCTTGCTCATGGCTGCTCAGCTCCCACCTGGGACATGGTGAGAAGGAAGGGCTGCCCACTTGTTCCCGAGGTGAGGAGAACCGCAGCTCCTCCCGGAGCGAGGGGAAGGAGTGTCACTCTCAGCAGTGATGTCTGGCAGGGGAACGACGGCACGCATGGTTTCTGCCAGCCCCGAGAGGCCAGAGAAGCAAGGAACCTGAAATGGAGAGGCAGGAGTTCGTTGGTCAGGCACTGAGCGAGAGGACGCGGCTCTACAGGATGCATTCGTGCCTCTCTGTGGCTTTCAGGGCCTCGTGCATGCTGGCGGCGGAGAGCCTCCTGTTGATGTTCCTGTACCTGCACCTCAGAAGGTTCCAGAAAGTAGTCCTCAAGTCTCGGTTAAAGAAAGCGTAAATCAAGGGGTTGATGAGGGAGTTGGTGTATCCCAGCCAGAGCAGAGTCCTCTCCAGCCGCAGGGGCATGCAGCTGCAGTGGATGCCGCAGATGAAAGGCCGAGCTGTTGACATCAAGAAGAATGGAAGCCAGCAAAATGTGAACGCCCCCACGATAATGCCGAGGGTCCTGGCTGCTTTCTGCTCCCGTTTGAAGATGGAAATATTCTTTCGGTCTTGCCAGAGCAGTTTGGAGAGCGTGGCGCATTCCTCCACCGCTTTGGTATGCTTGGAGCTGTGGTGGCTCCGGCTGGAGGCCTCTAGGCAGTAGACGCCCTCCTCTTCGTAGTGCTTGGGGAAGTTCATGAAGCGGTGCTTCTCGGCGCTGACCTTGGCAGCTTTGTAGATCTGGCTGTACATGACGAGCATGACCGCCATGGGGATGTAGAAGGCAACCCCCGTGGAGTAGACTGTGTACCCAAAGTCCTGGCTGATGAGACAGACTCTTTCCACGGTGACGTTCTTGGCCCAGCCAAAAAGAGGAGGAAGGGTGATGGAGGCAGACAGGAGCCAAACGATGAAGACCATTTTGGCCATCAGCTTCCCATTTTGTCTCACGGGGTACGTCAGTGGCCGAGTGATCCCCAGATACCTGGAAAAGAGAAGAGTTGCAAAGGATGAGGAGGGTTGCAAGGTGTGAACACTGTTGGGTGGTTCTCATTCCTAAGCGGCTGTTCGTGCTCACCCACAGGAGAATTTTGGCCCTAGGTGAGGACAAGAAATGAATTCCCCAAATGAAAGTGTTCCCGGAGACATGCAGCTGCACTATCTTCTGTGAAATGCATTTCACCCCCCTTTCAGCTCTCTTGACTAAACACTTTGATCGTTCCCCACTGCTTTCTTGCAACCACCCCATGCATGACACGAGATGTCATTTAACTGCTGAGTGCGGTCTGAGCTCCACATGGCTTCCTGGGGAATAAAAATGCTTTAAAAAACTTCGTTTTCCATCAGAACTAGTTTGTACAGAGAACATGTGACAACTTCCAGCCACGGCAGGTAACTCACTCCTGACTGTTGCCCTCCCAGGGAAACACCCAGGAGTGGGATGGGTGATCCACAGAGTAATACTTGCACCAGGATACATCGGGACTGACTCCAGATGAAATGAATAGACTCATACCAGTCTTTTATGGGTTTTGTTTAATGGGAAGTGGGATGGACAACACCTTTCTCTTATTTGTCCAGGCAACTTGGGGAAGAAATACGACCTGCAGCTGAGCTGCCCCTGAGGCAGCGTGCGAGCAAGGAGCAATCTTGCCTTTGGGCAGGCTTAAGGATGTGTCTGGATGGACACAGAAAGCAAAACTGGTGATTGGGTGATGGACTGCGGTGCAAGACCGACAGTTGTTGATTCACACCTTCTTTCTTTCACACCTTCGCATCTTGCAGCACTGGCACCCATGGGAGACACCACTGCCAGCAGCACATCTCCTCTCCAGCTAGCCTGCAATATTAGGACAAACCTACATGTTCCTGCAGCATCTACTGGAGAAGACCTCTAGAAACCAAGACAGGAGCAAGTGCCAGTTGCAAACAGCTGGAGCAGTCTGCTCCCTTGCACGGCCCATAGCTCCTGAAGTGATGGTGTCCAGCCGTCCCTGGTGAATAAAATGAGAGGTGCTCCGAGTAAGGGATCCCAAAAGCATGTGGTGACCCACGGATTCACAAATCCTGATGCCTGGAGTTAGGAGTTACCTTGTGAGCTTGACTGAAAGGAGCTGGACCTTGCACCACCCATCAGCTCCTGATTAGACTACGGGGTGTAATTTTGAACCATCCCCAGCCTTGATTGAGAGGGTTCGTGTGACTAAGAAATGGTGTCAACTGTTTAGTTGGTAAATTGCAATTGTAAACTAATAAATCAGTAGGGAGTTGGCCACTGTCAGCCAATTTTCCCGCTGAAAAACATCTGCCTGCTATCCAGTCTCAATCCGTCCAGCAAAAACCTCAAGCTGTTTGTATTTCTTGTATGTTATAGCTTTTTTGATTCAAACCTGCCTGTTCTCAGGATTTTGTAAGCATTTTTAGGCAGGATCACATCACCTTTTAATTGTCTTGGATAAACAGTGTCAGTCCAAAGGGGCAGTGAGAACAGCAGCTGTATGGATACTTTTTGCTGAAAGCTGTTCAAGGGAAGAATGGGCTTTTCTGCCAAAAAGAAAATTTCTGCAGAGAATTTTGCCTCTGTTGTATGATTATTTTTTCCCAACAATCAGTTTCATTGTAAGCGTTAGGAGATTTTTCTTCTCTGATTATCTTCCTTTTCTAGATCCTCCCCCAAGATTGGAAGAAAATGGAAATTAAAAAAAAATCCAATTCCTTCTCCCTTTCTCACTGCTAAATAAATTCAAAGCCCAAAGTGTTCTCCCCTGACTCCTCAATAAAATGAATTTGAATTCATACACCGCATTATTCTTTTCCTGTTTTCCTCTGTATTTTCCTCAGCTGGCCTTACTCACAAAACCCAAGCAAAACTCTCCACGACCACCTATGCTGCTTGATGGTTGGACTCAATGATCTTAGAGGTCTTTTCCAACCTTGACGATTCTGTGATTCTATGATTGAACGCCCAGCAGAGGTACAGGCTGAAGGACGACATTCATGGATGCAAAGGCAATGCAACCTCTCGGGATGGGAAAGGGGCTTTTTAACCCCATCACCCCACGGGGGCCTTGTCTACAAAGGAGAAGACCTGGTGAGATGGAGATGGACAACAGGGCTGGTTTTGGTGCTGTTCTTCCAAAACATACCACCTCCTCCTTCCTACCTGGGCTGAGCACAGTGAGTAGTGATGAGCCTGGCTGGAAGATCGGGACTCAGAGAGATGGGTGGGAGCAGCTTGGAGGGATGCTGCTGAATATCCTTCCTGCTGTAGGAAGGGGCTATGGAGGGAAAGCAGACTTGATGTCCCCTAGGCTGGAAGAAAACCATACCCTGCTGTTGCATCTCCCAGTTCAGCACCCAAAAATCACTTCTCTTTATATCCAAGCCGAGAACTTTGCAAACTAATATATGCTGTGTTGTGTGATATCCTTTATTATGCTATTACTGGGTTTTCTTTAGAAGCCGACCCACTCGGGATTTGCTGAAACTTCAAGGAATTTACATGCTAGCCAAGAAAATGCACAGTGACAAGATTTAAAAAGCAGGCAAAGCTGACACATTTCATCTGCAGGTGCCTTGTGCAGTCGCTGGTGGAGGAAATGGGGCCGTTTTGAGGTCTTTGCTTATAATTTTGATGAGAGCGGGAAGACCTCAAAATAGGCCAGCATTTACAGCAGTGCGGGAGGCGAGATTGCACAGGCATGCAATGAAATTCAAATCAAATTCTCTTGCTTTGATTTTTTTTTTTGTGTGTGTGTGTGTGAGTGTGTCTTGTTGTTAATCAAGTGTAGTGGTAATCGGGTAACAAAAACCAGTTTCCAGAGCAGCGATTTACTGGCGGTTTGTGTGGCTTTGCAGAACCCCCGCCATGCAGAGCTGATGGTGTAGCCACTTGTTCCTTGTGCCATAAACTCCTTCCATGGCCTCGGTCCCACGGGTGCCTGGGCACCCTGAGCCCTGGCCGTGGGGTGGGAGACCTGCCCCAGGCTGGGCTCCACCGTCAACCCCATGGATGAGCGAATTCAGCGCATTTATTCTACGTTCAATGGTAATAATTGACTCTTTATGTCAGGGATTAAATAATAAAGAAAAACAAAACCTCTCCAAGGTGCCCCTATCTCCATTCTGCAGCTGGCAAACTGCGAAAGGATGAACCTTTGCTCACGCAGGCTGAACCCAGATGAGCCCAGAACTGGGATTTCCCGGACTCCACTGTTTTACCACAATCCCATGCCTCCTCTGGGACAAATTTAAGCCCTGTACCTGGCTTCTAGGCTGATGCCATGCCTGTCCCATCCTGCTGAATGAGAAGACCCCTCCAGGTAGAGGACGCAAAGGGCAGCTGTGGCTTCATTTGCCTATGCCCTAAGCCAGGGCTGGTGGGAGCATCCAGGGATGCATTCCAGCTCGCTGGAGATACAGCACAGGGACCTACCCAGCCTGGGACATGTTCAGATGAAGGACACGGTAAAGGCAATCCTGCAAAATGCCGTGCAGATTTCATCCCACCGACTCTTTCGGGAGGCATCCTTTTTACTGAGGACGGTGCCAATTTGGAGCATATCATCCGATTTTGGGTAGAAAATACTTGCCAGGGAGATGGAAGAGCTCCAGCGGGACTGCCTGGGAAATGGATAGAGACTTCTTCCTCCACTAGGAAAACCTGAAGTGATATGTGGGGTTTGGGGAGCTTCTCTTATCAGCTACTTGGCATTTTTACAGAGAGCTTCATCAAAAGCTGAACAGCCAAAAGGTTTTTTTGTTGTTGTCTTGTTTTTGGTTTGTGACAATAAAGAATCTATAACATTGGCAGGCTTTTATATAAGAAAAATTTAAGAGAAAGACTCATGTTTCTAACATTTTTCTTTTTTGATTCAAAAGAAAATCAATCAAATCACAATCAATCAATCAAATCACAAGATTAGTTCTACGAGCTTCAATCAAGAGGCTTTTACAAATTGCTCTGCATTATTAATCAATAATAGCAACCTACATTTTAATAGTACTTGTCATCTTGGGCAAACCAAACATCTTTTATATCTAAGCTAACCAAAATATGTGGTAATTTCAGCCATCAATAAAAACGCAACCTCCCCTTGGGCAGAAACAGGCATCTGCCTAACAATGCTGACCAAGTTGGCATTCAGGACAGAACTAGAGGAGATATTTATATTTCCAAGAATATGGAAATATATTCTGTTCCTCTTCTTTCTCGCAGGGCAGGAGGAACAGCTTGCCATCATCACTGGTGGAAATTTCAGTTAATTCCTCACTGAGATGAACAACTATTTAATCTTTTTTGGAGCAGGTGTTTCAGGCTCTCTGCAAACTCAGCTATCTTCTTGCTTTAGCTTTGTGGTCGGTTTTGCTTTGTATCAGCATAGAAGCTGAAAAAGTGTGCTTTTGGAGATGTTTCCATCAGGAGCTAAAGAAAATATCCTGCCCATCTCAAGGCTGGGAGGAGACAGTGATCCAGGTGTGGTCCTGGATCCATGCTTTCCCTCAATCCACCTCCATCAACTGCCTTTTGGGAGCAACGAGGACGATGGGTTGACGAGGAGCAATGATGACTCAGAGGATGCTGAAGATACGGCCATGGGGCAACCCACACGGTCCACAGCCTGACCCTGGGGACCCTCAGGACACAAAGCAGCAGGACAGTGCCCCAGTCACCCGTTCCTCCTTCGTGCATCAGAGGACATCCCAATCATTCCTTTTCCCTCCTCAAGCCCCAGTACAGACTGAGCCCGCCAGCCCCCATGCGCTCGCAGCAGGGTGGGCACAGCCGGGAGGACTCTCCACCCCCTTCCCTCTGCCCTGCCAGTCCTCCTTCCACTCAAATTACCACCTTTGCTCTTTTTCTCTTTTTCCTGGCTCAAATTGCATCTTGGGCAATTGCCCTCTCACCACTCAACTTCTTCAGACATTTGGTGGGCAGGGATGAAGNAAGTGATATGTGGGGTTTGGGGAGCTTCTCTTATCAGCTACTTGGCATTTTTACAGAGAGCTTCATCAAAAGCTGAACAGCCAAAAGGTTTTTTTGTTGTTGTCTTGTTTTTGGTTTGTGACAATAAAGAATCTATAACATTGGCAGGCTTTTATATAAGAAAAATTTAAGAGAAAGACTCATGTTTCTAACATTTTTCTTTTTTGATTCAAAAGAAAATCAATCAAATCACAATCAATCAATCAAATCACAAGATTAGTTCTACGAGCTTCAATCAAGAGGCTTTTACAAATTGCTCTGCATTATTAATCAATAATAGCAACCTACATTTTAATAGTACTTGTCATCTTGGGCAAACCAAACATCTTTTATATCTAAGCTAACCAAAATATGTGGTAATTTCAGCCATCAATAAAAACGCAACCTCCCCTTGGGCAGAAACAGGCATCTGCCTAACAATGCTGACCAAGTTGGCATTCAGGACAGAACTAGAGGAGATATTTATATTTCCAAGAATATGGAAATGTATTCTGTTCCTCTTCTTTCTCGCAGGGCAGGAGGAACAGCTTGCCATCATCACTGGTGGAAATTTCAGTTAATTCCTCACTGAGATGAACAACTATTTAATCTTTTTTGGAGCAGGTGTTTCAGGCTCTCTGCAAACTCAGCTATCTTCTTGCTTTAGCTTTGTGGTCGGTTTTGCTTTGTATCAGCATAGAAGCTGAAAAAGTGTGCTTTTGGAGATGTTTCCATCAGGAGCTAAAGAAAATATCCTGCCCATCTCAAGGCTGGGAGGAGACAGTGATCCAGGTGTGGTCCTGGATCCATGCTTTCCCTCAATCCACCTCCATCAACTGCCTTTTGGGAGCAACGAGGACGATGGGTTGACGAGGAGCAATGATGACTCAGAGGATGCTGAAGATACGGCCATGGGGCAACCCACACGGTCCACAGCCTGACCCTGGGGACCCTCAGGGCACAAAGCAGCAGGACAGTGCCCCAGTCACCCGTTCCTCCTTCGTGCATCAGAGGACATCCCAATCATTCCTTTTCCCTCCTCAAGCCCCAGTACAGACTGAGCCCGCCAGCCCCCATGCGCTCGCAGCAGGGTGGGCACAGCCGGGAGGACTCTCCACCCCCTTCCCTCTGCCCTGCCAGTCCTCCTTCCACTCAAATTACCACCTTTGCTCTTTTTCTCTTTTTCCTGGCTCAAATTGCATCTTGGGCAATTGCCCTCTCACCACTCAACTTCTTCAGACATTTGGTGGGCAGGGATGAAGGTCTGGGAGCAAATGGTGATGCCGCAGCCCAATCAAGCTCCCAGCGCAGCACGGTCCCTGTGAAAACGCACCCGAAGAACAAGTCCGTGCCAGAAGACTCAGGCTCTGTGGCAGCCTCCTANAAAAGGAAAGGAAGGGAAAAGAAATTTTTTAAAGGAAAGCCAATCTGATTAGTGTGTAGCTGCTTCCCTGCTCCTCACTCCTCAGGAGGAAGCATTGACATATTTCATCACTGCATTTATCCTCTTCCCTCTAACAGAGGCAGACTTCTGTCAGCTCTGAATACACCCGCTTTTTTAGGAACAGGCTTTTTATTAAAACAAAGCAAATTCAGCAGCAGAGCTGGACCTCGTCGTGTGGCCTGGGAGTGATTTTGCTTTCTAACCAGCAGCGCTGAGCTGACCCGGGCCGGGGAGCAAAGGGCAGCTCGTAGGGGAGCAGTTTGCGCAGCAGAAGTTGCTGTTTGCTTGCTGGGGGACAAAGTCAATCAGCAGCAGCAGGATTTTCTCTGTCCTTTCAGCTTTGTCACCCGGTTTCACACCTGGGGAGGGTGGGAGGGTGACCTGGGAGGTCATAGAGCTGAAGGCACCCATCTCGTCGGCTGTGTCCCTTCCCTGAGCTCCTTAACACAAACCAGCCCGGCTCAGCGGTGCCAGCGTAAACCCAAACCAACCCCCGGAGAAAGCCAGCACCCACGTCAGATCTGGATCCGGCCCACCGACTCGTCAGCTCAATGTACCTAATGACGCAGGCTGCTATAATTAGACCCATGGGGGTGCTGACTTGCCCGAGTCTGGCCAGTTTGCCAGATGGGCTTAGCCTTTCCCTCCCGACCCCAGGTGTAGGAGTTGAAGCCAGCAAATCCTCACAAATGCATGCACTGGGCTAAACCAGGGGTTATGGGGACTCGGGATGGGGTGGGGGGACTTGCCGACATCCTTAGCCAAGGCACAAGTCCAGGCAGCAGCAGAGCATCCTGTAGGACTAGGCTCCAGAAGCTCCATAACCTGGATTTTCCAAATGCATGTGGGGTTTTTTCTGTTTTGCTTTGTTGAATAATTTTATGGCCCAGCCTCCTTCCATGGAGAAGGCCAGGTCACGGGTCTATCCTCTGGGCTCTGTTCCTCAAGCCAAGGAAGAACAATGGGAAGCAGCTGCCTAGAGGGGGAGGACTAAGCAAGTAACTTCTCTAAGTTACTTGAGAAAGCACCTTAAACCCAGCTCCTCCAAAGAGACTGAGGCACCTAATTCGTACAGAAAACCCTCAGCAACCCTGTGCACCTGGAAAACACATGCAGAAGCATTGATCCAACCGAGACCATGATCCTGGTGGCCCTCAACCTCCAGAAACTCCCTCATATTTAAGCCCACCTGAATACATGGCAGGTGCCTTGTCTTCCCTTACCTGTCCACGCTGATGATGCACAAGGTCATGATGGAGGCGGTGCAACACATGACGTCCATGGCGATAAACACATTGCAAAAAACCTTGCCAAAGAGCCATTCTCCCCCCACCAGGTCTGTGATGGTCACAAAGGGCATGACAGCGAAGGCCACCGACAGGTCGGCGGCTGCGAGGGACACCACCAGGTAGTTGGAGGGCTGCCGGAGCTTCTTGACAATGCACACGGAGATGATGACCAGACCGTTACCGGCGATGGTCATGAGGATGATGATGGAGAGCACCGCTCCAATGACGATCTTCTCGGTGTCCCCATAGAGCAGGATCTCCTCGCCGCAGTCCGTCGTGTTGGTGAGGTTGGAGGACGGCAGGTCTGGCTCAGCTGGGACGGAGGGTTCCTCAGTCATGAATGGATTCGGGAGCGATTTCTGAGCTGGGTGCTGCTGTTCTGCGTTCTCCACAAAGAGAAGATGGTGCTCCAGAAACCGCCTGGGGCTGGCCCTTAGCAACATGCTCTGAGCTCACCGCAGCGGGCAATGGCACCAGTTCTCTCCCAGCAATGACACCTCCAGTGACAAACCAGAACATTTTATCACAAACAGGCTAAGAAAATAAAATATTCTCCCCCCCCGCCCCCAACCCCATCTCTTGCCTCCCAAAGCTGCGGCTGCATCTCACGTGCTCCGCAAGAAGCCGCTTCCCAAGTCTGCCTGAAGACACACGGTTTGCTGGAGGATGCTTGGAGAAAGCTCGTCTCCACTTTTAAAGGAGCACAAGCTGCCCAGTCCGCCTGCAACGGCTGCCTGATCATCTGTGTGCTTTTCCAGAAGGACAGATAACGGCAGCCGATCGAAACTGCCCATGTTATTATGTGTTACTGCCGAGTGCTGCTTGCACTTCTCTTGTGCATCCGTACGTTTAAATCCCTTGCAACTACCTGCGTATTCCCGCATGTGGGTATAGAAGAGTACACGATACACAAGTAACAGCCACAAACGTGTGCACACACACATCGTCGGCTGTATCTCCTGCATGCGTTAACACATAAACTTCAAAGCTGTGACCGTAAATCCCTGCACGCAGCGTGTAATGGCAACACGCGACCGTACGTACCCACGGGAGCGCGGTGCGGAGCCGCAGCTCGCAGTGGGAGCACGTCCATCGCATGCAGCACCCCCAGGGTACCACGCACGGTCAGGGCATCCCAGCCCGTGCCCGGAGCCGTGAGCATCACCACCGCACGCACAGCAGAGAGACACGGAGAGCAGCTACCGCGCTCCCACCCCCCTGTATTCACCCCTGTAAGTATTTCCCAGCCATAAACAGGGAAACTTTAAGGCAGGGCTCCCCCCCTATGCAGGGCTCCAAACATCATGCACAACCTGAAGCCTTTTCTTTTCATTTCAAAGCCCCTTTTCCCCCTTGAAGGGAGTTTTGTTTAAATCAAAGCAGGATTGCAACCCCCTCCTCCCCTTTGCAGTCCCCCCCCAGGCTGGGGAGATGGGGGTCCCGGAGTTACCTGTACCGAGGGGGTGAGACATCCTCCAAGCGAGCCCCTGCGAGCTCCGGGCAAGGCGAGAAAGCAAAGAGCCACCCCCGGAGCATCCTTCTCCCCTCCCCGCCTCGCCGGTCCCTCCTACCGCCCTCCCCTCGCCTCTCCCCGGGCAGGGACCCAGGTGGTCCCTGGCTCCCTCCCAGCCCCAGGGAGAAGCAAAGCCCAGGGAGATGGGGGTCCAGGCTGGGTCCTGCACCCACCCCAGCCCTGCAGAGATGGGTGGGGGGAGAGGGGGCGAGGACCTGGAGGGAAAGGCTGGAAGTTGAGAAGATGCTTTTGAAGGCGGTCGTGCAGCCCAGCGAGGCAGGAGCAGGAGGAGCCGCCTGGAACCCAGCAAGTGGGTACGGAATGGGGGTACAGAGAAAGGCTCTTTCCAGAGCACCCTTCCCCCTTTTTTTTTTTTTTTTAAATTTTATTTTACAGGAGAGGGTTTCTTTCCCTGCTCCATGCATTTTTCCACCTCCCCCAGCTTGTAGGAGGTCCCGTATTCACTCAGCTCCGCACTAAAAAGCAGCAAACAGCCAGGGAAAGGCAGATCCCTAAAGATGAGCTTTTCCTTTATCTTAGTAAAATTGAAACAGAGAGAATAAACAAACCAGGCAAGAGCGTGCAGAGGACCACAGCCATTTCCCTCTCCGCCAAATGTTTCACAGGTGTTTTGGTGCTGGGATTGCTCTGGCACTTCAACCCAGGGCATCCTCCCGGGGCAAAAGAAGCGGAGCAGAGTCATCTCCTGAATTGGTTGCTCCTCAAAGCAGTTCCCCCGGGAGCTCAGCCCGTCTGCTGCCTCCCCGGGGAGGGGGTTGACAGTGTGGGGCTTCTCCCCTTCCACAGGCCCCATCCTGCACCCCTCGGGGCGATGGGTGTCCAGCCAGGAGAGGTGCAGGCAGACGGCTTCAAGAGCTGTTTGCAGGTTTGGAAAGTGTTTTCCGCTGCCCTGCCCCGTGCTAAGCACTTTGGGAAGGAGATGGGCACCTCCATCCCTGGTGCCACCAGCTCCATCACCCACCCCAGGGCGGTGCAAACACCCCGGCACCCTCCAGCCCTCCTGGAGGGCTGCTTATGGAAAAAAAAACACCTTTAAATCTCTGAGATGCAGAGCACTGCGTTACCTTGGGTCAAAGTCGGTACCAAGCCTAAGAGATTTTTGCGACAGATGTTCCCTGCAAGGAAAGCTCCAGCGAGCTAGAACAGGGTTGTGAAGGCTGTACTTAACTCTAGGGTTTCTCCTGTGCTGCTCAAGCATCACAGCGTGCGTGGGAGGCTGGCTAAAATAGCTTCCTCGCCAGGGTAGGGTGTGCTGAAGCTCTGGCTTTCTTGTTCTTTGCATTCTGTGTGAGGTTTTTTTCATCCCCTTCCGAGTGATGAGATGCCGAGATGGGATGGGGCTGATAAATACCATCTGCAAAGCCCAGTCCCTGCCTGACCTGGAGAGTGAGGGCTGCTTCAGTCTGGACTCACCAATATTAAATGGAAAAAGACACCCTGTATTTTCAAAGAGAAAGGGGGAATCTGCAGAACTCCCTGCCGCAGGACCAAAGGATTCTGCAATCTCCAAACCCAGACAAATTCACCCAAGAATAAAACCGTCCCCTAAGGACCAGCTGTTACATGCCAAGCCAGTCTGGCGCCAGATGTCCGGAGAGTTTAAGGAAAACCATCTGCGCACGAGCTGCAAACTCCTGCTCTGCTTTCCACCTCTGGGACCGGGGTTTGGCAGGAAGGATACGGGGGTGGGGAACGGGCAGGAGGGGTTTTTCCAGCTTCCCTGGAGGTTGCCTTTGGGAGAGCAGCGCAGCGAGCGGCTGCTGTGCATTAGCAAGGAGAGACAGGGAGGGATATATTTTTTTTTTTCCTCTCGACGCACCGCTGGGAAGCAGCCGGCTTACGCACAGCGGTCACATTCACGTCCTGGCAAAGGAAGGAGGGAAGGTGCTTATAAAGGTGATGAACTTCATGTTCCCTTTGCTCTGGTCAACCCTTTACTTATGGCAGAGCCCCCAAAATCCTGCAATAGCTTCAGGGAGCAGAATTAACCTCCCTCTCTCCCATCCCAGCACCATTTCTGTAGGATACAACCTATATCCTCTCCCTTCCGAAACCCCTGGAGGTCTGGGGACTCCAAAGGAGGGGCTTCCCCCCTCTCTCTAGGGGGAATGAGCTACTCTGATAATTTGGGGAGCAGCAAAATCCATGGAAAACCAAGAGCAGCGAGCCACCGGCCAGCTCATGGGACGTGCAGTGAGCGGCTGGAGGGCACGTTCTCTGATTTTTGGGGGACAGAAGGGAAAATGCCAATTTTTGTGTGAAAAAAGGATAAAAAATATTAATAATTTTTATTCTCCCTAAAATTTTTAGTGCAGCATTTCTCCAGCTGGAGGCCATGATGACCTTGTTAAGACACTTGCTCCTGGGGCACACTGGAAAGCACTAATTGCATTTAATGGCAATTAGGGGATGAAATGGCCAGTATTCCTTAGCTGCTAGCTGTAGCTTTCTCTCTTTGGCTGAGAAGACAGCACAGATTTGGAGGAGCAGGGATGTTGCTGGAGCAAGATGGATGAACCCCAAAGAAAATTGTCCTTGCAAAATAAAGCTGAGAAGTTGAAGACCCAAAATAGCCAAAGTTTTCCCCCTGCATCTTCAGGCAGACAAGAGATGAACAAAGTCCTCCCACAGTGTCATGAAGGCAGTGCCCAGATAGGTTCTTCCATCTTCATGTACAAATGACCATTAAAGTGGCTATTTTATTAACTATTAATTGTTAATATTACACCCTATTAACTCTAATGGCAAAGTAATAGGCACAGTTATTAATATGCAAATTCTGAGAAATTTCATTAACTCCAAGGACCTCAATCTCTTAATGTTTTTCACGACTAGTGTCCCAAAGCAATCTTCCCTGTATCGCAGGTGTTGACATTTCTCCCTCCGAGCAGGTTGCCCAGATGGATAAAATTAATCACTTGAGGCTATCAGCTTTCAAGCAGCATCGCTAAGGACTGCTCTTGCCTCCAGAGAAGCTCCTGATGAACTCATCTGGGGTATCTAAACCCCCTCTGATTTGGAAAGAGAGGGGCTTAACCCACTTTCACAGCAGGATAGCCAATAACCCGACCACGTGCAGATACCGTGGTGCTTCTCCAGTGGTTGTGGTCAGGAATGGTGATGCCTGAGGCATTTCAAGGACCCAAAATGCTCAGGGCATCACCTCCTCTCCATGGACATGTGTTCTGCTTTCCCTCCAAGGCTTCCCACTCCCAAAGACAGCCCCATCTCCTCCTGATGAGCATTGAAGCCCAGCTCCCCACAGGTGTTCACCCCGCAAACACCATCTCAGTGTGGTGGGAACGTGGTCCCCCAGAGATGGTTGGGTCTCCCAAACATGGACCCTCCAGACTCAGGGACCAGCCCAGGGTGGCCGGTCTCAGCCCCTCAGTGCCTGCTGGAGCAGGGCTGGCAGGGATCTGTGGCAAAGGAACTGGAGCCTGGGGGGAAACTGAGGCATTTGAAAGGCACAAGAAGGCAGCGAAGCATTTGAACTTTCAAACCACACATGTCCTTTTAAAATCAAGCCAGAATGTTAAGGTGGTTGAAGAAGAGTCCCTAAATAAGATAAGAGCATTGAAATGGAACAGGTTTGGTTGGACCAGGACAAGATCTCCTCTCTGTCCCTCTTCCAAGGCATGAAGCCCTCAGCCCATATGAGCATCCCTGCATCCTCCCATCTCTTTGGTTTCCCTCTGCACCACATCGGCAACATGGGGAATTGCCTCCTTGCAGAAACCCATCCTCTCAAAGTGCCCTGTGGGGACCAGGTCCCGTAGCGGTGACATCGGTAGCCAAAGGATTTCAGCAAGGGGATCCAAGCAGCAAAGGACTTTCTGCTTACAATCCTTTCCTCATGAAGAAAAAAGCCAATGCAGAATTGGTAAGTTAATGATCTACCTGCGACTTAAAACTCTCAGAGTCGGGTCTTTGGTTTGGTTTTTCTTACTGGATCTCCCCAAAATAGGAAAAAAAAAACCCAACCACTTTTCACCTCTTTATAAAGGCACCCCATGCATTTTGCTGTTCGAGCAGATGGGGAGCAATCAGGAACCTCGTGGGAAAACACGGTCCGAAGGAGACATCCAAACAGCTCATCTCAAGAAGTCGCCTTTGCTGAAGAGCGGCGGGTGTTCACGCTGCCAGACACAGCCACGCTCCCTCTGCTGGAGTCTGCACGGACAGCAAGCGGCTTTTAGAGTTGAAATCCCCCACGATTTGCAAATTTGGGTTATCTGGGAGGGCTCTCAAAGAATCCTCTCTGTGCCCCACTGCAGCTAAATCCAGGGCAAGCCACCAGCACCAGTGCCTCATCCTGATGTCCTGCAAAGGTGGGACTGCCTTGGGTGAGGATGGGGATGAGCTGGAGGAACATTTGGCGCAGGATGAGGATAAGGTGGAAGAAGAGGAGCCCCCGACAGCAAACTTTTGGCCTGCAGCCCCTGAAGCTGTCTATGGCGGGTGCTAAAGAGATTTCGGTTGGTGGGTGGTGTGTGTGTGTGTGTGATGAAGCTAGCAGAGAAAAATCAAAAAACCTGAAATAAGAGAGGAAAGGGTGAAAAATGAGTGATTTAGCTGAAATTTCCAACACAAACCCTTCAGCCCTGCAGCTCTAGCTCACAGCTCTAGTCACCCATTTGCCAGACTTGTATCGGCGAGTTGTTATCATAAGCGCTTATTATTTATTCAGTGATGGACGTGCAGCATTTCCACCTACTGCTCTCCCATCCACCATCTCCAAGGGTTTGGGTAGGGCCTGATTTCAAGTATATGCAGTGAGGTAGGTGCTGATTTAGTATTTTGGGCTCAGGTAAAGAGAACCAGCCCCCTCAACGCATGGTGCTGGTGTTAACACCTCCGGACCATTCAAATTCAAGAGGGAGAGAAGCGGGTGATGCAGAGCAAGCGCTCCTGGCCAAACCTTTTCTAAAATCGAGCAGGATACGGTCCTCTGGAGAGCAGCAAGAAGAGGGAAGGTTGTTTCAGGACAACATGGCAAACCTAGAGCTGGAAACGTGAGCTGTGCCTGCAGGGAGGCAAGCTCGCAGCTCTCTGCCTCGCTCCTGGTTTCTCTGTACGCTTAGAGCAAACCACAAATAAAAAACAAACCTTGGTGCAGGCTTCTCCGGTCCGTGGCTTTGGGCACGAGTGCTGCATGAAGGCCGATGCTTTCTGCTCCGGATTCGGGGCCAGCTTGTCTTGCATCAAGCCGTGCACCCACCAGCTCCCCGTCTTGAGCCCGGCGTTGTCCACGCTCACTGCCGATGCAACCGGGAGAGCGTCGCGGAGGTGGGCTGAGGCCCTTCGGAGGTTGCAGGTGGGTTGGGGTGGTGGAGTAAATATGGCAGGTTTGGAAACGAAACCCCTCCTTGTCTTCTTTTGTCTGTCCCCTAGATGGCACCTGCTTTCAGCAGATGAAATCCCTGATGAAAAGCAGCAGGTTTTGGTGCCTGGGAAGGCTCAGGGCTGCAAACTGCTTGCCAGAAAACAAACAAACAAAAAACCCACCCAAAACATTAAAAAAAAAAAGCTACAATTAATGGATTTTTAGCTTCTACACCAAGATCCTGAGGTACACGACCCCTCGCTGGCTGCAACATTTCTGCTGCTTTCTCTTCTGCTCCATTTCTGGGTTCTCAATTCCCCCAAAATGCAGAGGACGGGGACTACCAGGCCCTTTCCCACCGGCTTTGCTGCAGTAGCAGATGCACATCGGGGGCCAGCGATGGACCCTGTCAGACCTGCATCGCTCTGTGAAGATATTTCAGTCCTTCATAGGGCTGGGAAGCGCAGGCAGGGGAGGAATATGCCAACTCCCTTTCCAGTTTAAATCAAAGCAGGACATTGAGAAGAGAAATAGGACTGAAAAACTCATGTCAGTTTGAGGAAAGCCCAGATACAGCCACGCTAAATAATCCCTTTTCCTACGCCCTCCGTACCAAGACATGGTACAGGGCAAAACCGCAGATCGCATCCCTGGGGCCTGGCTCCTCTTTCAACAGTTTGTCCATGTAATTTTTAGCCAATAGATATTTAAACCCTTCCTGCAAAGCTCCTGGCAGCGCATTGCATTTGCGTTCTGATGGGGAAGGAAGATCGTGGTGGGGGGAAACACGTCCCCATCTGACCCTTTCCTTCCCAAGCTCAGATCTGCACCAAAGGCAGCTGACATTTAAACCGACTATTATTAGACATCTGCTTTGAATGGGGACACTTTACACCTCAGGGTTACAGCCTTGCCAGCTCGCCTGCAGTCGCAGGCAGATGTCCATCACTAAACCTCCATGCAGTGCCGTCCAGGTGACAACCATGGCCTGCCCACCCCCCCTGCTCCCATCCCGAGGGGCTCGCTGCATCCCCAGGGGTTTATGGTCCTGGCGCAGCACTGAGCCCTTCGTTACACCTCACTTCAGCCCAAAGGTGCCATACAGCTTTCCCAGGCTAGTCCTGGGCACCAAGCAGGGGCTGTGCTGGGGAAAGACCCTCATGGACTGGAGAAAGCTGCCATAGAGAGACCAGGGACCCCGGTGACCCCATGACACCCAGGAGACTTTCTCTGATGGGTGCACAACCACTCCTTACCCATTTTGTGTCCGTTCTTGGGACCTCCAGCCTGTCCAGGAGGAATCCATCTTGGGTAGGAACATACCCTCACTCTGCAGTCATCTCGCAAGAGGATCCCCAGGCGTTCAGGACAATCGACCCACACAGGCAATCCTTCATCACAGACCAAGACCTCAAAAGGGGAAGACATTTGCCACATACCGCACTCCCCTGCCACCCCAAGCTGCTTCTTGCTGCCAAGGCCTTAGTCCTTGCATCAGTCTTTGTATTTGGCTCCTTTTGGAGGTCCCTTTTTGGACCTCGCTGTGAAGGGGGATGTGATCTACCTGCCTGAAGGCAACAGAGCTGTGAAAGCCTTGGCACAGGCTGCCCAGGGCAGTGGTGGAGTCCCCACCCCTGGGGGTATTTAAAAGACGTGTAGATGAGGCACTTGGGGACATGGTTTAGTGGGCATAGGGGGGTTGGGGTGATGGTTGGATTTGATGATCTTTGAGGTCTTTTCCAACCTTAATGATTCTATGATTCTATAGCATGCCCTAGCTAAACCAGGAGTCTGGGGCAGGACCTTTGGCTCCTCCAGTTCTCCAGTGGTATTTAAAAGATGCCCTAAACCTAGGGACATGGTTTAGTGGTGGATGTGGCAGTGCTACCTTAACAGTTGGACTTGATGATCTTAAAGGTTTTTTCCAAACTAAATACTTCCATGATTTTATGACAGGGCTCATGTGCCTCCCCAGACCCTGCTCCCGCTTCACCCTTCTGCAGAAGAGGATGGCACAAGGCTGGTGCAGTGAACACAGTCTGAGCGCTCCTTCACTGCCCCAGGGGCTGGCACAGCTCAAAGGTCCCCATGCCAGGGCACCTCAGGTCCCCAAAATTTGAGGCTTCCCCCATATTCAACATCCCTCTGAAGTTAACATTTCCCCCTTTTCCTAATAGCCTGTCCACATTTTTTTAAAATATATATAAATATATATATATAAATGAAGAGGGTCAGCAACATTGCTTCTAGGGCAGTTAATGCTGATGGAGGCCAGAACCAGCCCTCTGCGTGGAGGATGAATCCTACAGGACATGGAGAGATGCAGTGGCTGGAGGCAAGGAGCAAGTTTGCAGACTCTGGCTCCTCTCAGATGATGCTACCAGACCCACACGGCTTGCGTTCACGTGCAAAAAGCCCCTTTTTTCTGCAAAGCGAGCTCCTCAAAGATCCTGATGGGCTAAAGGGAGCCAGAGGGCAACTATCCAAGCCTGGGTCCCACGGTAGGTAACTAGTGAATTTACTCCTTGGAGAAATGCATCATTCTCAGGCTCCCATACAACACAAAAATCACTAGGTTTTGGGCTTATCTCTGGTTTGGATGATGCCACGAAAGTAGAGCCACAAGGGCAGTGCTAGCCTGGTCCAGATACTCTCAATGCACCCCATCAGGTAAAAGATGCAGTTATTTCTTACACTTCCCCATTAAAGCATAAAGGAATCCCATTTTTGGCTCCCCAGACTCCCATGGCCAAGACATGTCCTTACATTCACAGTTGAGATGCTCAGATTCTGCAAGTGTTGGGGATTACAGAAGTATCTCGGCTACAGGGATCCCCACCAGTCACCAGAGAAGTACCTACATCAGCACTAGGAGAGAAATCCAAGCAATGCCGGGAGCTTAAGGGTAAATAAAGGACACAGATTAGGCACAAAGTAGAAATATATAAACAGTATATTTCTTTTTATTTTGTTTTTAAATACAGAGTTTCCTTATACAATAAAGGAATTCCCTCTCCCTCCCCGCCCCAAGCAACTCTTATCAAAAGAAATCATTCACTGTAAAATCAACACTAGATAGAGGCATGCGCTTTAAGAGCAAATTCAGCAAGTGCAATATCTATAGGCCGTATCTCCCTAAATAGGAACATGTGCTTTCCCTCACTTAAAGTAGTGCCCCAGCAATCTCTGACAGAAACCTCCTGGTCACCAACTACAGAAACATTTAACCAGTTACACGCCATGCGACATGTTGGAAAATAAACCCACCGCTGGTCTTCTCCCGGCAGACAGCAGACCAAGCGGCTCCGCTAGCCTTCGCCTGCGCAGGAACGGGATGCAGGGTTTGAGATGAGCCGGCTCTGCCTCAGGAAGGTTTCTCCTCTTAAATCACCTCCTTGGAGCTTGTCCTGCATTTACACTCCAAGGAAAGCAGGAGGGGAAACGAGGGAGTATTTAAGATACAGCCCTGTCTCAGGTCGACCAAGGGGAAGGGGGTTTGGTTTTTGCACTTTGGAAAATAAGTTTTTTTTTTTTGTAAGACAATTCCTGTTTTGTGGTAACTTGTGCGGGAGCGAGGTACAACTTCGCATCAATAAGGAGGACAGGGAGAACAGAGGGGCTAAACGCTGCTGAAAATAACAGAGCACTAAGCCACCTTACTTATTAAATTAGAGCAGCTCCGCCAAACGTGAGAGGCTAAAATCCTCAAAGGGTCAACAGCGCAATAAGCTTCTCCCTTTCCAGCAGCTGCGGGGCTTTGCAGCTGAATCATGCTTTCTCCCATGGGAATAGATCCACTTAGATCTGCCAGGCACTTCAGATCACAGCCCAGCACCTGCCGGGGGTGGACACATCCAATGCACATCCCAGCGGTCACAGCTTCCAGAAACGGCCACTTAAAGCCAGGGTCCTAATTACACTTTGGCATCAGAAATCTTAAAGATGGGAGAAAGCTGCTAACACCTGGGCAGGCAAAGGAAGCTCCGCAATAAAGACGTGAATCACTTAAAAACCTGTTTATGCAGGCTGGGACTCTGCTGGGGATGCAGCTTGAAATCAGTTGGCACTGGTCCCAAATTGGAGAAGTTCAGAAACACATGATGCTGTAGATATATGCTTTAAGTAACAGAAAGGTGGCTAACAGCTCCCAAGGTAAGCAGTTCACGGAGACGAGGGTACACCACGTGAGCTCGGACATGTCACTCAGATGTCAATCAACCACCTCCTGAAAAGAGATCACCTGCAGAACGGGGGATGCCACCTCTCATGGCACCAAGGGCTGCATCTTCTGCTCCAGCCACACGTGGGAGAGACCAGCGTGGCCATGTTACCCTGCCAGCGCTCGTATGGACACTTGCAGATACCATCTAAATCATCCAATCACATGAAACGTATCTAAATTCGATGCCTGGAAAAAGCGTGCTGAGACACCAATTGTTGCTGATAGACAGAGCGAGAGCTGATCTCAGCCCTTCAGCAAGTCTCCCAAGCACCAAAACCGATACTCCAGCTATTGAATTTGATATGCTGATTTTCTGCAAAACCCTGATCACATAACAAACAGCTCCTTTTTTTTTTCTTTGCATGCTAAGAGCAAAAAACCAGCATAGCTCAGGTCAAGAGGGAGAGAATTTAATTGCAAACTGTTTTTTCCAACTCTTTGACATTTTGTTCACCTTTGGGACTCCCACCTGCAGCTAAAGGAGGGATATTGATAGCTTTTGCAGCAGCAAGAATTTGTCACGCAGATGACCAACTGAGATGCCACATGCATCCCGTCTTCCGCTCCAAGAGCGGACTTCGGTTCTCCAAGTAAGCAGCTCTTTGCAGCAGAGATGCAGATGGAGAGCAGAAGGCAGCATCTCCCCCAGGACAAGCTCTTAATATTTAATGCGACAGCAGAACAGTGCCAAGTGATCCAAGCTCATGCAGAGTTCTTTTACAAGGGAAAAGAAAGACACAGCCAAGGATTGTCTCAGTTTGAAAGGAAAACACACAAAAGCTGAAGAGGAAAGTGCTAATTTGTGTTTCTAAAGCATGTACTCTGGCAACTCCCTCATCTGTCTGCTCTTTACACAATATTGATGGTTTGCTCTTTGCAACCAGATCTGCAGCCAGTAGTGTAATGGACAGGGTTTGGTGCTTAAATGACTTAATTAGATATGAAAACAATTAGAGAAAACTATTCTCTTCTAACATCCACAGGCCTCAGCACAGATAGAAAATGGGGCAAACCCATCCCATTACGTCCATTTAAGTTGTTTGGGAAGCTTGACAGATGAAAGGATATTCCAGCCCAACTGGAACACTGTGCCATAAAGTAATCGTCTAAAGAGATGCAGAAGACAGTGCAACTGTAGGACAATTATGACGCCTTCATAATTGCCTATTATGCAAAGCGAGCCCCAAGGGAGCAGCCGCTGCCATGCTGTTGCTCAGACACAGGCTTGAGTTCTCCAGAGAAAAATTCCCACTCGGCACTCCGGCAGCATCTCCACAGTGGGGATGCCAGAATCCACTTCCAGGGAAGGGCTGGGAAAAATGAGAGCTGGGTCAGGAGATGACAGAGAAAGTGGCTTGCACTGAAGTTTTGGGAGGACAGACACAAGAGATGAGCTTGAGCCAACCCTGGTTCTGCCCGTTAAGGTAGGTAGAAACACTACAAAGGGCAGATAGAGAACACAATGAACAAGAAAAGCTTGCTCAAGGAATAATATGAGCATGTGTCAACGGATAGAGTAGATCCATGCTTAGTGGGACACAGACTGGAAAATGGTAGGTGCTTTTGGTGACATGGCATGTCTCAGGTCCCTTTTGTGTTGCTGAGAACTCCACCAAAAAAACCCTTCCCTCCCACCCCCAGTGTTCTCCAGCTATATCCAGCTTTGGCCAACTTCATGTTTCTTCAAAGAGTGTCCACAGAACACAGTTCAGCAGCGGTTTCTGAAGCAGCCAAATACGATACGCAAAAGTTTACAAACAGTTTCAAGTCTTTTGGTACAGCTGGGGATATGGACCTTTTGGGGAGAATTGTTTGACCTATAGAATACGGAAACATGACCATCTACTGTATTGGTTTCCAGAGCATCCCAGTTCACACAGGTCATCAGGAAGTGCGCATCATGTCCCACTGTTGTTGGGCTCATCTTGAAGCATTTCACCAGACGGCAGCTCTGAAGCAAACCAGTTGAATTCATTTACTCCATCCCCATCCTTTCGCAGCAATGCACTGATGCATATCCAAGTAGAGCTTAACATTTATTAACAGCTTCAAATGTTGACGCCAGAGAATCTGGGGATTGTTGCTAGTGAAGTTGTCAGATTCGCTTCCTAAGCAATCTAGAAAGTGCTATGCTGCCTGTTCAGCAGTCCATGTTTTCACCAACTTTCCTTAATTTACATGGAGAAACTCATCTATTTCCATACATAGCGCATCAACAGTATTTTTGAAGGCAACAAAGTAAGTCTCAGACCAACAAAACTATTCAGGTATAAATCGAATTTTAATTGTCAAGCTAACTTCTAGCTCCTACATTCAATGCAAGGATCAAAAACTACAAGTTTGAGTAGAAGTTTATTCTATCCCAAGTTTCTGATCATTTTGGCAGCTGTCAAAAGGTAACTTCCAAAATCCACTCGTTTCAGAAGCCTTTTTACTACCTTGCGGTTCCAGGTGAACATCACCGACTCTCTTAACAGCTATCAACATCTTTCAAACCCAGTTCTTTGGCAACAGTTATACATAGCATTGTGCGTATATTAAGAGCTTATAATAAAACTTCTTTTACATTCTAATTGTCTTAACCTTCACAGAAGTATTAAAGTGCTCAATCAACTCTGAACAAACTCTCCTTCCCTAGTTAGCCTACTTCCTGGAAACGCCTGCACTTAAGTCAGCAAAACCAGAAGCAAACAAGAAGAGAAAAGGTACTTGCATGAAAAAAAATCCTCTGCAGGATCATTACAACCCCTTACAAGCCAGAAGGCCTTGAGCCTCACATCTCCCTTCTACCCATATATTGACACATGGGTCCAAATCCAGTCTAACCCAGCACAACTTCTTTTCCTGAGTTGTGCTGATTTGCCATCAGTTGATTCTTTGGCCCCGGACTTCTGTAGAAAGAAAACCCTGCAGAACAGAATCCTATTGACGCTACAAAGAAAATATGAACACTGAACTCATACTGGTAAAGCAACAACACTAAAAGATATAAACAAGAGTTGTAAAGGATATTTAACCCCCTCCCAAGCTATCTGGATTTTAAATGATCTCAGTTACCAACATTTGACACTATCTGAAACTGATGCTTTCAAAGAGGCTTTAAATGGGGACATTTTTGGTCCTTCTAAGTGGGGGGGATGGAAGGTACATCTCAAAACTATTCCCTCTGGCAAGACCTGCATGCCAGTTCACCCCACCATGCTCTGTACTGGAGGAAATTTCACCCGCGGCCTCTGCTCTTCCTCAAAGAGGACCAGAGCCACATTCCCTTGGGCATGTCCTCTCCTTCCTCCAGCCACAGCATCCACAGTATGATTTAAACCAGCCCACAGGGTGATTTCTTCCTGCCAAGAGCTCAGACACCAGAAATGCAACCCCAGGACATGCGTGTTTAATAGCTTACTCAACCACAGGATGACGCTTTTCATTCTACCTTTGGTTAAATCTTTTGACATCCGTGGGAAAAGTGTGTTATTTAAGCATCATCAGGTCTTTGCACTCCCTGTCTTACAACAGGTACTGAACTGTTTGCTGTCACCCACTCTTTTTCTGTTGACTGAAGATCAGACACGCTTTTACCACCTCCGCCTTTGCACTGTCCCGAAATCCTGTTTGCCTCGTTTCTACACATAGACCTTGGTAACAGCTATTAGCGATCTCACCATAGAAATGACTCAAAAGCTAGGAAATATTGATGAAGTTGGTGAGAAACCACGTACGTATTTATACCTGCTGTCATGCCACTATCAGACACAGCATGAGTTACCCCTGCTACCCAAGACTGACCGAAAGCCAAATGTGCGGCATTACCTGCTTTGATGTACCAGGGCGGTCATCCTGACTGTGAGACTTCTCAGCAGTCCCACCAGAGCTGGTGGGTGCAACATGAAAGTCATGCTTTCAAAGGTCACGCAATGCTGTTTGGCTTGCTAAGCTGAGGGCTTTCCCCTGCGATTGCTCTGGGAGATATTAGCCATGGCCACGTTCTTGGGAACGCTCTTACTGCTCTCCTCCATCAAGTATCAATAAAAAGATGAAGTGTTTCATAAGAAAATAAAAATCTAGTTTTTCATACATGTCTTAAAGCCGTAGGCAGCTACATTAAGATGAAATACCATCTGATATTTAGTGCAAATACACCAAATCTTCAGTGGCTTGTGTCTGGCTTAGTTTCAGCATAGGAGCTTTTTACCCAATGCCTTCCTCCCCCATTACAGAGTTGGTCTTCCTCATCATGCAGAGGAACATCCAATCAGTAGAGCATGGTCTGATAAAAAAAAACCCTCTGCACCATTTACTGGGCAAGCAATTGGTAAGAAACACTTCTCTGTGCTAATAATATATTTGCATTTCATTTTACATTACCCTTCTTCCCTCATTTTTGCTGTTTTGAAAGTTCATATCTTCAGAGGTCCACATTTTTCTTAACACTTTACCTGTGATTTGTAGTGCGCAGCAAAGGGCAAGCACTGAACTAAAGGGCAGCTTGTTTCACAGTACTCCAAATAAGAAAACTGACCATAGTACAAGCAAAATTAAATAAACTGAAATATAAGAGACAGCAGAAGTTAGATTCATCCAGAAATATAATATAATGTCTGGGAGTGGGGAAAACTGGAGAGTAGCTACAAAACAGAAACAATGAAGTGACCAACAAATATTGATTAGGCGAAAGAAGAAAACTTCCATTGCATGCTGTACATTAAAAATAAATGCAAAATTCACATGTTGGAGCATCAAGATAGAATGATGAAAGTCTCAAACCATGGGAAGAGGAAAGCAAAGGAACACCTTGAATAAAGCAACACGTGAACAAAACCAGCAACTGAGCAGCTTCAAAAGGAAAAGAGTGACCATACCTCAAATGAGAAAAAGCAGCACTGAAGCAGAGAACAAGTATATGGTCAAGACATCACGGGTAACACTGTCTGCACAAAACACTTGGCATTTTGAAAGAATCAGGCCTATTTGTATATCTATGCAAAATATATACACAAATCCATATGTATATATGTACACATAGGCACTACTGTACATATGTATATGCAATCATTAACACAACTGCCCTTTGACAAGTTTCAGCATCTGACTCTGGGTGCAAGCAAGAATGTTGCTGTTGTGCAAAACGACACTTCTGTGTTTGATTACTGAGAAGTAATGGCAGAAAGATCCGAAATAATTCCCAAATAGCTTAGATACAGATGCGGTTTCATCAACATCACCATGTGAGCCCAACCTCTGAGCATTTCGAGCTCATTTGTAGGAGTTAAGTATTCATCCAAAGTCGTGGATTGTATATCTGTTTCCAACCCTGCTAATCTGAAGAGATGGCCAGACATCTCTCCTGACATCAGTGGTTTAGCATGAAGCTATCCCACCCAGAATACCAATTTGGGAATACTGGATGCACAGGAAACTGAATTCAAAGGCCAGAACAGGACTGTCATTCTGTAAAAGAAGGGTCAGTTGCTGTCATAGTGTTTTGGAAGAAAGGGACATGGTGCGGAAGATTGGGACGAGGTGCATAAAAAAAAGAGATTCCCCCCACCCCTCAAACAAGGGAACACATGACAACTCTGAGAACGCATGCTCCAACCGTACGGACATGCTCATCTTTGGGGTTTCCAGTTTTGGGATGTGGAAAGTGGCATTTCCATAAAGCTTGCTTGCCTCACAGCTCCGAAGAGCATTGGCCTCCCAAGTCCAAGGCTGTTTTGGTCTGTCACTTCAATGCTCAATTGGTCTTTGATATGCGTGTATTACCAATGCCATATTAGAGCAAAAAGAAAGTGGTGAAAGAAAGAACTGCAGATAGATTGTTCTACGCCTCGGCAAATCTGCCTTTCAATTCCAAAAAAGCTGTCCTCACTGCTCCGTGTGTGGAGGACCCCGTTTAATACTCTGCATCCATCGCATCCAAGTACTTGGCTTCGATGATCCTAGGGAGCAGGTTATACCTAGGATTAAACCAAAAAGA
Source organism: Pelecanoides urinatrix (assembly GCA_013400755.1). NCBI lineage: Eukaryota > Metazoa > Chordata > Aves > Procellariiformes > Procellariidae > Pelecanoides > Pelecanoides urinatrix. The sequence continues at coordinate 354,633 of VZTQ01009712.1, read as the reverse complement.
TAGCATTAGTGCCTGTTTATTGTCATATAACATTTTGTTTGTCTGTCCTGAGACAAACTGTCCTGAGTTGAGTTTGTCCATGGCCATGCATACAACAGATTCACCCAGCTAAAGGGGAGAAGTAAAAACAACCAATCCTGCAAGCAAATACAGCTTTTATAGGAATAATGGTGCAGAGCTCCTCCTAGAAGAAGCCTCCTCATTTCAGTTGAAGAGGAAAGATCATTCTCAAGGAGAAAATCTCTTTCTTAGTGCTCTCTCCTTAAACAGGTGCCAAAAATGTACCCTCTCAGCTATGCTCCTGGTTAGTGCTGGGGAGGCAGGCAATAGCTTCCTGCTGCCTCCAGCTTGCTAGTGGATGGGTTACTTTACCAAGAATCACTATTTATTTCTAGTTTCTTCTTTCTTCACCACTTTCCCAACACACAAACCCCACCTGCTGCAGCCTTACGCTCATTACAACACTATCAACACCAGGCACTGATAGCTCGCAGGAGAAACCCTCCTCTAAATTTACAGGGCTGGCTCAAAGACCTGCAAGACCAAGTACCCCAGCTCACTCCTTTCAGCTCTCCCACAAAGCAGCTTTAATAGACAACCCAGAAGCTTTGGTCTTTAGAGAAGCACTAAGTCTATCAAAGACTTGAGACCATGGCAAGAGGCTAAGAAGGGCTGAGACATTCATTCCTCCAGCTGCTGGTAAGACTCAATCCCTATCCGGTGTCTGGATTCTCCATTGGATCATGGAGACAGCAATTCCCTTACTTTTGGGATTTGTTTTTTTTTATTTGTTTGTTCGCAAGAACATCCTCATGAATTATCCTATTTGGATGAGAAAGGCAAGGCACTGTAACATGCGATGAAGTTGCTCTCATTAAATCCTACTGCATATTTGGTTTGACACTTTTCCTTGCTTAACAAGGCAGCTATTCTTCAGCTGTTAAAATAAAGCACAAAGCACTAGAAAAGCCAGTTTAAGACTTGGAAGGGCCTTTTCAACAGCATGCAAGAGATCCCAACAGCACTTACTAGTGAGACATACCAGGATCTGCTTAAATAAACCTGTCATAAAACAAATTGTTTGAGAGCTGTGGGAGCACAGATAAGCATCGCAGGGAACTTGGAAAGAAGATTCTTCCTCTCTGAGCAACCTTAACCTCAGTACTCCTCAGGGCAGGGATTAGAGCGTAACCAAAAACTAGTCATCCCAAAGTTTTGACTCAAAGCCAGGAACTGGGGATACCTGAAGAGATCACATTTTCTCCCAACAGGCTGTTCTCCACTGCAATAATGAAGCCATTGAACTCCATTGTCTTACACATTAACACTACACCCATGGAAAAAGATGGTCCTTCACCACTGACAATGCAAACCATGCGTCTAATGCTGTCGGACAGATGGAAGTGTGGCTTTGAGACAGACAAGTAACATGGCTGGTTTTCTGGATGGGACACTGAGCCATGACTCACTCATCTGAGTTTGATTCTTGACTTTGACCCCTGGCTACTCTCCCATCTTCTCTTCCTCCCTTCACTTCTTGGGGAAAAAAAAAAAAAAAGAAAATATATTTAATTTCTTCTACTCTGTCTCATCTATTTAGAGCACCAAATCTTTGTGAAAAAGTAATTGTTAACTACACAGCTCACACATCATGGTGCTGCCTTCTCGGCTGCAGCCCACAGAAACTACATGAAGGCAAAAGAAATCAGAGAAAGGAAAACCAAGGGCAAATTTCTGTATTGTGCCAGGTAGCACCATGTTCCTCTCAGCAGCAGGGCTGATTATCCAGCTACTAGAAAAAGCTGCTCTGGAAACAGAAACGAGGTAGCAACAGAGCTAGTATGAGACGACAGTATCTTATTTACTCAAAAGAAGATGTATTTGCACCACTAAATTACCTAGCTCTTATTACAAAATCAGGTTCTTTGCCACAGCAGTCTCTCTACACTAATTTAGCTTATTACACTATGTCCAATACTTGAATGTTTGGCAAAGAGCGTCCCACGTTTTCTTTTCTGTACTGAGCTGCTCTGTGCGGAGACTTGCAATTCCCACAAGAGTCAATCATCCAGCACTGCACACAGTTGAAGTATTTACCAGCCACTTAACCAGTCATCCAAAGTGACGCCTGTGTGAAGGGTGGGTGAGAGACTCTTACCGTAGGAACAATAATTTCAGTGTTTTCCAAGATTTTGTTTATCTTAAAAATGCAGCCCAAATAGCTCTAACCTGATCCTGTTGAAAGCCATGGTAGTTTTGACATTTGCTTTTGCTTTATAAAGAACCAGACCCATCTTTATCACTCAAGGAAAACATCACAATAGCTGCCTTGGCAGATTATTACATTGGTAGCCCTGAACTTTGAGATCAGACAGAAAATCTGAGACTGCAAGCTCAAAGACAACCAGATATCGCTAGATGCCATGCTTGCCTAAAAATAATCAAGTGGACTAGAAACAGATCTGTTCCTTCCAAGATCTTATTATGGCTTCTCATTATATCCAAAGGATGGAGAGCATGAATGATTTAACTGGAGAATGATGGGCAGTCAATGTTAATGAACATTCAGGAAGAAATTAGTTAAATTTCTCAATGATTCTCTCTCAAGACTGCAAGATATTGTGGGGTCCTCCCAGTTTTAAAGATACATTTTAAGATACATAAATGTGGACCAGTTGAACCTAACTGATCCTTGGCAATGGCATTCAGCAGTGCAGGAGGTCTGTAAGGTCACTGCAGCACTGGAGAAGAGATAAAGGATTCCTCTTCGGAAAAGTTTCTAGCTCTGCTCTGAGCACAAGCCTTAGGAAATCAAATTGCAAAGCAATAAGGAACATTATCAAAACCCTAGAGGGAAGGCTTAGGCTACAGCTTCTCAGGAAGATGAGGCATCTCACAGGCACTGAAAATGGAGACTTATTTGTCTCTCTGCTAGCTGAAGAAGAGTATCTGCCAGCCCAGAACCCTTTGCACAACATTCAGCATCTGTGAAATCACAGGCTCTCAGCACTATTCCTCCTCAAGCCTGAGCAGCTGGTGAAGAAGTCACCATCACCCACTTCCAGGATCTGGCTACTCAGCAAAGTATCAGCTGCCCTTCTAGACCACTCAGACTTCCTGCAGTCCAAGCCTGAAGACCAAAGGCATGGGAGACAGGAAAAAAAGGCAGCCAAGCTTCGTACCTGATTGGGATCATCCCTATCATGATGAGCGGGAAGATCATCTTCATGTAGGGCAACGGTGACATGCCAAAACCACAGAGGATGAGGAGCTGCAGGACCTGCAAGCCTGTGAAATAGTGGATCTTCCTCTGGGGCACTCTGCGGATGTAATGTGTTGGAGGATAAGCAGTCTGGGAAGAGAAGAATTACACGTTAGACATGCAGAGACCTAGACTTGCGACTGCAGAATGTGGCACAGGCTTTTGAACACAAGGGTTTTAAGGAAATCATCAATTTACACACACACAGAGTGCATGAACATCAGAGTCCTTAACAGGTTCAACAGCTGAACGCAGGATTTATAGGGTTAAAGCACGTGTCTGAAACCACAGCATTGGCAGCAACACACAGAAGATGACTGGGCACTAGAAACCTGGAGAAGAAAAGACACACCACACAGCTAAGATTGCCTTTGGGAGCATCTGGAGTGCAATAAAATATCTTGATAAGTACAGTAATGAGATTCCCCTGAGTAGGATTATCAGGGCTTTGCAGCAACATGTGAAGTGCCTGTGGGGGTGGGCAGGGGGGTGACGGTAAGCAGATGCATTCGGGTGGTGTTACTGCTGGATGGTTTCTCCACCTGAAACCCAGCTCCTCATTATTTTATAGCCTTCTGTTCTCTGCTGATCAGACTCCATGCTTGCCCCTGGTGGTCCTGTTTCTTGGCTGAACCCCAGCAGGGGAAGACCAGGAGATGAGACTGGGGAGGTGGGGGAAGAGGCTGTACTCAGACTGCAGTGATTTTCTCAACTCATAAGCTATTCATTTTTGAGAAAGGAGGGAAAAAAGTGACATTAATAGGCTAAATATCGCTCGTGGTTTCTTTTGACAGTTACTTGCTCATGTCTGAGCACAGGCTTTGACTCACTGTCTATACATCAATGAAGAGTATGAGCGACTGTCTGCTGGCACCGATACAGACTCAATGGATTTCAGATTGTGCCGTGACTCATTAAAAGGTTTCCAGAAAAGGGAGATCTCCATATTTCAGAATACTTTTAATTTTCCAAACCAAAGCCTGGAAAATTCCACGTGTGATTTGTACTAAACCCAGAAGTAATATTCCACGTACATCAGTAACTATTCAATCCTCATTCAAAAATTGACATGACAAATGTAATCTTTACCCGGATTTCACAGTTTTAACCTCTGTTAGAGATTAGCAGAGATGCAGAGCCAAATGTTGGGCTTATTAAGCGCTTGACCCTAGTTACATAAGATAAGGTGAGCAGGAGACTGGCTATTGCTCCCAGGTACCGCCTACACTGCAAGCTAACATCTTCTTAGCACTGGTAATAGAGATGGCTTGAAAACCCATCTTCCAGATTTGTTTTCGTCCCACATCAGAAGGGTTTCAATAATGCAAGTAATTTAATTTTGAGTTTAAAATCCTACCTCATGGTATTTCACACAAGTCAAAATGAAAGTGTAAAATATAGCAAAAAAATTACCTGTTCTGAAGCTTTCTTAGGGAAATCAAAGATTACAATTTACTGAAATTATGCTTGTACTTTTTAATTCTTTTTTTAATTTTAAAATGCACATAGTCTGCAGCTGACAGACATTACAGTGGGTTTTTAAAACTTAATCTATATTCAGTGAGCAACAGTCTGTGCAACTGTTTTTTTAAAAAGGCATTGTTTGAATGTATTTTTGATTTGCACTCTACAACGCTTTAGGGGGCGTCTTCACTGGTAGCAGCTATCCTGGCTCCGTTCATGCACTCATTTTTGCCTTCCAGAGCAATTCTTAGCAGCCTGAAAAGAGAACGACTATATCCGAGACATCGCTCTGTACATGAAAAAGCTTGAACACTTTTGCAGCAGGGAAATGCAGAAAGCAATTTATGCAGAACTTGACAGACCGACAAGATGCAGTGCAATTCTATGAACAATTCAGCTACCACCTTTTTTAACCCAACAACAACCATGCCACTTCTGTTGGTTGACACTGCATTATTCTCCTGCTCATTTGTCTGCTTTAATGGAAAAGACTTCTCTTCCTCATGTCTCAGTGGCAGCCAGGCTAAACAAGAGACCAAGTTTCACTCCCTCTTTGCAGAGAAGGGTGAAAGGGATATGCAAGGTGCAGGTTGGAGCTGGAAATCCGCCTCCTGAGAGCATGAGTTTTGGGGGTAACCCCATTCCCAACACCAGCAGCTTTCTGTGTTAGCTCTTGGCACAGTTTGGTGCCAAGGTTGTAAATACGATTTCCTTCTCTGTTCCACCAGGTTGGTGCCCCAGTCTGCGTACCTGTTCTTTAAGCAGGAGAGCCACCCTTTCAAAGAGCTGGTTCCCATCAATGGAGGTCAACGCGATGTAGAGGAAGAGGCCATAGAGGACCGGCTTTGGGATCCACTGGAGAGGGAAAGGAAGGAGCAGGAGCGAGAGGCCAACCAAGAAGTTTGCCACTAGACTTGTCAGCCGGGTCTCCTTCACACTCACAATCCTGAAAGCAAGAAAACAGGGATTATGGGAGTGGGATAATATCCCAGTATTCATATAAGCGTATTGCTGGGGCTCACTACTCTGCGTAGGTGCAGGACACGTGCCGCTCGGGAAAGGGAAACTCATCTCCACTGCACTGAGATCAGCACTTCTGGCCCCATGCTAACACTGAGAAGGCAGAGCTCTGCTGGATCCAGGCCAGGCACTTAATCCACAGCTCAAACAGAGCAGCTGGAAAAATGCCAAATTCCCCTTCTGAAATGCTCCACAGATCCTACCCTGAACTAAATTGCCCTCTAAACTAATTCTGTTTAGCACATTGCACAAAAAAAACCCCACCAAACAAAAAAAACAGGCAAAAATCCTCTTTCTGGGCAGTAATCCTTTCCTCGATTTACCCAGTGCATATGCAATTGGCTTTTATCCAAAAGAAAACTCATTGACTTGTACAGGAACTAATGAACCTCTTGTAAAAAAAAAAGTCTGCACTCTTGACTGCGAGTCAGCATTTTTTATGTATATGAGGATCTCCTTGTTTATATGGAAGGGAAAGCTGAGAGCACTACGCAGGGAGCTAGAAATTTAATTCTGCTGTGGATAACAGCAGTTGCACTGCAGATTGTCTATTACCATGCAAAACATGTAATTAATTGATGCAAATTTTCCAGAGGTGACAGACCACAGACTGGTGTTTTTTTTTTTTTTTTAAGGGGGGGGAAAAACACTGACAGGAAAGCATGCAGCAACTTTCAGAGCCTATTTGGGAGGTGAGGGGAAGTTGCTTTGTTTTCTTTTCACTTCAACTAAACCTGTGAGCATCTCCTCCTAATTTGAAAAAAAAAAAAAAATTACCAGAAACAATAGGAGGAAAGAAAACCCTCATCTTTCAAGACTACTCATAAATAGAGAAAAAAGGGATTCTTAACGTAACCTTTTTGCAGAAGATAAATCCACCAATTCAGCGGATAAGCTAGTGAGTAAATTCCCCTATTATATCAGGAGAAATTCTTGTCCATAGGCTGTTTTGGTGTCATCTAGTGGCCTCATTCCCTGGATGCAAGACCTCATATTCCAAATTAACCCTGTACACAAAAAACTCTGAAGATTAACACAAGAGCCAGCCACGAGATCTATCAAAACATATTTCCCTCTTTTACATATGCGCTGCTGAGACTTCATAATCCCTTCTATCCCAAAGAAGATTGCTTCCCAGTGAATTCTTTCAATATTAAGTTTTTGAGAGTCTTGCTTATGAGTAAGGTCAGGTTGAACTTCAACTCTGTTTATACATTCAAGAGCATAATGAAGCTGTGGGGATGAAGGAACCTTCCACACCTGTATTTAGAGAGAGAGGGAAAGGGTAACAGCCTAAGGCTTGCTCTCAGGATTTGGGGAACATGGCAGAATTAACATGAGCGCTCATGAGACCTATGGAACAACAGAGATCACAAAAAGTACACAATATCCTGAGGACAACACTTGAATTCCTTGATGAGTAATGGGGCAAATCACACATATTATCGAGGATGCACAGAAGAGCCACAGGAGGTGTTAACCTTTAAGTAATCTCCCCCCTCCCCTGGCTAGGTTTAAACAGCAGGAACCACAGCTTTCTTCCTTCCAAACAGATTTTATTCAGATCCTCTTACTAGTCTCCTATGTCAAGAGGTCCCTGCCAATGCCTAGAGAAGCCGAGGGAGAGTAGAGCACTTCTCTCCACTGTTATCTGCAGACTGCTCTTGCCAGCTCTGGAAGAACTGGGACATCACCCAGGTGGATATAGTTTGGCACCCTTTTCACTGCCTCCAGGTCTGGATCACCACAGAAGTCTTGGAGGTGACAGAGCCAAGCATCTTAAAGTGCAACTGAGAGCTAATTCAGCATAATTTGATAGTCCTCTAAGGAGTGGTCAGACTACTTCAGAGCTACCAGAACCACTACGAGCTTCTCGAGTGGCCCAGTAAAGCAGGAGTGAAAGGATGCACTAACTGATTTAGCCTCATCCAGCTACAACAAGAGATCCCCTGGCTACAGAGGAAGCGTTTCTGCTATTTGAGGCAAAGATCTAACCCACTGTTGGGGATGCTCGTGACCTGCAAGCGTCAGTCTGAGCACAAGTCTGCTAGGTTCCTTGCAAGTAAAGTCATGCAAACCAAAGAGCTCAGGATCAAAATTAGATATGAAGCCACCACATTTCAATCAGATGCAAGCCTGCAAGTACAAGAACAGCTCACAGTAGCAGCCCTTTGGTAATGGATTTTTGAAGTTAATGAAATTTTCTGCCTGTCATCTCTTGGGGATGCAGCAATCACAGCATTGAGGGGTCTTTGATTGCATACAAGATGTACTGCAACTACTACTGTCAGCTCCTGCTAATACTATTTATTAGTTTGGAATTTCTTATCACAACATAGTTAAAACTGCTCATAATCAACCAAACTTAGTATCTTTAAAGGTGAAGTTCCCAGCCTCAAATTGGTCCTTTGCCAATTCTAGCACCTTTCTTAGCACCAGGGTAAGGACATCAAGAACAGTCACATTAAGTCAACAGAAGAAATCCAGTAATTTGCATGTGGCTCAGAATCTGGTTTGGCCCTTGAGGAAACAGCTCCGGAAAGCCTGTGCTGCAATGGAAATGAAGTAATTAAGGGAGATAAAAGAGCATAATCCAGGCTCACTTCCCCAGAATCCTTTAAATATGGCTAGCACAAGATTAGCCATTCCCAACCTCCTCCATGAGTAAGGAGAGCCTATTTGCAGATTCCCACACGAAACTCAAGTGGTTACTCTCCAGGGGAGAAGCAAATTTTGCTTTCATTGTGACAGATCTTTAGTCTTGTTTGTATCATCATCCTCACTGAGAGCTTTCACTTGAGTGCAGGAAAGAATTCTGCCAAGGGAGCCAAAAGAACTCCTCATTTTCTAATTGAGCTTCAGTGTGTTTCTTTTTCAGAGCTGACTAAGAGGAAAAAAAAGAGAAAACAATGACAACATTGCTCAGAGCCTCCTGTTTATAGCTCAATGCTTTGCAGAGAACAAAAAGCTTCAATCTCAAATAGAGTTCAAATAACCAGGACATCCTCGTTGCCTTCTTCACTCCCAATATCCAGCTGACAGCACTCATTTACGTACCAATTTGCCTCCAGCAGAGGAGCAGCAGTGTTGAGAGGGAACACGCTTAGTGAGATCAGGGCATCCCTCAGTCCTTTTTAGGATAATCGCTGGAGCCGTATCTGGGTTAGCATGGCTGAAGAGGGCTCTCCCATGCTCTTTTAGGGCAGCTGGGTGAAGGAGTAGAGGACAAGGGCAGAAGGTAGTCCTTCATTCAGGCTGGAAACTGGACTTTGTCCAGGGAGAAGCCAGAGTGCAGAATAAAGACAGTGGGTGGCAAAACAGTAAAAAAGCCACCAGGTATTAAAATTGACAACAGAAGACATAGGAGGGAGGCTTGGCACATGCGTTTCAAAGTGCAAATTCTGCATCTCGCAAAGAAACGGAGAGCAAAGGTATCCCAGAGCAGACCATGGACACCAGGAGCAAGGGCATGGTTTAAAACCCTATAGAACTCAAATTACAAAGTTGCTTTTTTTGAAATAGGGTTTAGCATTTATTCAAGACCGATATACTGGTGGGAACAACTAATACGAACATGTATTAATGGGAATGAGCCCAAAGGACTGATTTCTCAGGAAAGGTCTGTAAAAGCATTGCATTGAGCAGCAGGACTCAGCAATTTCCAGATGTGGAAGGTAAAACCTGTCCATCACTGACTCAAAAAGCAGCTGTGTCAGTTTGGGCTGGGCCAGCTGGCACCAAGAACAGCATGAAGGCAAGACTGAAATTAAAAGACAGACCTACTCCACCCCCCAAAGTAAATGACCACTTAGCCTCACTTTTGATAAGTGGCAACTCTGAAAATGGAAACCAAGACAGGATAATTAAAACTAATGGCATGTGCGTGGAAATTACCACTTCTGAGGTAAAAGCACTCAACTGTAACATACTGAGATCAGACCAGATAATCTCTATTCTGGAGCAGGTTTCATGAGAAATTAGGTTTTTAATTTTTTTTTTAAAATAGGTCTCTGATAAGAGTGTGTTGGCAACTCAAAACAGCAAAAAAGCTGTTCTTAAATAGAAAGCCGTGACCTGGGCATGGCTTCACAGTTGCTTTTGCTTAAAAACAAGAGAATTTAATAAGCATCTCGCCTTCCCGAAATGTGGCAGAAAATGCTATGGGAGCTCTGAAATAATGCTGCATTTTTCCTACCCTTTGTAATAACCACCAGACAGGTTTCAGGCAATGAATCAGACTGGATTCTTTCTGGTGAAGACATCTGGAAAGATCTGGCCAAAGCATCTCCTCAGCTTTCCACAAGGATAAACCTGAAAAAGGCCTTGGCCGACTCTTCCAGAGGACAATTTGCACCAGAGTGGGTTGGAATCTTTGCAGGCTGCTGCCAGCCACTGACAAGAGCATAAATTTCCATCTGTCCTAAAACAAGCGCTTTGGTGAAGGGGGATGAAGCAGGGTCACAGGCCATGCTGGCTGAGGTGGCTTCATTTGGTGCATCATCCCTCCACCTTGCAGGTCTTCAAAAAGCCAGCTAACTCCCCAAACACGTAACCCACTGTACCCAAAGGGTTAGGAAGCCACAAATGAAACCAAAGAGATCCAAGACAGCTCCGCGGTTCCCACTTACGTCTCGTAGATGTGTCCATTTTCAACCCTCTCCTCCACGTAGGCCAGGGCACGGACGTGCATCGGGGAGTGAGGGAAGGCAGCATGGATCCACGGAAGGCCGAAGACTGACAGCCCCGTGTTAATCAGCGCAACAAGAAGGAGGTCCCAGTGATAGGCTGTTCCTTTCACCAACCTGAAATGAGGTTTTTGTTGACAGCAGTTACACCCGGTGCAAACTGTAACAGGCTGCTCTTGCTGAACCTGAGCTCAAATGCTAAACACCAAAGTGCACTTCCATGCACAGAGCGATTTCACACTCCTGCTTTACAGCCTGCATTACATGAACATGAAAGGTAATGAAACTTGATAGTTTGCTCCCAAAGCAGTCATCTCCTGGAAACAACACTGAGCAGAAAGGCAACCCACTAAAATAACAGCCCATGAAAATTTCATCAGCATTTTGCCACTACATTTACTGCAGAGTCCACTCAAAATATACACATATATCTACTAGCAGAATCCACGTGGGGAGTGGTTAGAGACCTGGGCATGGGTTGCCAAACTACTGACATGAAGTTTCCGACCTGTCTTGTTTTTAACCCTGATCTCCCTCCTTCCCCACAGGCAGAACATGTGCTCAGTATGCTGCAGCAATCCCCTAATTATGTAATTGCTACTGCATGATAAGAAAATGGGACATGAATTCATTAAGCTTCAGCTTCTCTTTAGTAGTCAGCCAAGGAGATATGCTCCTAACTTTGGTGAATGCAAGGTAGCCTCCCCATTTTGTTTGTAAGGGGAGGGGGAAAACTGGCAGCCTTCACCAAGGAAGCTGACCACTTCACATTCCCACTGCTAACACTGAACTCACATCTAATTTAACCTTGCCATTTTTTGCAAGATCTGCCCCTTTCCTGAATATATCCAGCTGGTACCAACTGCTCAGATGCCTCAAGTAAAGTTTAGAAAAAGGCTGGGAAAGGATTCAGCCCTCCGACTTTGATACCTAACTTAAAGGTCTATAGCTGTGTTTCTGCCTGGGCATCAGAGCAGACAGCCGTTGTCACTCTGACACAACACAAGGGATCAGCTGAATTGCTCTCCAGGTACCATCAACTGGAAAGGGAGCACCATTTAGATGTCTTAATGCCACCCAAGCAAGCTCCATTCAATACCTACGCAGAGACTTGGAGCCATCCGAGATGCTCTAGGGCATGAGGTGCATAGAGCTAGTAGACATAGAATCATTAAGGTTGGAAAGGACCTTTAAGAGCACCAAGTCCAACCATCAACCCAACACCACCATGCCCACTAAACCATGTCCACAAGAGCCTCATCTACACGTCTTTTAAATACTTCCAGGGATGGTGACCCAGCACATGCCTAATGTCTATCTCAAAGAGCAGCAGATGCCATTGCTTGGGCAGAAAAAGTCTTGGGTGGGGTTCTGTTGTGGAACAAAAACACTTGTCTCACTGGAAGTGCTCACCTCCATTGATGAGGCGTGACTAGGTCAGGTAGATGTCTACATTGCAATGCCTCTGAAAGCTGGAAGGTGCTGGCAGGAAGGGTGGGACTGTAAACACACTTCCTATGTTGGCTCACATTTTGAAAGCACAGCCCCTGCTCATGTGCTGCTGTCTCAGAGCAAAAGGCATCTCCTGCATCCCCAGGGTTATTATTTGATTGTCCTGTCTGCCCTTTTCAGAGGGCTTTCTACGTACAAAGGCCATACGTCTAACAGTCCCCCTGGGACACTGTTTGGTCCCAGCAGTCTTGCAGGACTGTGTGGTATACACCTGCTTTGACCAATGGATAGGCTCCACTGAGCGTGTCTAGCTCACCACACATACGAAGATATAGATGCCTTATCCTAGGTTATCTTCACACTGCCCATCCAGCCCAGTATTCCTTGGACTCTCCCATAAGCTTGCTGTGATTATTCTTTATGAAAGCGCATTAGTGTACTTTCAGGCAAGCTTTTTTTTTTTTTTTTTTTACACAAGGAAATCACTACATTTGGTAAGACAGCAAACAGCACGTTCTCCATTTGGCTGGTGTAGACGACGGTATTTTTATTCTGTGATGGTACCACAAACAGAAGGTGTCAAGTCCTAGTTTTTCCGTCTCTAAAAACGCATGCCCCAATACCTGATCAGCATAAGCTCAGCCCTGTAACAGGGCATTATGAAAAACACTAAGAACTCCAAAGAATATTTTATATTGCTTAAAAACACCCTAGTGGAAAGTTTAGAAGAAACTTAGGAAAGAGATGACCCACTTACATTACAGATTTATGCAATGCTTTACTTAAAGGGATATAATGAAGATGAGAGGAAAAAAATCAAACGGTCAAAAAAACCAAATTAGTATAACTGAATTTGAGCCTGTCTTCTCTCCTCTAATTCAGTGTCACTCCAGCTACAACATGGAGAATGCTAATGTATGTTCTGCAAGGAGAGAACCCTCCCACGCATTACATTAGCAAAAAAATCCTCTGAGACATGGTGGTTTCCCTGGAAAAAGTCATACACATTCTTTCTTGATATCATATCTGATTGCAGTTGGCACAAAAACATCAGAAGGAATATTTTAGTAGTGCAACGTCTCGACTCAAATTTGCACATAAATCAGACCTATCAGACATGAGACATACTGTTTTACTTCACTTCCACCTTTTCAGTTGCAGACTAACAGCTCCAAACACTTTTTTTCTGATGCTCAACTGCAGCATATCGTGCTAGGACATTTGTGCAAATCACTGACTTTTCATTTTCAAAAAAATCTCTATACTGCAAGAGCAGTGCAAGTGTCCAGATGGGTCAGACACTCCCTAAATATCTGGAGGTACATCCACAGACCTCAAAGCATACAAAATATCTACATAACATTCACACATGGGCAAAGAAGAAACAGGCGGAGGTGATGAGCTCACTGATGCTTTGCATTTTTGACTCTGCCACAATATTGGGTTTTGGGGATGGTAAGGAGTTAAGCAGTAGAGTTACTTTCACCTGTGACAACAGAAGTGCTGAAGAACATGTCCTGAAAATCTTCTCATATTCAGAGAAACTTTGGACAAGCAGTGCTGGAAAGAGACTTGAGGACACCCCCCCACAGAGGAAGAGGGGTACTGAAAGCATTACCTGTTCTCCGGGGCGTTTGTGAGCGACGCCACGATGTTCTGCTCTATGAAGAAGAGCATTGACAGGAGGAACCCCAGCCCCATGGCGCTCATCACTGACCCGATGGAGAGGGACTGGACCGGGGCCAGCACAAACAAGCTCTCAGATGGGTTGTAGTTAAATTTGGACACTGGAAAGAGAAGGGGAATGATGTTAGAAGGCACCTTCTTGTCCAACCATCCACATGGACTCAAGTAATGTTTTACCCACACCACGAACTATTGGGAACCAATGCAGCAAACCAGGCATGATGTTCTGGCACGTGGGAGCCAGAAGGCCATACCAGACGGGCTCATCTGACTGTTTTAGTTTATTTTTTCCTCCATCCTCCTGGAATTTGGCTGCCATCCTGATTTGACAGATTACTGCTGGTTCTGGTGAGGCACTACATATATTTGAGCAGAACAAAAGAGGGAAACTTGTTTTCCACAGATGAGAGGCATTTTTAGATTAGAAAACCTTATTTCTAACTAGCAGTATACCCCCCCGCTCAGTTAATCAGCTGACAGAGGCAGTTTAAAACTTCCTCGTATCCATAGCCATGCAAGGCATTTTAGTATAAAATGTCCCTACTTTCCTGCCACTGGAAGAAATCCATGACTAGGGATAAATCACACATGGCCACACATCATTTTACAATCCAAGTGGATGGAATGGCCATCACAGAAAAAAGCTATTTCTTATTTGTTTCCATACATTTCCTCACATCACCCACTCACGTCACCACAGGACAATGCAATTCCTGTCCCCATTATCACTTCCTGATATGGAAAAGCTGATCTATTTGGCCAATGAATGGTGTCTCATTTTTAGATTTCCTTGTATAACTTAGAACTGCCCAGATGCTCCGCAACGTTTCACCTAAATTAGGAAAACGTAAACTGGAGACAAAGAGGACAGACTGGGATCATCAACTCTACGTCTGTATGACTGGCAACAACCCTTCCTGCCTGCTAATTGCTCTGCCCTTTGTTCTTTGCCAGAAATTGTTGATCTTCTTTATTGTAAGAGATACATACTTTAAATTACATTGAAATTAAAAGACACACTGGAGTAATTTATCTACAGAAAAAAACATCACTCTGCCTTGTTTGGTTAGGGTTTTGAATTAATTAAATCTAATATTGAGAAAATCTGAGTTCTTGGGGTGGGGAGTGGTACATGTAGTATTTGTGAAATAAGAACTTTGCTATTTTTTAGAAAAATCTTCCTGGGATTTCATTTTTCTTTTCCCTACACCCTAAATAGCTTCCCCCAGTATTTCAGAGAACAGAAATATAAACTTACTTTCTATTTCCTTGAAGATACAGGAACCCACAACAGAGAAAGTCAATACTGAAATTGGTAAGGCACAGTCGGACAGAATTTCACGTACTCTTGCATGCAAATATGGGCTGCAATTTAAAAACAAGAAGTTTCCATCAACACCATACTGTAGGGACAATTTCTCAATCCAGATACTGTTAACTCTTTAACAAGTGAAAATTCAGCCCAGTCTTGCAATTCTAAAGAGATATTTGGAGTGAAGGATTAGTCTTCAATTCAGCCTTAAATCCTCTGGAATCTATATGGCCTCTGAAGGTTGATGAATGCACAAGCAAAACCCATAAAGAAACAAGAAACTAAGATGCAAGCTAGAAAAAAGTCTTCCAAGCACCAATTTGTGTCTCATTTCCATTTTAGTTTAATTGCTTACTCAAGCATTTCAAATGAAGATTAAGGGCAATAGGAGTAAAACCCAAATTAGAGCTGGGCATTTGACTCCCAAGAGCACTCTGAAGGTACATTCCCCAGTAAACCTTCCAGCACCATCAGGGATTTGTGCCCCCCAAAACTGTTCGATGCCTATTTGCGGGGAGTTTCAGGAGTTCCAACATGAAATACATGGTTCACCCAAAGCTTTCTAAAAAGTCACTTGCGACGCCAAACCAAATACGGAAGGGCATCGTCCAGTGACCGAACATTTTGTTCTGCTGCTAACATTTTCCAGATGGCCAGCCAAGTTAATCTCTGGCTTTGGCTTCCACTGCCACTAATGGAAGAGTTCCACCTGATTTTTCTGGGTTACAAAATTGAAGATCTAAACCATTAGCGATTCCTCACAGGTAATATGAAATAATCAGTAGTCTGAGCTCTAAGACTGAAGTAACTCACCTTTTCTTAAACTGATAGAGCGTATGACCAAGCCAAAGGGTACCCAACATCAACATGAGACTAAGGACGGCAGTTTCACGTCCATAATGCACATCATGCGTGCCTGTTTGATTCTCTAGGGACATGGATCTGCTCACTGATGAATT
This sequence comes from Pelecanoides urinatrix, assembly GCA_013400755.1. NCBI lineage: Eukaryota > Metazoa > Chordata > Aves > Procellariiformes > Procellariidae > Pelecanoides > Pelecanoides urinatrix. The sequence continues at coordinate 338,793 of VZTQ01009712.1, read as the reverse complement.
CATCAAGAAGGTGGTATTGATGCCGAGGCTTGGAATAGCATCAGTTCGTGCTTTTTCCAAGTAACTGTCTCCTGTGCGCCCATGGTAGTAATATTTCTTAAAAACTGTACAAACAACCAACAGGCAAGCATTAGGACAGGTTTGTGACAATCAAAGCAAGTAAAATAAAGTGGTTCGTTCTTGCTTGATCAAGCAGCATTAACATTATGCTTCACCAGGTTTATAGCTCTACCCCTCAAACCAGTGAAAAGAAATCAGGAGAGCTGCTTCTCTTATAAAGACAGCACTTTATAAATCATTGTACAAATTTATTTTTCACTTATTTTAACAGGTAAAAGTTAAATTGATCTAAAGCAACACGTTTGAACTGTAAGGACTTTCAGTGCTAGTTATGCATATGATTTTGTTCCTAGCACTAGAATACTACTTTAAAAAAAAACATATATATTTTAGAGGTGTGTGTGTATATATATGTATAATATAGATATAAAGACACCTATTTTCAGCAGCCTGGTAAACAAATTCCATCAGGATCTCTGAAAAAATTAAGAGCAGCCAGGCTGCACAGATCCGTAAGTGGACTACAAAATGTACAGTAATTACTTTTCCTCCAAGGCTGGTCCAGATTTTAAAGATAAGTGTTGATGATATGCAAAACCTGGCAGAACATTTAAATTTACACTGCAAATTGGAATAGAGTTACAGTGCACCTGAAGTAAATCTGTTCAAGTGAAACACCCAGTAATGCCTCTGGAACTGTCCATAAACAGATTAGGTTAGCTCAGAGGCATTTATATAAGTAATTATTATTTATATAAGTAATTAACAGTTGTAAATACACTTTTGCTCTTGAGCATTTAGACAGCTGTGTTCCCGTTTCTATGGCATTGGCTGGCTTCAAGCACAGAAACGTGGTGTTGGGATGATTTCACCTCTTTTGGGAACCAGAGCCTGAGGTGCCACGAGAAGCAAGTAAAACCAGAAGATGGGAGTCGGGCTTTGCAGCCTTGCTACTCCCATGTTATGTGATCGGATGGCAGCAGGTAGCACCCGCTCGCCTCCAAACCAGTGGGAAGACACAGGAGGATGGAAACCACCACGTCAGAGCTTTGCAGTCCCTCTACCTTTCTTTGCTTTAGTCAAAATATCCCTTCAGCCTTTGCATAAGGAAACTCAAAAGTTTAGGGCAAAACCATCCTCTTCAGGCAAAAATACAACAATCTGAAGCTTAGGCTATAATACTCCTTACAATATTTCCCCCCACCCCCAAATAATAATCAAGTTGCTGAAAACCCCAAGCACCTCAGCTTTTCCATCTGCAGCAGCTATAGGGAAACCAGGCAAAAAACCCCGTAATGCTAAGCGTTTGAAAACAAGCAAAACAAACTGTAAACATTCTTGCAAAGCACAGTTGGTATTTGCAACCACCTTGAATTTGGCCAACACAGTTTGTGGTGGTTTGGAGCTCACCCCAATGTAAAAAGCCCCATGTTTAGCTATGCTGCCGTTTTAACAGTGGTAATAACCCTTCTTGGACCACCTTTATGTTTTAAAAGGAGTCCAGGCATTTGACAAATGGATGGGATCAATAGGGCATGAAGGTCACAAGAGAAAAGACCGGTTACTCCACATTCAATACTTCTGTATATAAATTTAAAGATCATAGAAGGTTTACAGGTCAAAATTCAACCTTTCAACGTGCTCTCAGCAGCAGCCAGAAGTGAGGAGATTATTGCACTTTTAAAGCACAAGAAAGCTTCCCCCAGTAAGGAGCAATCTCATTACGACCTCCATTAGCACTGCGTATTTCTGCATCGCGCGCTACGGAAGAGGCTCTGCTATCATTTCCTCCCTCCATCCTCACAGCTGCATCCAGCCCAGGCAGGACACCCACACTTGCTTTGCAAACAGGTAAACTGAGGCACAGGGCACTGACGTTACCCGCACACCAGCACAGAACAGGTTGTTGGAGGATTTGCTGTTTCCGGCTCTGAACATTAAAGGACGCTTTTGTCATAATAAAAGTGATTATAGCAATATTTCCTGGGGATTAGCAGCTGGCCAGGGCTAAAAGCCTGTTCATCATCTCAGCTGGCCCTAAGCATTACTAAGTCCTAGAGACACACAATTACCGAGCATATGATAAACTGACAGCACATACAACTTGGCAACTATACAGAATGTATTTGCATGCCTCCGTGTTTAGATTTGGACTCAAACGACTAAGAAACAAGTTAGTTTTTTGGGAGTCTCGTGGATTTTCTCTATTTCCTACACTTGGCTATATAGCAGTAATACATTTAGGGCTGAGCACGTCTTCGGTGCACTGCGTTCAGCCTGACGACATCTACGTACACTACCTCTCGGGCTGCGCTTCAGTTTGCAGCCACCTCAAAAACAGGTAGGATTGCTCCACTCAATCCTGGATACAGGGGAAGAAACTTTGACTTTACTCTTATATCTTAGTTAAAGCAACAAGAACATGCCAAGATGGCTAGTGAAAGCTTTTGTCCTGCACCACGGACTTGCTATAAAGTATTTGATTCCTGCAGATTTATAGTTTGTTTTTATAAATAAGCTAAGTGAGCAGGTGGTGCCCTCGCTGAAACAGAGCCGTTCTCAAGCCTACTGCGTGCTCAAGTTCCCTCCAACATTAACTCGTTTTGTTTGCTTCAGCCGGTTCACCGCTGTTTCCTGCAGAGTGCAGATGTCAAGATCAAACAAACACAGCTTCGGTGGCTGGGCCACAAGGCAAAAACAAAGTGTCACTGGGATAGCATGAATGCACATGGCTTGATTCCTCCGTACAGTATCACATCCCTCCCCCCTTCTTTCCTGCATATCTACAAGTACCTTGCAAAAAAAAAAAAAAGAACCAAAGGCTATGCACAGACTGAGGAAAACCTATCTGAGCAAGAGCACCAAGTCCCCTGGCAGGAAACCCAAAGTCACTGGCAGCTGGCTAGCCATTACCAGGACACATTTAACAGCATGGAGAAGGTACCAGCTTTCTCTTCCCACTTACTGCTCAACCGAAGTTTTGAGTGGAAGGGGGAGGTGGCAGCAGCCACCATCACCTCTTGCTACAAAACAGGAGTGGAAGAAGAAAGATGAGCATGCGGCTGTGAGCGGCACTGCTGCCATGTGTTTAAACATGAGCACTGAGAGGGATAAGGACAAAGTCTGCGCCTGCCAGCATCGGTGCCCTTCTGCATCTGGGAACATGGCTGGACCTGGGGTCCCACCTGTTGATGCTCTGAACACTCCCCAGACGCAGCTCAAGCCAACATGAGCTGGCAAATGAGTGGAGTGTTGGTTTGATTTTATTACCATTGTTCCTATAAACTCAGCCCTTCCCAAGCACAAGGGAGAATTACACTAATTCACTAATTACCTTCCAGGATCCTCTCCTGTCCCCACTGCAATACTCTGAGGTATTACTTGCATATTCCTGAAAGTCTGGCAGTGGAGATCAATGGATGCTTTCTGTACCTTTAACCTGCACCTCATTCCCCTGTTACGGGTAATCAGCTCTCTACTACAGAAGCACTGTGAACATTTGTATTTGCTAATTTTTACAGAGCCCTTGAATATTCTGTGGAGGAACACCTTAGTGCCACAGGGAGACTGTCTCATGCTCCAGAACAGGGCACTAACAGCACACGTTAAAGCTCACAGCTACATAGCAAGCAAGCAGAAAGCAAAGATCCCAGAACAGCTTCTCCTTCACCAAGCTTTGTCTGAGCAGGATATTTGAAAGATGCAGGTGTTCTGCAGAGAAAAAAACAACTCTGATTGCACAATCAAAGCATGTGCCCAAAGAGCCAAATTAAGGATTCCCAGTGAAGCGGGGAAGTATCTCACTTCAAACTGCTTTGCAGTGTCAAGCCTGCTCTTTGAAGGTGTTCTCCTTGCATGCAATATATAATAATGAGACAAGCCTGAGAATCTTTAAAACAAGGAGTGTGCTCGGGTACATCCTGAAGGATTTCAAAGGATAGCCCAAACTTGGGGCTGTTGGACAATATGTCATAAAAAACAAGGAATGCGGACTTGGCCAACTCCTCACTGGGATGAACAGAAAGGTTGCCATTCACACGGCATTTCTGCTAACGTCTTTCACCTTCACAAACACCTCCTGCCAATCCTGATCAGGAGGAAGAGAGCTGCCAGAGAAATTTGTTAAACCCCAATGCTGCTCGTGGATACTCACCTAGAACTTAGAAATAGGGACCAAGTGGCTGGGAAGGGCAGAATAGCTTCAGGAGCATGCTGGAAAACACTACAGTCCTTACGTTGCCATTAAAGAAGGGCCTCAGAGCTCACATAAGAATGGGCAATCTCAACATCTCTTTCAGTTCCCCTCCACATAGTTTTAACGATGTGGCAAGGAAAGAGGTCTAGATGCACTGCATTTAAATTGGATTTTTTTTTTTGCCAGGACCAAAGAGACTGGTATCAGGGGAAGATTTTCACAGCAACATTAACATGGTTTCTCCATTTGCTAAGTCAAGACACCAATTCTATTTCAGCTAACTGAAATTTGAGCTCACAGAAATTCTGCATATCCAGGTAAACCACTGACACAGGGCTGCTTCAATCTCACACATTTTTTTTCCTGAAGACCCTGAATGAACACAGAACAAGCAAACATCATGCATATTTACCAGCCTTGTATTTCCCTTTGACAAGGAAGCAAAGCAGAGATCTGGAGTGAAAAACATTGTTGCAAGACTTACCTTTAATAATGCCTTTGAAGGCATCAAGCACAAACGTGATGGATATAAAAAGTGCAATTATTTCTTCTGTTGACCTGTGGAAAAATCCCAGGAATTAATATAGCCATTAGCAGAGTCTGCATTCAACTCCATTCAAAGGAAAATCAGCATATTCATGCATTTACATGAAAATATACCAATTTTAGTTAGACTCCAACTCAAGAAGCAAAACCCAGTGAATCTTTAAAAGCTTCTTTCAAGCTGGAACAATAAGCTGAAATGATACTAGCCTCATCTCGCAAAATACATTTGGCAGCAAGTTTGTAATTAAGGAGCTTGTGAAATGTATAATTTTTCCATTTGCTGAATAATCTGATCAAAATATGACTTCTTGAAAATAGCTACCTTTTAAAGAGCTTCATCAGAAGACTGAAGTTAAAGAGGGAGTACATCACAAGGAAAAAGCTGTTCCACAGTCCAGTCCAGGCATAGAAAGCACTGAAATCCAAGTTGTAGTCATCACAGATTCCTCGGATGACTAAAACCAAAGCATTCACGTGTCAGATTAAATGGTTGCCCTTACCACCCTATGATTCCCATCTGCTTGATGGCAAAAAGAACCAATTTCAAGACTTCACCCAAATGCACTTATGGAAGATACCATTAAACCCCTGTTCTTACACTCCCGGATGAAGACTGGATCAACCGAAACCATTCTCCCCTTCCCCACCCACTTCCTCCACTAGAAATGGGGAGAAGCATTTGGAAAAATATTCTCCCACGCTGCTCAAAGCATCTTTCTTAGGGATCAAGGCCACAAAATCAGCCCTTGGAATTTGCTCTCGCTAACATTTTGGGACGCTGTTGAGCAAGGGATCTCATACATGTTTCTGTACCATGTTTACTCAGTCACTGCACTGTGGACAAAACCTCAGTCTTAAACCTGTCAAGCTAGTCATAGCCCATCTGTTGTTCCTATAGATTTTGGGTTTGCTCCTTTACACCTCTGGCTCAGTAATATCAGCTTGCAGCCGTAACTGGAAAGCTATTGATCACACCTTAAGACCAATCAAAGAAACAAAACAACCAAACTTTGTCTCAGGCTCTTATCCTCGTCAGCTAAATGTAGCCACATGAGAAAACCATCAGATGAAAAAGATTTCATCCTTGAAGCAGAAGAAATATTTATCCTCACAAAACATTTTTTCTATGCAAAATGATTCCTTTAGAAACCAACTTTAACTAAACCTGAATCAAATTCCTCCCCTCTCCCTCAGCACCAGAAGCAGCCCTTTAGTATTGATTTATTAAACAAATGCAACCAAAGCTCTACCAGGATCGCAAGGTTCTTGTACAAAATCACATTCCAATCGCAATCACATCAGTCCCCTGACGTATAAGTTTAATAGACTTACCATTAATGTAGAGTGCTAAAGGAGCCGTAGTTAGGAGTACAACCAGAGGCTGCCCTGAAAAGAGCGCGTAAAGCAGCCCTCCAATACACTGGCCAACAATTGTCTTCTGCACATCTACGAGTAATTAGGAAGGATGAAAACAAATAGGGTTTTTAACCAACACCTCCCTGACCAAGGAGCATTCACAGGGCATAGAAACCAACCACTAACGAGCAAGAGCAATGTTTAGAGGGTATAGAGGTGAGACACTGTGAAAGCAAGAAGTGACCCTTTGCAAAAAAACTTAAACCAATAATTTAGGATGCCATCAGGTTTCCAGATGTTGCACTATGAAAGTTGGGTGGGGTTTCTTTGTTTGGTTTGGGGTTTGTTGTTGTTTTGTTGGTTTTTGTTTTGGGTTTGGTTTTTTTTTTTGGTTTTTTATTTTATTTTAAACAGCTATAAAAACATAACCAGTGCTTGTGGAGGCCTCCAGGACAAGATTTCAACTAAGACTCCTAGGAGCTGTAATAGCAGTATGAACTGCTTCAGGGCCACAACTGGGATAGAGCAAAACATCATCTGCTATACCAGTGGTTTGGATACTGGCAATCAAATTCAGATCAAAAGCACAGGAGCTTGTACTAGGAAAAACGTGCAGATAACTACAGTTATAAAGTGAGCATCATTTAAAAATACAGTAGCATATTTCCGTATCAGTCAAGTCAGATGGTACTACCCAAAGTAGCGTTCAACTTTTCTAGTCTTCCGAGGAAAAAGTCATGAACATAACCAGTTAGAAAAACCTTCAGTGATATTTTTTTTTCCTCCAGCAAATAAAAACTATCAAAACTTTCTGTGACCAGAGCTACCCAGCTTGAATACATGAGATCCTGTAACAGGTACACAAAACTGATAAACTTACCAATAGCTCCTCGGGTATTTTCATCATTGAGTGACCCAAATGCAATGGATGGAAGGAGGCAGGCAAAATACAGAAAGATCATAGTCGTGATGTATTTTCCTATAGCTTTGTTGCTTCCAATAACACCTAGTGTAAACCATAACAAAAGTCATGTTATTACTGCCCAATTGCAAAGCATTGAAACCCTACTTGCATCAGCCATGTGTACCATTAGTTCTTTTAATGCTGAAAGGCAGAAGAAATTCAATCCACACTTTAGTCTTAAACATATAGGTAGGTCTTTAACATTTGCTTTTGTACAATCATACTCTCTTGTTCATCTGGGACCAGAAGTAGAAGCACCAACGTGCCACCAGACTGCTTCAACGGACATTTCTGGCATCATCAAAACAGGAAATACTGGAAGCCTTTTGTTCAGTTTTGCCAGCCCCAAAAGCTTGGAAGAGGATCAAAGCAGAAGCCATAACTTTTGGGTTTACAGCCCCCCACCCCCTGCCTTTTTAATACAAACTTTATAGGTATTCTGGGCTAGGCCCCTAATGAGCTTCACGATGGTCACTCGTCTTCGCAACTCATGATGCTTTGGGCAGGAAAACATGAAGCACTTCATTTTTTCCCTAGGCAGAAATCTGAGGTTATAGGCTTGAATCAATAATATGCTACGCTGAGCCAATTAGTGCTAGCAGACTTACAAAAACAAATAGCACAAGAGGTCAGGAATGCGTACATTAAGAGTTCTGCTTCAAAAAAAACCCTTCTGAAAGAATGGCTTCTTTCTTTTCCATCCACTCACCCCCTCTCATCTCCATCGGAAAAAACACACCAGGCCAAAACAAAAGCAGCCAGAAAGAGAATTAAAGTGTCATAATATGAATTTAAGGGCCTCTGAAGTAGCTTCCCTTCCTTTTCCTGTTTTCAGGCTGATGTTCATCCCCAGTGAGCTCATATCACACAAGAGAAAGTATGAGAGATGACAACAGCTGATATTGCTCGAGGAGAACATAAGTTTTTCCATCGAACAGCCTCTTCAGAGAGGATACACCAGAGAGGGCCTTTTCAAAGAAAACCTTGAAACAGCCTTCAATCTGCCTGTGCCACCATCCTTGATGATGCTCCTGCTGCGAGATACTTGGACAAACATGGAATTGCCCAATTCCCCTTTCTGGAAGGCTCCTGAGCAGCGAGCTCCCAACACAGGCATCTACCCCTAAGCTCCCAAATGCCCACCTAAGCCTTTGCTAGCATCAGTCCCTTGCCGAGGGAGCTACAAGCCAATGAGTTGAATCAGAGAAGGGAGGGCTTTGCATTCGAGGCTGCTGGTCAACACTTGAGAAAATCCGGACATTGCCACAACAGCCTAACTGTGCCACTGAAATGAAAATCAATCGCTCAATGACTTTGGTGGGATCTTACCTAACATCTGTTTTCTGCACCGTTTGCAGTGCAGAGATAAGGACAGGAGGAGGATGCAAAAACCAAAAATCAAAGATGGAGTGTAATGAACAGGCAGCTGCATGAATAAAGGACATCTCCTGATAGTTCCTGTTCACAGACACAAGAGGAGCAGACAAAATAGGACTTCTGATGCTCAGCATCCTTGAAAATAAATTTAAAAAGGGCAGGGGCTGAAACTTGACAGTAGATATCGCAAGCATGCAAATATGAGCCTGACCTCCCAGGAGTCATTGGACCAGCTGTTTCAAGGCAGATTCCTTTCAATTTATTGTGAAGTTTCAGAAACCACAGACCACATTCCTCACCACTCTTGGCAACCAAAGGGCCTGAAATTTACTTCCTGCAGATGAAGCTTTCTCATGTGATCTCAAGTTCAGCTGCAGGTTCCTACCTCACACTCCCACATGCCTGAGACCTTTAGAGAAAATGAAAGACTTAGCAGAGCAAACAGTGGATTGAGTGTTAGTCTTACAGAAATGGTCACATCCTTGTTCAGAGGACTCTGCGCCGCTCCAGAATGCCGCTTTTTGGACAAAGGAGTTTTTCCAACATGAAAGGTCAGAGGCAACAATGCCTGAAAGCTTTGAAATCATTCATAAAGAGACAGGCAACCAGGACCAGAGAAGCAACTAATATTAAAAAAAGTTCATTTGCTGAGCAGAGAAAGCTACATAAGTGATGAGGTGCTTTCTAAAAAAATTTCAGGTAGATAAGCCGTAGTATGAGAGGACAGAAGGAAGGAAGAAGCCTTGAAGAGCATCACAAAAGCTCATGCATGGCATTTAGTTTCAGCTTTAATCCTTGCAAAGCAAGCAGCACAAGTGCTTGCTGATCATGGAAATCCTTATGCCATATCATGGCTGGGTCCGAGACTTCCAGTACAAAGCAATACTTGCTCTGGTCTATAATCAGCCACACGAGATCCAAGGAGCTAAGAATCCCTACTGGTGGGCAGCAAAATTCAATTCATAATGGAGAAAATAATTACACCAGATTAAACATACCCTTTCACAAACATGATTAATCACTCTTTAATTGCAGTTAAAATCATAAGCAAATACTGCCTCCTTGTACAGATTCACCCGAGACAAGCACTAAAATCCAGCATTAGCCACCATTTACCTTTTGCCTTTTTAAAGTCAACATCTGGCTAAACATTTTCAGGGTCTATTTGCAACCCAAGGACTGACATTACTTCATTTAAAAGAAGGTGGGCTGCATTATGACAGCATTCCATCTGTAGCAGGCTCATAAAGCCATTGAAAAATGTGTCACTCCAACTGCATAATGTAAATTTGCAGCAGAAAAAGCAACTCTTAGACCAGCTGTGAAATTTGAGTAGCTGACTATTACAGAAGCAATCCTTTGAAATTAAGGTACATCCACACATTGACATGGGAAGCAATTATGTTCATCAATATGACAGTTCTATTTACTTGCGTGAATTTCTGAAATGCTGTAGTTTTTAAAGACGAGGTTAGAGTTTCAGAGAAAACTGCAGCATTGCTGGCCTCACTTTGCTTGATATTCTGCATCAATGACCAAGAGACCCAGAGACTGGGATTTAGTCTACTAATTGTACATTTTCTGAATCCAAATCGAGACAGATGGACATTCTATGAAATGTCTGACTATTAATGTTCCTTCCCAATGCTCTGAAATATCCAACACAAAACAAGTTTAATTATACTGATCTGCAGCACAGCAGCAAGGATGTCTACTAAAGCCCTGATTTAAAGAAAAAAAACACCTTTCAGTGGTAAAAAACACACAGTAAGGATGTCTGTTCATAGGTTTTGAGCCATAAAACCTCAAAGCATTACAATCTTCTGCTAATGCCCTCAAGCTGGGCTTTCACTTATGTTAATATCTGCTGGACTTTGCCCAATTTTCTACAGACGAGCAGAAGATGAATCTTCCCTAAGTTCTGCGAAGAGTAAATCACAGTACAAGTGAGACTAAGAACTTAGCTGGAAACGGAAATCCACTCTGATTTTGGAGCAGAGAAACCAAGCATATGCTCAGACTAGACAAGTATGAAGAAACAAATCAAGGGCTCAAAGCTTTCCCTTCTTCTCTTGTTTTTTTTTTTTCAGCCCATTTCCCACGAAGTGCTAGTCTCTTGGAAGGAAACACCCACAGACAAAACACGATGCCTTTATGCATCTGTAATGCATTCCCATCCATCACTGACACAGATGTCAAAAGCTCCATAGCTGTGAACCCAGGTCACGATGCCCCAAAGCAAAGTCAGTCTTCAAGTGGCCGTTGAACTTTTACACCCAGGTGATGTTTAGGAATGAAGGGCTGCAGAATGATGCAGGAGCTACCCCATCATCTAACCTAGGGCAGCAGAGGCACTGAAGAGAAGGGAAAAAGCCTATCTGTAATCCCTTTATTTTTCCCTCCACCCTCAAGAATGCAATCCTACCAAAAACATTGCCAGTGCAATCAGGAGGGAGAGTCAATGATGATTTGGTACATGCCACAGTCAATCCACAGTCAACATTTCTGCAGGTTTAAGCTCTGTGCTATCTTAGACAACGAGCAAGACAAAACTTCCCTTTCAAATCCCATTTTTCCAGTGCCTTCAAGCCTTCCTTCTAAGCATGCCCACATTACAAGGAGCTTTGGAGATCTCCCTCCTGCAAAACACCACCAGCAGAAGCACTCGCCTTACTCTCAGGAGCTGGTTAGGGATCCTCTGCAGGACCAAGGACAGGGAGGAATCCACACCTCCAGCTGAACTATCCACCCACCACAGCAGTTTGCCGAGGACACAGGTCAAGGAAAATAGAGGGAAACAGATGAAATCTTAGCTGTCCTCTCTTCCCTTCACCCTCCCTCCTCAAGAGGTGAAGGAATACAGCAGAACACAGCATTGAAGCTCACCATAAAAACCTCAGGCACCTCAAATTTCCCCCCGGGCACTCCAGGCACTCGCAAGTGTTTATTCCTCCACGTTGTACCAGAAAATACACGCTGAAGAATACAGGTAGCAACTTTAAGGGGTTTCAAAAAATTTGTAGCTGAGCCCAGGCAGAATTCCCTCCTTCATTCAAACCAGCCTCAAAAAAAAAAAATTTCAGGAAGCTCCTATGGTTCCACTGAGTGTTAAAGAGTAATAATAGTGATACACACGTGTTTTGAGCCTATTTGACAAGATCAGGATGAAATTTGTGCAACTTTTTTTAAGAAAGCAGAATCGCATAAACAAAGGATGTAGTCCTTAAGAGGAGACTACATGCCAAATTGTGTTAATCCTAACTTCAAAGGAAAATTACAAGTGTTCTTAGGCTCAGCATAATCTAATTGTTCATCTTCAGATTCTCCGGCTGGAAAATGCCTATTACAAGCCACCCATATCACTAAAGTGCTGGACCAAAAATTTAGAAACTTCTTCCTTGATCCTTGCATGTTCAGCAAAGACTTCTACAATCCAAAGACCACCTAAAGTTGACAAATTCCTAATCTGGAGGAAAAAAAAGAAAAAAGAGAGAAAGATGATTCTTTTTTTTCCTCTCCCAAATCATGATGGTTAAGAATAATTTAATGGCCAGCTTTGTGCAGTGTGTGAAGAGCAATCCTACAAAAATCCAACTGACAAAACATTTGCTGGCCCTACAAAAGTCTTATTTATCACCCTGCCATTAATCGGTTTATCTGTCTAAACCAAAACCCCAGGATGCTTCTCAGATTGAGGATTTAGAGACTCCAACCATTCAAAAAGAGGCATCTTTGTAATTCAGAGCTCTTTGATGATGCACGTGTGGTTGTCTGGAGTGCAGATACTTGGATAGCTCAAATCCCCAGCATTCTGGTACACTGCTGCTTTGAGATGGTCCAGGAATTTCACATTCCTGATCACCTTCAGTGTTGGTGGTTTATGGCAGATGCTTTATGCTCCATCTGGTTTTCATTCCACACAGATCCTTAAAGAATTCATCCTAATTTCTGGTTTCTGGGAAGAAATGGCACATACTAATATATATAGGTTTTTAAAAAAATCCTCTTTTCCCCATTTCCTATTTGAAAGAGCACAACTGCTCCTAAGGTGAGCACTTCACATTTGAGCTGCAGTAGGTCTCGAGTTTCACTTGGCTCATTTCTGCACCTTCCACTCTCCGGAAAACTGTATAACAATTCACTGACACTTTTTAACATATATTTGCATTTTATACCAAAACCATTTTTCTGGAATATTTGTAATGCTGAATTCTCACTTTGACAATATTTCATCACTCAGGGCAGATACAATCAAGGGAACAATTCTTTCAAGCTAGTCAATCCCAGCACCTTGTTTAGGTCAAGCCTGATCTGCTATGTACATCAGTTCATGGAAAGCTTGCAGACCTGACTGTAGCTGGCAGCCCCAGGGTTGAGAGGCAGCACGCACAGGTTAATTTGGATCCATTCAGAGCCAGAACGTGGACCCTGCAATGGATTTTCAAGTCTGCCAACAGCCTTTATTGGCTGCAGGACCATCGTGCTGCATGATGCTTTTGTGCCTGTGAACCTGCTGCGCTCAGGACGCTGACAGCCATAGCACACGCTGCTCTGTCTTGAGATGCATGTAGGTCCCCACAAGATGTTTCTGCAGCACTTCCCTTCTGAAGTGCTTCAATATCCCTTTATCATGAAAAGCTAGACTTTGACAGCCCTGCAAAGCAACAGCCATAGGGATGAAGTGTCCTGAACCCACTCCAGAAGTGTCCAGATGAGGAGCTTAAATCCTCTGCCAGATCCAGTGCCAATGATGCACATGCCAAGAGTCTGTTTTATCAGACTCCTTGCTGCTACCCTGAAAATAATTTCTTGTCCCCTGCCCTCCTCAACATACCCTCACTCCCCAGAGAACATAGCATTAGCTTGACTTCAAACGGAGCCTGCCCTCCTTTCACCCCAAGCCTCCTGAAAAGAGTTTTATCCCAGCAGTTACTAAGCACCTGGAGAAAGCATCCAGCACTCAACCACTGTGCTAAGGTAGCATCTCCTATTTTATTCTTCCCAGCAGAGTGGGTACCACTAACTGCAAAACATATCATGGTGGATGAAGCATTCCTAGTCAACAAAACCGGATCTTCGTGGGAAGCAATGACTTGGCAACTCCCCCAGACACATGGCAACTCCTTCAAGCAATCAGCTGTTGGCTGCTTGACATGTTCTTCTGGTGGTGACCATCCTTGTCAAAATGTAGTGGAGGACACACATCCATACCCCGCCCACGCTTGCTTTCAAGCTTAAGCTGCTGTGGAAGGTGGTTTTGCACTAGAATACTTGTCTGAAAAACGGGGCTTGGGTATGCATCTTATTTTCTTATGCCAACCAAGGGAGATAGCCCTCAGCAGAGGTGCAGTGCGGAAGGCTGGGACACTGTGGCTTGAGCTAAGCAGGATTTAACAGCAGGAAAGTGTCTGATAGAGCCCCGAGATTCTCCCTACGATCCGCATCTTCATTTTATGCAAATTTTCTGGGTTTGATACTTGAATATATTAACCAGCTCCCCAGTAAGCTGTAAAAAAACTGAACATGTTTTGATGTCAGGCTGAGGCTCTGTAATCATGGTTTGCCCTGAAGACTTTTCACAGCCTTTAAGAATCTCTGAAAGTGAAAGTCTGAAAATTAACCGGGAGAAAGTGACTCTTAAAACCAACAAGGCCATTGGGGGAGCTATATAAAGTCTGAAACCTGAGGCTCTATATAAACACTGTATTGCTGCTCGTGTGATCTGGCTATAGCAGACAAGCTATATCCTGTTTTTAAAAGCACCGAGCTGAAGTTACTGCAGCTCAGATTTTGTTTAAGCACTCTCAACTCCCACAGCACCACCATAATTGCTATTGATGCTAGCTTGCAGTGACAGCAGAAAGGGTCTATTAGGCCAGTGCTGACTAATTAGGTTGCAACGAGTTGATCTGAGTCTACACATGACAATAATCAATCCATTTAATCATCTCATTGCTTAATAAAAATTAAAATCCTTATCTGCATACAGTTAGCATCTTCATTAAGGGAACACTGCAAGATTCTCATCTATAGTGTGCCACGCTGCCTATTCACAGGTTGTCAAAATATTCTTTTAAATAAGAAATAAGAGAGCTGTTACGCGTATCAAAGAACACAATTCAATGCACACTGTAAACAGGACATCGCATCACAAAAATTCAAAATCAGGCCAATGCTTTCATAAACATTGGCCAACATACCGTCAGTGAAGTCCAAAGCGTACACTGGAAATCTTCGTGCAATGTCATCAGAAATCCCCTTGCCAACATTGAGAAACTCATGCAACTAAAGAAAGGAAGGAAGTGCTGTGTCAGTTTAAAGGCTCATGTATTGTTAAAGAGATTAACCTCCTTATTCAATACTGATAGGAGCAAAACTGGTCATTTTGAATGGGGCATTCAAATCAGATTTTGTAATGATAATAAAAATAAACTCTTTGCACTTCAATTTATATCCTCAAAAGCATTGTAAAAGAGAAAATCCCCCAGACCACCCTGCTTTTCCTCCCTTCCTTCCCTTTTCCCCCCTCCCATTCATATCCGCATCCCTGCTTTGCAGGTGAGGGAGCTGATGCACAGTGCGACTTGCTGAAAACACCCTGGCCAACAGCAGGATTAGACCTTGGGTACCCTGGGGTTAAACATCAGGTCAGAGACACCTTTCCCATCCCTCTAGCCAACTTCTTTTTCTTTAGATGCCACCACAGAAAATTCTTCCCCCAAATCCACGTGAAGCCTCTGAAAGGGGATCCCCAGCAAGTATTCTCTTCCTCAGCATTGCCACAGGAAAGGAAGACCTCAAACAGATGCAGCAAGGAAACAAAGACTGTCTACACCTCAAACTTCAGCAAAAAGGAACAAGGCTTGAATAACTTCACATAACCAAGCCCTAATTTCTGCCCATTAAAAGACAGTAAGATCATCATGAAAGGGTTCCAAAAACCCTACATGTTCCCTTTTATTTCTGGTCTGGGGGCCTGCAAGGTGCAGTACGATTGTTTATACAATCTGATGCTCACCACAGGCAATAAGGAGCTTTTCAGAAATATGTGACAGCTGCTATTGACTTACAGCCTCCCAATTCTCACCACTACATCCTTACAGAAAGCACATGGAAAGCGTCAGAGTAGGCAACACTTGCAAATGAGGCACCTGGCAGATTTTTTTCCCCCCATTATCCTCAACTCCAAGTACACATACTACTCTGAAAATCAAATGCACCTTTATACAGTGCTAATTACCCCAGCTGTCCCATCTAAAACATTTCAGATGTTTGTTGCAGAATTAGACACAGAAGACTTATACCCTCTGCTAGGGAGTATTGGAGGGGGAAAAAAAAAAATCGCAGATCCAAAATTGACTCCAACAGATCTCAAAAGAGCATGGATATCTTACTTTCACTGGTTTACATGGAAACTGATAAGAACTACTGCTTTAGAAAAGACTTGACACTACAGTGCTTGTTTAACAGACTACACACAACTTTGCGTTTTCTCATGGGACTTACCTGCTTTGCAGCACCTGGACAATCAGAACCATAAGTAAAACACAAGGAAACCTCTCTTTTAGAAGGAATACACTGGGGTGCAAAAGATACCTCAGAAGACCAGCTCCTTTATCAATGACTATAACATCTCATATTTCAGCTACGTAAGTCAATTCTGTTGCATTTTGCCAATACACCTGTATTACTTTAGGACCGTTTCAACTCTCTAACCTGAACAATCGGGATGAAAAGATGGCAGACACCAGCATAACATCTATATTTTATGCGTTTTCGAAAAAGTTTGAGCTTAAACCACATTTGGAGGCATATTTGGACATCAAAGCCATATGCAATTGAAAAGCAATTTAATTTTTTCCCCCCAGAAAGACATTCCTGAAGGCACGAGTCAGCCAGAGAATCACAATAGCTTTAATGACTAATATGTTTACTCGTCTCGCTGCAGTGAATACAGGGAAAGCGATGCTCGGGGTATCTCATCTTCCGGGGAAGAAACAACGTGCTTGCTGCTGTCCTGGGGCTGGGCGTGGGGTGGGGAGGGAAGGGGCACTCATGCACATCGCCTGTTACAGGCAGCGGTGAGCGTGCAGAAGAGAAAAGCACTCCCTAACTTCTTGTCCCGCAACACACACTGAGGCAAATTTGAGCGAAGGGGGAGCCAATGGGTTGTGTTTGAGACCCCCGATTCCTTCATGCATTTATTTCTTGCACATGTGCAAGTTTAGCCTAGGGTGGGGCATGGGGATGTCAAGCTAAACCTCATCAGTGGCTAAGTATGGGGAAAGCTGTTTCTTCTGTATGGCTAATCCTCTTCCTCTGCTCTACTAGCCTCATACTCAACTTGGGTTGCACTGAGGAGATAAAAGACCAAGTTTACTGACCTCTCAAGTTACTGCCCTTTTTGGTTTTACTTTTATCCCCCAATCTATCCCACCAGGCATCTTCATTGTCTAACTCTACTCCAGAAGTGTTTCAGTCTGGCTTTTGCCTCCTGCCATTTTCTGAGCTTGCACCTTGTGAGGTTTCCAAAACTCTTAGGAAGGACAGTGCCGACACTTCGTTCTTGCCCTTTTTGATCTGCTTCCTTCCTCATACACTCCAGTGCTGGGAATTTCTTGGACTGCCATTCCCTGCTTCTTTCTCCTTCAGTGGGTCAAGTTTGGCTGACCCATTGGCTTTCCACTCCTGCTCGTGGTGGCACCTCTCTCATAGCTCTGTCGTCTTTTTGATTTAACATCCTGATACTAGGTGGCCTTATCCAGGAGTCCAGAGCTGCATCCCCCACCAACACCAAGCTCAAGGCTTATTAGCCTTTAGGAACCACAGCTCAGGTACCCAGCACCAAATCCTCCTTCAGTCTCCTTATTCTCCTCTTCTGCAAGTCCTTCCAGTGCTTTACCCATGCTGCTCCAAACACATGACAGAGGAAAGAGCAGCAAAAGGAGCACACACACACAAAAAAGTTAGATGGAGTTCATGGATTTTCCACTTTTCATTTTACAAACACTTCCAAGTCTCTTGCCATAAGCAACCATTGTTTGGGTTAGAGGAAAAGGCTAATCCAGCACTTAACAGCAATTACAAAGCCAAACAGAA
Source organism: Pelecanoides urinatrix (assembly GCA_013400755.1). Classification (NCBI taxonomy): domain Eukaryota; kingdom Metazoa; phylum Chordata; class Aves; order Procellariiformes; family Procellariidae; genus Pelecanoides; species Pelecanoides urinatrix. The sequence goes on along the minus strand of VZTQ01009712.1, from coordinate 321,196 downwards.
AATACCTGCTCCAACACCACTGACCCTTTCTCAGTCCTCCCCTAAAGTACTGGGGGGCTGCACAACTATTTTACACAGACCAGGGACACACACTGTCCTCCCTTCTGCTGATGCCGAGCAAGCATAGTCCAGCCCTCTCAGCAAATCCACACAGGTATCCACACAGACACAAAATCACAGCCAGAAAACACCACAACTATTAGGGGCTCCTCCATGAACAAAATCACAATTAGATGCCTCAGTAAACAAGAGGATTTCAGGCTGACTTAATTACGACTGAGCATGTAGCCTTGCCTAAATAATCCTCCAAGATGAGCCAAAGCAAACTGAGTGTGCTATAGGCACAGCATGGTATGCAACTGTCATCTTCCCTTCAATATTTTAGCAGAGGTAAAAACAAGCACTTGCAAAAATCCCACTCACACACAGAGCAATTGAGGCCCGTTTCTTTCCCATCACCGCAGGACCAAGGGAAGAAAGGAAGCAGGAGGCAGATTTTATGCTACCAAGAGACTTTACCCTCCTGGCCCCTCCTGAGGGCTCACTTGTAATAATACAGTGGCTCTGGATTAGGGTATTTATTTCACTGGGGGTGGTTCACAGGTTGAAATTACACCCCTGGTCTCATATGAGTTTGTGCTTATATTAAAAGCTTCCTTTCTAGAAGGCTATCGCACAGGGCAGACAGAGTGGGAGGAGATGCTGCTGGAGATGGCTCTCATAGGAACTGAGGAATGCAGGCTATGATCTCCAATCAACCTCACTTCTCCAGACAAATCTTTGCTTGCCAGGAAAAGAAATCTCCCTCCCAGCTCTTAAGGTCTATGCTGGCAAGGCAGGGTAGGGGACAGTTTCTTCCAAGAGACATGAGAAAGCAGAGGTATACTACATACGCTGAGTCTCCTGAGAGCTGAAGGATAAAATATTTTAAAAACAATGATTTACCAAATCCAGACCAAGAACGGTCAATGCCAAGAACAAGTGCTAAAGATACAAATGTCACTATTTACAGCACTGGCTCGGAGCCGTTGAAAATCTGCCTGGCCAAGGCTGCTTTCCCAGCGAGGCAGGTAGGAACCACCATATCTCAGGGCCAACATCTACAAGCTCAGTGTTGCATCCAGCCCTCCTTCTCATGAAGCCACAGAGCAGAAAATCCTCTACAGACATTTAAGAAGGGCTAGGTTTAGCAGAAGACAGAGAGACACCTAACTGCTCTACCAAAAAGCCCTTTGAAAAACCAAGTGCAAAGGGTTAAATGTACTTTACCTAAATTACATTACTGCAACTACTCCAAATACCAGCACTCTGAATGACCTAGGTTTGAAGAGGGTTTCAAGACCTGTTCTGCAAACTTCAAGAGCAGGTATGGGGTCTAGCAAAGTTCAAAGCGCTACCTGTGAGCAAGGGGATTCTGCAGGAAAAACATGAGCTTTGCTCATTTCCAGATGTGCAGATCAAAACCCCTTAAGTCTATTCCAGGAAAAAAAAAGTGATAAGTTAACCAGCTTCTGCACTGTAGGCAACCCAAAGCTTTAAGGTTACTTGTAGTTCAGGGACAGAAGCAGCAAGCTAGAGATGGCACAGTTTGTTTTTCAGGTACGCTGTCTGGTTAAAGAATGAATTTCTGAACGGAAAAGCAAAGCAATGACCAATACACAGGAAATTCCAGAAAAGAAAGCTGAGTTACAGCATTTCCCTCGAACTTTAAAGTACAAAGCAAGTAATGTTTTACAGAGCTACAGATCAAACAGTGAGAAGTCAGGCCAGATACTGACAGGCAACTTTTAAGTCAAATTACCACGCAGGAATGGCCAAGAAGTCTTTTGGCTGCGGGATAGACAAGCAGCAGCTTCCTTCAGAGACTTCTGATTGTAAGGATTAAGTACCTTGGACTGACAACGCACAGTGATCCATTAATCCCACCCTTGACTAAGCATCTGGAATCAAAGTCCTGTAATCATTTCAACCCCGACTGCTCTGCATCCCTTCAGCACCTGTCTTTGAAGTGTGGGGTTTTTTTTTTTTTAGATTTACAGCAGGAGCTGAGGAAGGTGGACATACACACAGCAGCCGTTTGTAGAAACCTCAGCACTGAGAGCTTGCTAGGAAAGCCCAATGGATGCAAGCAGCACAAGTGCTTCATCTCCTTACCCCAAAATCCTTGCATTTATGCATTTGGACACCACTGAAGCAGGGGCATGGCAGACATTGGCCAGTCTTACCTTGAGTGGCTTAGAACCGTGCGACTTGTGCCCATCGTTCATTGCTGAGGGTCTCTGATTCACCACCGTCAACAAGTGGCGTTGGTGGACTAAGGCTTCCTTGAACTCCTCCTCAGTTTTGGTTTCTAGGAGTTTCTGCCGAAAAGTTATGTCTGAAAACATCGTGGCAAAGGTCCTGCCCACTTCTGTGGCAGTTTTGGTACTTTTCTGAGTGGGGAGGAAAAAAAAAAAAGACAGAAAAAAACTTGTAAAACTATTTTCTTTCACTTCTGAAAGATAAAACCACTGATTTGCCCCACTGGGCACCATCTGAAGAACAAGCTGCCTGGCTTCCGGGACCCCAGAGACACCTGATGGAGAAGGGTACACATGGAAGCTGTTGCAGACAAACACACCAACCACAGCAGGATCCTGTGAAGGCATCAACATACAGGCCCTGACCAGAAGCACTGATCAGTCTTACTTGATGAACATCCCAGGACTCGATCCAAAGCTGAATCATGCTAAGCATGCATTTTATCCCCAGTCTCCCTTCAAGGCTCCTGACACTAAACAAAAATAAGAGCCTCTGCTGTCCTACAGCATCTCAGCATTACTGCTACTGGGGTGGAAAGACGCTGTAATCAAGGTTCCTGTAGGTAGTAGTGTCCTGATGTCTTTTCCAGAAAACTGAGATTATTGTGCACATCTGCTTCATCAGCTTCCTATTTTCTAGGCATTAAAACTGAATTCAGTTGGCCTCTCTGGGGCAATTCTGACAGCACAAGTGGAGATTTAGAGCTCTCTGCTAAAGTAACTACTGACATGAGGAAAGCATAGGAAAGAAGCAGCTGAGCATGCACACAAGCAGCACTGCCTATCTTCACTAAATGCTCGGAAGGGACAGGAGACTTGCAAATGTGATAAAGGAACAAGTGCCTGTTTGCAGGCTTTAACATTTCCATGAGCCACTGGCCTGATTCTTTGAGGGTCCAGCTTCAATGGTATCAAGCCCGCTTTTCTATTGCTCAAAGCACCTTGGAAATTAGATACAAAAGGAGACTGAGCTCCCCATCCCTGCACAAACTCACCAAATTCAAGCCCTACAAACCCTGACCTGCTCAACAGCTTGTACCACCTTGGTCAGGACAGATAAGATACCTGCCAAGGCAAAGTTATGTACAACTATAGCTCATTAAGAGCTCCTTTTGATGCAAAGTTTTAACCCACCCGCCTTAGCTACACTCAACATTCGTCATGCAGCAACTGCTAGAGACACCCAAACAACCACCCTCCTTTGGACAGCCTCCAAGCTCCTTGCATTACTGTGAAAAGTAGTAGCGAGCATATGTGATTGATCTGAATTAGTTTTCATGATTCCTAACAAAGCAGATGAAGAATTTCTTCACGAACACAACCAAATAATGTAGTGTTGCTTGACGCAGAGGCATGGACACGTGGGTGGCACTGCACTAGTCCCAAAACCATCACTATACTTGCTCCGTCACTCACATTGTCCTGCTTCCACCTCTCCCCCACTGCCCTCTCTCCATCACAGGGAATGACCCTTCAGACACACTTGCTAGGTCATGTTCATTTAAGTTTCTAGGGAAGGGTTTGGATTTAAGTGAAGATGATCTGCTCTAGGAGTTGCTTTTAGAGTTTGTAAGCTTGGTCCTTTCAGACTGAACCAGCCTGGATTTGCCATCACAGGGGAGGCTTCTCCTTCTCCTCTAAGCAGCAGCAGTCCCTGGGCTGGATGCTGCAAGGGGTTACTTCAAGCTGCTCACAACGCTTCTCCCTTTCTTTGCTTTCCCAGAAAGACAGATGAATGGTTTAGAGGAAGAGCGCAGAGATTTGCAAGGCAACTCAAGTGTTTTTCCATCCTCCATATTAAAGAAGGCCAAGGATCTGGATTCCTCAGCACAACAGATGCCCATTTTCTGGGCTTTTTTTTTTTTCCCCTCCCCAAGTAAGGCTCATTTAATCTGTTACTGTCAGCAGGTTAATTATTTTAACTGCTGTACCAGAAATGCGTACTTAGAGCTGGCTAGATAAACTCATTTAAAATAAAAAGCATATTGGCAACTGCAGCTCTGCTTGGCCTCCACTCCTTTTCCTTAATTTGATGCTGTCCATTGGAATTGCAAACTTTCAGGATACAAGCGGATGCAGAGCTGTTCGCTAGGTGCTTTGCACGTAGCTGGCCGGAGATAAGCAAACTGACATACAATGAAAGAGATCAATGCAGTTGCGCAGGGGGTTCAGTTGTTTGCCTGCTGCTTTTCGTAAGCAACATCAATATGTTTTCAGCCTGTTGGCTTTGAGATCTATGCCAAAAGCATTGAACTGCTCAGTTGGGAAAGACCTGCCAGAAATCCTGGGAAGTGAGGAAACACCAGTATTTCCATTTAAACAAGGGTGGTGGTGGAGGGGAGGAGGAGACAGGCAGACCAGACTAGAAGGTCCCAAGGTCACACGGATAGCATTAAAGAGCAGGAAATTGAATCAGGATATGTCCTGTTCCAGACAAGGTCCTCAACCTCTCCAGCACCTCCCAGAAGCACAGACCTAGTAGCACCAAGGTGTAAACAGCCAGTTTAAGTGTGAAAAGGTCTTGAGCTTTGAATTATTCAACCATTAAGCTAGAAGAACACACCATCTTGATCAAGCCAGTGCTTTCTAGGAAGACAGGATAGTGATTCCCCAATTGACCTTGATGCCCCCCCCTGCGATATTGCAGTAAATGTGTACTACTATGTCATTTGTTGGCCTTGTCTACACCAAAGAACCAGCAAGTACACTTAAACAAGCTTTAACCTCGCTGTTTCAAGTGCCAAAAGCTGTGAAAACACATCCCAAAGGACTTTGGCACAGTCTGACCTTAAAAGCACCCCAGCTCCCAAATAGTCTCGCCCATACTGCAATAGAGCTCACAAAACTACATCTACTTCTTGGTTACATCAGTCCATCTACAACTGCAGCGTAACCACCAGTCCCATCAAGAGAGTTTGCTGGGGATCAACCCAGATCTTTGCAGTGGGGCACCAGCTGCAGACTCACAAGAGCCCTTCGCAAGCCTGGCTTTAACCAGGAACAGCATTCCTTACCTCTAAAAACAGTAACTAAACTGGTAAAGCTGGAGGGGGGGAATCTGTCAAGTACTACATGCGTCACAGAGGTAGCTCTAGCAAAAAGCACATGAGGACTACAGACACACTTGATCTGCAGCGTTCTCCTCCCAGTCAGGCTAGTGGCCATTCTCCAGTATAAGATGAGAATGCAGCTGACTAATCTACTCTTGTTAGAATAAGCCACCTTGACAACTGCTGAGAAGATCTTAGGCCTTTTCACATCCCCTTGTGTCTTAAAAATAATACGTTGTCATTAACCCTAGAAGGAGACCAAAGAAAAGCAATCTTGGGGGAATCCTCTGAAGCACCAGAGCAAACAAGAGAGCAATACTCACCATTTTAGGAGGAGCCAGGACTAATATCACAAATCTCACTTCGCAGGAGTTTTCACCCCAATTCTGAGGCCTCTCCAGGCGGCTGATGCAAACGTGACGTCGCTGAAGGGACTTTATAGTGCAACTGTCAAGGAAGATGGCATTGTTATACATATCATTGTGACACATGGCATGCTCTCTCCACAAAGTTTATAAACACACATTTCAACTCTGAGAAATACAAAGTGTTGTTGGTTGTGAAAGGCTCACTTCTAAAGTCTTAAACAGTGACTTTAAGTTCCTGTTAGCCCAATTCTGCTAGCTCTTTTGTAGAATTTGAACATCCGTGTTTTTAATCAAGTAACTTTCAAGATTTCAAGGTGTATTCTTCCTCTTCCCCCATCTGCTTTTTAATAGCCAAGAAATCAAAAGACAGAGAATGCAACATACCTAGTATTTGCAGCACTACAGAAGCTTCTACAAAAAAACCCTCTTAGAAAAAACCAACATATACCTTACTGGTGCGCAGTTTACACTTCATTTCATTTCACCTGATCTCCCAAAGCGCTTTTGGAAACATTAAGGCAAGATGCCAGACCAACATATTTCCACTTCTTTTGCCTTGGGCAGATATCTCTCTGATTGAATGGCTTTCCCTATTCGCTCTCAGCAGTTATTTTTCCACTTTGTGGTACAGGTGTGTTACAGAAACCAAGCTGACCTCCTTGCTCAAGATCTACAGAGGCTGTAGCAGCCAGGATTACTGCTCAGAGGGAAATCCTTGGCTGCAATCCAGCCAGCCTTGCTGGGCATGTGATGACTGTTTGACTCCCATAACAAAGACTAGCAACAAGTTGTTTGAAATAAACAGAGATCATCTGTGGAAGCCATGAAAGACCAGGTCTGTCTCCACCCTGGGATATTTAAAGAGCTGTGATCTGAGTAGCCATCATTTTTCCTGCAGGGAAATTCTGACAAAGCAGCAAAGAGGCTTGGTGCAGTTGCAGGAAGAGGTTAACACCAGCCTGGACCACCGATCTCCTGTTCCCATTAAAGTCACCTATACTTCTCAAGTCTTCTGAAAAACACTGATGAGATACATACAGAGGTTTTGCCTATTGACACTGAAAGAAGCACGGAAGTGTGTTTTCCTAACTCATGGTGATTTTTTTTTCCTCCTGGTTCAAAGTCACTTAGACTGCTTGCTCCCTTTTATTCATCTAGCAAGTGTCTATCACAGTCCTTAAATTATCTCTCCTTTAACTCGCTTCCATAATCCTAGCCTATTTCTTTCCTTTTAATGTATATTCTCACACCCATGCACCCTGAAGTTTGTTCCAGTAATGGCTCCTGAAGATCTCTGGCTGGAGATGTACTAGTCAATAGAAAATATAATGTGCTCTTAAGTCCTTAATAACTTGCATACAAAAATCACACCACCAAGTATTTTCTTGAGTTTGACTTCCTGATCACAGATTGGAAGCAGCCTACTTACACAAATTAATCTGACAAAGGCACTTGTCTGAAAGCAACCAAACAGCTTAATTAGGAAATAAATGAAATTCTGTCATCTTACTCATGACCTATATTGTTCTAACTCCCCTCCACTACAGCCCCTTGTCCTTTTTCTACTCAAATCAGCTTTGTAAGGGAAAAAGATCAAGGCAGGTCTTAAGGTTAGGAATAAATCTCTTCTGAAGTAATTAAAAATAGAGTGCAAGCTATCTTCTCAACTAAACCCATAGTTTGGATCTGCAACAATCATTGTCCTTGTCCTTCCCTCCCAAGGGATCAAACGAGCACAGACAACACTGGTTTTCACAAGCAAATCAAAGCCCTCGGTAGCAATCCTGCTGTGGCTGGACAGCATACAAGTCTCCTTGTGTTACAGTTCAACAAGCCGATGGGGAAGATACATGAACTCCAGGGTTTTATATTAACAGGAGAACCTTCAAGTGGTCCAACACCTTCAGTTCTCTCCTTATACACCTGAACTGGTCAACAGTGACTAGTTAATGCACCATTAGCAAAAATGACCCTTATTTTGTGCTCCATTCGCAGTATTTTCATACCTCAGATGTTGAACTCACCGATTAATTTGTTTTGAAAAAGAAGGCTTCTGGGCATTGTGAGCATCATTTCTAGTCCAGAGATGGCCAGAAGCAGGTATCAGACACCTACTGCTGACAGAGATGTATTAACACTTTCCAGACATCATCCCTTTCCTGCCACGTCTATCAGGCAGTACCTGACCTAGCAAGAACTACTGAAGCACAAAGCATGACCAGAGAAGACTTATTACAGGGCAAGGGCTGATCACACCAGCACACACCTGGTGCCTGAAGTCAGGGAGGATACCAGGGCATGCCCATGAACATAAGTTTATACATGCGGTGGAGGTACGAGGCACCAGCCACCCCTCAGCAGTACCTGCTTGCCTGCTCCCTCCCCACCTGACTAAATCCAAGAACTGAAACCTCCCCAGAATTTCAGCTTGCTCCTACCTGAGGCAGGAAAGCCAACATGCAGGAGTCCTGCTCCCCCAGCTACAATATGTGAAGTCATGTAGCAATATAACAAGTTATTTGGAAAAATCTACTATATAGTGCAATAATTAAGCAAGACACATGTTCTTCTGCAGCTAGCTTTCTCCCTGAAATGACAGTGTTTTTACAGCTCCAGTAATTTGTTTCTAAGGCCATGCTTTCCAGATATGACAGTCCTGCCAACAGTACCAGTCCACAGGGCTACAACATCACTTCAGCTCAAGAGCTCCTTGGGTATGGAAAGGAAAAAACTTGACTCTGTAAGAGTCAAGTTATTTGTTATTGGATCATTTTCACATACACACTAATTTTCCTAGCAGCCACAACAAAACCTCGTGTTTCTCTAAATCAGGAGACCACTGTTTCTTCACGTTGAGGGACTAGGAAAGCGTGCAACAAGAGGATCTCACAGTGCTTAGGCAGTATTGAAAGATTTAGCAACGTTGAGCACATTCACAAGACACCACGAAACCCACTGTCATTATTACCTATTTTTATCTGAAATAGTTTTATCCGCAGTGCTGGAGTTTGAGACTTCTCACACCTATGAGACAGTTTCTTCCAACTCTTCTGTAAAGAGCTCTATTGACACTGACACATGCATCTGAATCTCAGTATCACCAGTAAAACTGAGTGTGGACCACTGAAGAATTTCCAACCTAGTTTAGGTCAATGTATAGACACAATTTAAGTCAATAATACCTTTACAAATCAGGCTGAGTTGGTTTAGTGAGGGTAAATCAGATTTAAACAGGCGCCACAGAAGGTCCGATGCACCTGAGCATTGCTGCATGGAGGGGAGAAACGGTGCCTTTGTGCAGAATGCAGCCTCATCTGCGCCGAGCCTGGTCTCACTCTGTTATATCTGCTTATTTGGGGGAAAAAAACCAACTGGTGTCTCAGTACTTATAGTGCAAGGCCAAGTCACTTCTGCCCATGCAGCATATCTCAAGCTTTTCTTCAACTTTAAGCCATTATTTAGCTGACTCAAATCCTATTCCCCAGTGTAGCACTTGCAGCTCCCACTTTTGTTTTAACTCCAGAATCGAGATACAAATATAATACAAACCAAAACTGCAGTCCCTACTAGACTTGTACAAACATTTGTAAAGGACAAAAAAGTTATTTGGTTCACACGGAGAAATCCCAAGTTATGCAAGACTGCAGGTAAAACTCAGCATAGTTCAGGCCAAGAGGAGAGCCGCCTTCAAAATGAAGCAACATTTTTCAAGTAGCACTTAAGTAAATTCCCCACTAAGAAAAAAAAAATTCTGAAGGGTAAATAGCCAAAGCCCCAAAAAACCTGAGAACTAGCAAGACATTTTCAGCTGACTCTAAATCAAGTCTGGTTTGGCCAAAGACTCCGAGTTCCCTTTTGGTTTGGGTTGAGCTAAATTTGATTCTCCTTTGGTTTGGCCAACAAGCTGAAAAATCTATTTTCACCCAGTATTAGTCACACAAGGAAATGCTGGGCTATGATTTAATGAGATGCCAGGTTGTGTTCTCAGCAATTTTATCTTGATCCTCCAATAATTGAGCTCATAAAAAGGGCATTTAAATTATAGCACACATTCCTGCTTTGCTGTCCTCCTCTCTTTCCCTGCTGCGTATCTAGCAGCGTTGAGCGTGGCACTTGGATGGTAAGAACTGGCCACATTCCACCAAAATCACTGATACACCAAGTCACACACACTGCAGGTCTGCCCCACGCCCAAGATGTTATCAGAGTAATAACACATTTCTCAAACAAATCATAAAAAGGGTCAAACTATGGAGACCCAAGAGAAACAAAAACCCTCTTTAAACAAGGCAAGAAAGGAAGTTAATTCAGAAACAAATTATCCCCTGCAGTAAGAAAAAGTGCCCAGCAGAGGTAATCAGCTAGCCAGCCTTTTCCTGTCCCAATGCAGAACAACAATGACACTTCTTGTACTCATCCACTGCAAATAAATCTTCCTCCTCAGAGCAGCTCCAAGCACAAGCTTTCAGAAACCAGAATTTGCAAGCGAGGAATGAGGCTGTGACCAGCAAGCCAGCTCACCCGCAGCTTGGCACAAAGTTGTTTCAGCAACAAAGTCGCTCCAGGCTGGATATCGTTTCGGACTGGTAAATGCACTTTGCTGGGCTCCAGAAAGACCCATCCTCAATTAGCAGTGAATCTCTCTAGGGGAAAGTATTTCCTACGGGTCAATGCATAAGCAGACACCTCCTCCTTCTCCTCCCCGTACAGATGCTGCAGGCACTGAAACAAGTCACCCTTCTCTCCAACAGATCTCCTTCAGGACCCAAGTTCCTACTGAAGCGTCGGAATTTGAGAATTCCTTTTCCTAACACAGCACCTGCAAGAGCTTCAGCTCTCCGACATAACCTGTGACAGCCCAACAAGGGTAGCTACAGGCACTTAAAAGAAAATCAATCGGTTCTTTGAACCCAAAGAACACTTGAGAGATGATGGTTGCAAATTTTGGAAAAGAGGCTCTTGTTTACAAGACTCCAAATCTTGTAATCATCCCTCCGAAGGAGAATATTTGTTTTAAACAGTTAAACTGCTTAATTCCCCATAGCATCCCATTTTGCTCTTTGAAAGAAGGGGCACTATTCTGAGGAATACACAGTAACTGAAGCATCTCTATCTGAAATCTATTCAACAGCTAAATCAGAAGCAACATTGCTTTTCTACAGACCCACAAACCTCTGGGTCTGGACAAATCTTTAAACACATGAAATAGGCTTTGCATTACTTTTGTTGAGAGATCCATTAGTAACATGTTTCACACAACCATCAGTTACACATTACATACGAGATGTTACGACTCAAAGTTTATTTTAACAGCAGTCTTGCTTGATATACAAAATAACCTCACAATACCTGCTTTTGAAAGGCTACCTGTGTTTTTCTGAGTTAAAACTCCTCCACAGGAGTCATTGCAACAACACACTATATCAGAGTAAGCAATTTTATAGCAACACAGAGCACACAGACCACTAAACCACTCTTTGCTTCCAGAGGTTTTTTTCCTCTGCTTTACCTGTTAAAACAGCTTTAGCAAATCAGTTGACTGCACTGAAAATAAGTCCTTCACCAATCCATGTGCCTTATCAATACAGCCAAAGGAAATTACTCTTCAACTACTCAATCCAGACTACGAAGCAGCTTGCTTTCATGTTTTTCTAAGGATTCAGCTTTGGAGAAAAGCAATTATATCTATCTCCTAGCACGAAGAATATAGCCTGGAAGTTGTGATGCCTGGGGAATTCCGCTCAGCTCAGGCAGCATTTGTTCAATAACCCACACAGCTGGTGTTTTCTCCTAGGAGCACATCAAGGAGAGAGATCTACCAGCAGGCAGTTAACAGTTACTTTAACATCCTTAGCATTAGGTATCCTTCACTCCAAGGGGAAAAAAAAAAATTAAGAAAATAGGCTTTTGCATCTCCATTTGTCAGACAGTGAAAGAAAGAATTGGGTGTGATAGGACTTGGCTTGTGATGACAGCCAAGTGATGACTTGTGATGACTTCTCCTTATACTCTCCATTGAATAAGGGGGGGACCTTCCTCAGGCTTTTTGAGCCACAAAGCTGTGCAACACCAAAACCAATAGCTCTCACAGGGGCTTCTTCCTCACCTGTCCTGATCCAGACATGCAAAGCATCCAAGTTCACCCCCTCTAGGCTCTGGGTGGTTCATGGGGAACTCCAAGCACCCTCCTGGCAGTACATCTACCTGCTGCAGTCATTGCGTGCTGGAGGGGTACCTCCCTAAGCCCCTACTAACAGCAGAGCTTCCTCATGCTAAATAACTGATTAAGTCTGAAGGTAACAGTTCAGCACTCCCTGTTCTGGGACAGGTCTGGCTATCCCTCATCCCAAGTTCTCTAATGAAAAAATCAACCAGCAGCTTCACAATGAAACAGCAAGAGAGCTCCATGCCAGTTTGCGTCCTGCTGTTCTGGCAAATGCTATGAATAGGACATCGAAAGAGTTGTGTCCGTGGTTTCTAAGGTATGAGACATGTCCTTGACTGATGAAGCTAATCTATAACTCTGAAGATTTGCTTTCTAGTTAGAAAACCATCACGTACACAAATACTTAGCAACCTTCATTCTTCTAGAGCTGAAGATTGCTTGTTAGTGGGGCATGAAGTACTGTGCTACTCTCAGCTACACAGAATTTTAATGAAGGAGTCTCAAGTTTTCCACAAATTTATGTACCATGGTATGGCTTCAGTAAGATCATGTTTTTGTCATTCTTGGCAAAAAAAAAGTCCCCAAGCCTATTATGAATCAGAAGCCAGTTGTTTTCCTGGACTTCAATGGAACATTCAAACCTTCAGATCTTCAATTCCCCAATGGTTTGTTCCATCATGTGGCTATAGCCCAGATCATGTGGTACATCTGACCTTGTGGCAGTTTAATAGACCTGAAACTGTCAGGAAAGCACCAATTCCAGCAGAAGCAGAATAGCTATTTCACCCTAGGTTTTCCCCATCGCTCTTCCCTGAGGATGAGTCAGATAAAGAGCAGCTCTCTCTCCAGCACAGAAGGGAGAGGGAACCAAATTTCTGTGTCTATTAGGAATGTTCTTCTACAGCCAGGCTCTGCACAACTCAGTGAAAATCCTACGCAAGTTTTTTCTTTCTGACTCTAAGCTAATTTCGGCTTTAATATTTCCCCTTGAAATCAATGCAGAAGCAGCACTACCAAAACCGTATTTCTGAGCTGCTCTTCCTCATTAATATAATCATATCATGATACTCAAGCCTATCTCATCCACTAGGAATAAAAAGTTAGTTACGGTGCACAAAAAACAGCAGTGTTAATTTAAAATTTAGCAAAGAGTATAGACTAAATGCAAGGATAAAGAACAGCAGATATCTTAAAGGTTCTTCCCACTCATGGAAAATTTTTTCATCAACAAATTCCTGTTACTTCAGAGTTTTGGAAGTTGTTTTGCAATCTGACTTCAAGAAAAATGTAAGATCTAAAAATATGGTTCTCAATCTGTTGCACAATAGCTACAGCAGAAATACAGTGCAGTAATTAGATAATTATAGTTAATAACTCATCACTGCTTTCCCACCACTTTCTTCTCCCTCTTCACAGCAACAAAAGGAAGAAACAAGGAAAGTTTTGCACAAGACACCTTCAGGCTGTAAGCTTATTTTTCAAATCATGTCTTGTCATGGAAGCAAGTATTACTCACATGGATGCATTTAAAGCTTTGGCACACTTTCCACAGAAAGGCTGAACCTACCCTTTTCAGCTTCATGTATATAATCACAGCATTTGTATCATGACCTCTAGAAATGTTAAGCCAATGCTCTCCAAAGCCTCCATAGAGCCATATCACATACTACAGCAGAAACTTCCACCCTCTACCCTTCCTAGATCAGGATGTACATATCCTTATTGCTGCTATCCTACCTATAGCATCCAAGGGGGAGAAAACTGCTCAAAAGCCCTCTTGGTTGACCAGTCCAGAAAGACCATTTTACTATGTAAACTTGTTTTCTTCTTTGTGCAAGCTGCTCTGTACATGCCAAGCATAAGTGTAGAGCTGACAGCAGCACATGTAGCACGGACATTTTCCAGTTCACTTAGTTCACAGAACAGAGCCCTGATATGCAATAGTTACCTTTTCACATAGAGACCACAATTCTCTTTCATAAGAGACTGGAAACAAGGGTGGGGTTTTTTGTTGTTTGTTGGCATTTTTTGGTTTCATTGTTGTTGTGTTTTGTTTTGGTTTTTTTTGTTTGTTGTTTTTTAAAAACCACCTATTTCCAAGGCAGAATACTCCACACTTTTTCCAGCCATAAGAAGAGGGTAGGAGAAGAACTGCTAGTGGAAAAAAGCTATTGACAGTTGTCCTAGCAAACTGGCTGTGAAGGCTAAAATATGCATGCACTCCCCAAGCCTTTAGGCACCTATCCAACAAAATCCTAGTAATTTTTCTGGGAATTAACATATTACTTGACAACTTGACTTAGACTGCATATGCATAAGGCAACAGAGAGAAGTCAAATCGCATTGCTTTGGTTGACTCAGCGACTCAGGTTCTGGCCTTCCTCTTTGAAGGGACAGTTTGGCTCACCCAACATGCTTGACTTTGAGACAATAATTTTAAAACCCAGTTTTGGTCAAGTGGAAGCTGGGGTGAAGCCACCATGTCTCATAAATCCCAGGTGACATAGTCCTTACTGTCTTAAGGGTCTGGTCCAATGTTTAACCATGTTGACAATTAATCAGCATCTGAATTAATTGTCAGACAAAGTAATCAGTGTCTAAATAGTGTCGGAATTTCTGACTTCAATTTTCAGTTACAAAGTTTAGATGTTTTCATTAAAGGACCTAAGAAATCTTTTGGTACAAGTTCCCAGACTTTGGCAGGCAAAGTAGTCCATGAACCAGTTTGCTTGTCCCTTTCAGAAGTTCCTCTCATTAACATTTCTCAGTAATTAGCATTTTCTGGCTCAGACTTTTTTCAGCATTCTTAGCTTGTTAACACCACATTTCAATAGCATCCAAGAGCTTGATGCCCTGTAGAGACTGTGGTCATCTCTGCTCAGGCTGCTGCTTGACCATTTGCAAAGAGGAGCAGCCCAATGCTGAGACCGAGATCCCACAGACCAGGATGCGTAGGGAGGGCACCACCATCCCGATTTACAAGGGCACCGTCTGAACTGCTGTTCTTCCCCGCAGGAGAAAGAGTTACAAGTTCTGAGCAACCAGTGGATTCTGCTAATCTAACCCAGGTACTTACATGATACAGAGCCAGGACTGCTGATACTGCACCCCTGTGGCTGTCGCTGTGACCCCTTGAATTGTATCTGATAAGAGGTGAACTAGGAAAAGAAGAGAGGGAGACGTTACAGGCTGTCCATGTTTGGTTTGCAACTGCAAATAACATTTCCTTTCAAATGGAAGCTGAGTACTAAGACTAAGCATACTTATTTATCTGCACAGTGGATTGATGCAAGGGTGGGGGGTGACAAAGAAAGATGGAAACATTTGTCCCAATGCTTTTGAATTCTGTCCTTAAACTATTCACAGCGTGGAAAGGCAGCTGTTTTCTCCTCCCAACATCAACCTACTGCAATATTAGATTATTAGATTAGCATTATTCAACACACACACAGGACCAGAAGAGGCATTGTCTTCTGACTCCCCTGCCCTCTCTCCCCCTCTTCCTAACTACTGTTCTCAGATTATTTTATAGCATTGCTTATTTTTTCTTTATTGGCAGAAAGCCTATATTAAAGAGATTATAAATGCGAAGCTCTAAGACAGGTAGCAAGAAGTAACCAAAGCATGAACATGCTTACTACACGCTCAGGACTCGACATATCTGTTAAACAAATTCACTGAGGCTGTGACAGTTACATTTGAGGTGCGATGTACATGTTTGTATATTCATTCCTGTTGACTCTGAAACATCATGGGTGCCTACAGAGAAACAACGCTTAGTTAAGCTTCTTTACATCTCGGGCTAAAAGGTAGCGTTTTAGACTACACTATGACATTTGCTGATAGCTTAAGGCGACATGTGAGCCAACAACATTGGCCAGGGCTGCCCTAGTTGAGTTTCTGGAGGAAAACAAAGCATCTCTTGTTCCTCCCAATGTGCTGGGAGCAACACAAAGGCTCAGCCCCCCCCAACCAATTACTTGTCCAAAGCAGTCAAACTTCCCCAGCCTGGGTGAATTCAGATGAAGAATCACAAGGCAAAGGAGCCATTTCTGAAGGGACACCAGCAAGTGTCTCCTTGCTGAAGAGCATCAGACACTTGTCTGAGGACAAGCACACCTAACAGGCCCAAACAGACAGGACACTCCACTGCTGTAGACTTCTCGCCCCAGAGAGCACCACTATGTGTCATCTTAATGAAACAGGGGCAAGACTCCACCAAAACATAAAAACCCCAGAGACACGAGACCCTCCACCCTGGGTGACATAGAAAAATAAACCCGCAGTGCCACATGCAACATGCAAGTCTGGGGACCGCACAGTAGTGAGTGTTCAACACACCACCAACAGAAAGGATAACAACTTAACAGTAACCCACAGGCAAAAACAAATCAAGAGCTGATTACCATTCCCTTCTCGTGGGGTCCCTGAATCCGTGAATAAAGTGCTCATGATTTTTTCAAAGTTGCAGCTTGGCTCCATGTTCTCAGGATCTTCAGCAAAGTGTTTCAGCATCTCTCGAAGAACATCATCCAAGGAGGTGGCCGTTTCATCAAGGATGATGCTGGCTCTGGCTAAGAACCCATCCAGATCTCGGTGGGCTCTTACTTCCTCCTCAAAATTCTTTAATTTCAGGTACTGTGTTAAGAAGAGGTTAGAGCGTTAGACAGCTGCACACAATACCTAACAGCAAAGGACTAGGATCTGTGTAGTTCACAAGCAGACAGTTTTGTTGAGGTTACTGCCACGGAACCAACGATTCTGGAATCACTTTGCCCATTCAGATCACATTATAGAAAAGGAGTTTTATATTATTAATGCATTGAAGGCTGACATTTCCAAGGCTTACCCTAACAGAGTCACCACAGGTGAATACCTAGGCACCATTTATACCCTGACATAGAAAGAACTAAAAAAAAAAATAGTTTTGTTGCTTAGGATAAAGCACAGAAGTTGGCCTAAAACCAAAAATGCTTAAGGTAGCATTTAAAATCCTCTTAAGGTTTAAATAATTCAAGAAGTTTGCAGAAAGGTAGGAAAAGTTATTTGGAAGAAACGGACTGTGAGCTCAGCAGCAAGAAAAATTACCAGCATGCATCTCAGTGCAACCTAACCCAGTTCTTCTCAAACTGGGAACCATCTCTCTCCAGTGCTCCTGGTTAGCAAGCCTGAAGTGGGAGACAGGCAATGCCATCCAGCCCATCACCTTTTTTGACACTTCTTAAATTCCTATTGTTCCCACTCCCAAGGAATTTTTCTTCCTTTGTGCATAACATTTAGCTTTGAATCAATTAAAAAAACCCAAAAACAAAAAACAAAAACACAACAGCAGAGGCTGAAAGTGTCTCAACTCTGTTGCCCCAGGTTTGTTGGCCTTGAGATGGAAGAAAACGCCATGCTGTATTACAGAACCTCAACTCCTTTCTGTATTTGTCACCTGTGAAGTTCATTAATTGAGTGATCAAACTACAAATGCATCGTTCCCATTTCATGGTCCTCGGAAATCCACACACGCAGTTAGCACTGACAGTACTGGTCAAGAAGGACTGACAGTCCTGTCCTCTCCCTTCAACAGCTTAAGATTGAGTGAGGAAACGGGAACCACACTTTGTTATACGGATCTTCCTTCCGACAGGAAAGCAGCCAGGCTTGAATTCATGATGTTGAGGGCCAGATTGTCAAGATACATTTAAACCCCCAGTTCCCCTTAAGCTCAGTAAGAATCAAGCTCTGGATTGCTTTTACAAGTCTGACACCAAGTTGCCTCCACAACCAGGACCTTGGCACATTCCCCCCAAGTTACAGGACCACCCCACTACCTGAGTCATGAATACCCTTCTCTCACACATATCCTCTCTACCTTCCTTTTCCATTTATAGCCTAGACAGAGGGAAAAAAATCCTAATATCTCACTAATCACTGTAATTATCACAGCAACTATCAAGTTGTCAGTACACATCCATTGCAATTAGCCCTGTTTTACTTTGCATCAATCACTTCATACACAGCATCCTTGAGAGGGAGAATTCTCTGAAGGATTTCAGCTCCCACCCCCAAGGCTTTGTTGCCATCTGCTCTTAGGAGATGAGACAGTGACACAGCTACATTAGAACTCCACCTAAAAGAGACGATATAACTGCAAGTGGCCAAGTCAGTCTCAGATTATCATTGCACGGGAGTAGATTAAAACATCTATCACCATCTGTAACACTGGTGTTCATGGGGTCACCGTATGACCAGCAACCACTTCCCCAAAGTAACTCATTTTGGCTTGTCTGGCATGCGGAGTCCAAGTGAGGATGTCGGTTCAAACAGCAAAGAGGGCAAATGACCTAGACAGGATTTAACGAGGTGGATGGCAGAGGAGGTACCCATGGAGGTATGAGGAAGGTTAAGAGCATCAGGAGTGCCACAGTGCCAAGGAGCTTTCAAAAAAGAAAGAGTAGCTTTGTGTCACCAACGTCTCCCATGCATGAGAAAAGCCACCAGAAGCAGAACAGTGGAAGGAGAGAGTTGAGGGACAGCTGAGAGACAGCAGAAATGATTCAAAGGCATTCAGAAGAAGGCTATTATCTGTCCACATCATCTCAATCAACATTGATCCTCCAGCGAGCAGTGCACGACAGCATCATTTGCTTGTTGTGGCAGGACAGCACTGTCGGAGCTTGCTGCAAGTCATAAGGATTCAGCTCCAGCTCTGCCACAGGCTTCAGGAAATGCCTTGGATAGATAATTTTCCATGCCTCGGTCCTGTTTTATTCCCGTGGTCCTTTATAGGAAATAGAGGCATTACCCATCCTTATTATCACTCCCATAACATTGGGGAAGATATGCGCATTGAACATTGCAAGGTAACTAGCCACCATGAAAGGATATAAATACCCCACTCCGAGATAAACCAAAATCAAATTAGTGGAAGCACTGGTACAGCAGCACCTTGGAGATAGCTCAAACAGAACTGTTCCAGTCAGGACACCCAGTGGTTTCAGGAGAGATTAATGATTGCTGCTTCACAAATATTTTTAGCTAGATAGTCAATTCACACCAGGATACTTGATGCTGGAAACTGCTTAGCAAGAAACCCAAGACAGCTGCCCAATTTTAATAGCATTGGGTATCCTTGATCACAAAGCTGCGCATCGCATCATGGCAAGAACAGAGGCTGTTGTGCCAAAGAAGGGAGAACACATTGAAACAGCCTCCCTTGATTTCAGGCAGGTCTCCTGGCTAAAGTCACACACTATCTGTGCAAAAAAGAGCTCTCGCCACTCATCAAGAAGGCCCAAAATGCATGTTCTCTGCTGGGTGGCTGCTCTGGAGATCACCTCCACTTACAGACACTGCAAGACCCTTACGAGAAGGGGTGTCCAAAAAGCATGTTGTCCTGAGCAGAGCTCTACCTGTGCTGCTGCCATGGTCACTTGGGCCAATTCCCTCAGAAACACACCGTGATGGTGATTAAATGGTTCAAACCACACCAAGGAGCTTCTCCTTATTTATGCCTACCAAGTGCCATGCCAGATAGCAACTTGCCCGAGACACAGACTGCCCTTCCAGCACTCCTGAAGGTGCACAAGAACCACAGGTCCACCACCAGAGACAGGGACAACCTAGCAGGAAAACATCTCCAGACAAAGCTTCTGGCCTGACCACTTTTCTGCTAGCGACTCCCCCTTCCCAGACACTTGGAGCCATCTCCTCTATGACTCGGGTCCCAATTTCCTTTGCATTTGAAGTGCAAAAATTTCTACTCGTCCTTCCCTGGAGGCAAAAACTAGCAATAGTATATTTTCTCAAGCCCTGCTAAAGCATGCTAGCTCTCTGGTATTTGTTGCTCAACAGCACACGAAAATGCTCAAGCATGAACCATAGGCCAGAAAAGCAGGAATCCTACAGCTCTGAAAAGGAAAAATAAAGTAGAAGACACTTAAGTGTTAGCAGTTTCCAACCAGTTCTTATCCAAGCCAGATCCTGCATTTGGGCTTAGAATGCATACTTTAAGTGATTAAGTTCTTCAGTTACTTTCAGTCAAGTGTATACAACTCGGAGAACCTTGGCACTAGTATTAGACAAGACAAATTATTGACAAAGGTATTTCCATTCCTGAGCACAGAATAGCTTATTTTAACTTTTATGACTTAAGATCAAACAATGTTTAATTTTTTGTTGTTGTTGGGTTTAGTTTTTGTGGGGTTTTTTTTTTTGGTTGTGGGGGTTTTTTGTTTTTGTTTGTTTGTTAAACTTTGGGGAAGGTTTCTTCTACTAAAGCTATTACACATTTTCCTCCCCTTAGTAATTCAGCCTGCTGAAATATTTTTGCAGGATTTGAACTGCCTTAGAGACCCTAAAGCAAAGCAGAGTTGAAGAGCTCTCCGGGATTCCCTAAAAAGCCCCCAGGGCTTTGGTACACAGATTTAAAAACCCAAATTACAACCTTCAACGAAGCCTGCAATATATGATTTACCAGGATCAGCGATGCTGTGAGTTTTCACACAGCCAGCCAGCCCCTCCAACCTGCAGACGAGGCAAGAGTCAAGACAACTCAAAGCACTATGAGCCATGCCTCACAGCCCGAAAGACCAAGACTTCATGTGGTACTAAGTATCAATCCATTTCCTTTCCACATACTTAGTGTACTTTCATAGTCAGAGGTTTGTAGTAATACAGCCTACACAAGGTTTTTTTTTTTTGCATTTTCACCTTATCGTTATTGAGTTACGGTCTTGAGAGCAAGTGTAAACTAAGCGTTGTTTCCTACTCGTCCTCCTAGACTGCATGTTTCTAGGGAATTCACTCCTGCTGAACCTCGTGAAGGCAGATCTGATTAACTAGAATAAACAGGAAACCAAATCACAGCAGTGTCTATTGGGTGTTTCTGCTTTCAGCTCGAGAGGAGCTCAGCAGCCTGAAACCTCTACGGCGTATACTTGGATCCCTTTGCAGGCAGCTGCAGAAGAGAAAGTGATGAATTAACATGTCAAGGAGTTGTCTGGGACAAAAAGCAGTGGAACAATCAGAATTACAAAGAAATTGTTTGGAGGACAAGCAGCACATGGCTTTTTATGTTAAAATAAAGACAGAGGAATTCANCCTAATCCTTTAAGTAATCATTTAATCCCATGCATCGTTGTTTGATAGATTGAGGCTAAGATTGCATGAGTCACTTGTTTGGAAACCATTCTTATCCTCGTTAAAGAGTCAACAATAACACCCAGGCACTTCCAAGGGAGCGGGCTGTGAGAGATCACACGCAGTGACTTGAAGATGAGCACATTAATGTCCTGTCAACTCACCACGCTGCCTCCATAAATCTAAGCGTAAAGCAACAGAGCTCTTGGGAAAGAAAACTGCTGTTTAGAGACTATTAAATGTCACTTAATATGCAGTTGAGTTACATGGACAGGGATACCCAAAAAGTTCTCAGTTCAAACTTCCAAGCACCAACGTTAACATTTTCTTAGAGTATCTGTGAAGCAATTTTTGGGTATAAGCTAAAAAACATAAATAAAACCCAGTTGTTTTTGCCACAAGGCCACTCTGTACTGCTTGTATCTAAGGCAGCACCTCTGTAGCATCGCTAGTACCACAGGTACTGTCTGTGCATCCTTCTCCTCCACAAAAACCTACAAGGTTGACCTGCTATCAAAATTATACATGAAACGCATGAACAGTTTTCATTCAAATGAGCATAGTGACAGCATGGAAAAAACCACTGACGACCAAAAACATTTCCAGAGGCCAAGCTATGGAAAAGTACAGAGATGTAACAGAGTTACAGCTATTCAGACAAGGTTTTTGCGTCCTTTCCAGATCTGGACTTCCAAATCCTTACCCTATAAGAACTGTTGCAATCCCATTTCACAGGCTGACCACACACACAGGCACCTTCAAGCCCAGGCCTGCTACTGTCCAAAAAATAAGCTGACTGAGGATGCAGTTCNCCTATTTTAGCCAGTAAAAACAACCTCCTCACCCCGATGGAGTCTTTCAAGATCCTTTTCTCTGCTTCTAGATGATGAAAAAAAATAATAAATTGATCACACAGCATTCCTACTTACCTTCCTTGATGTGTGCAGTAACACGCAGCCAGCACTTTCATTTTCAGCTAGAAAAGGGAAAAAATAAAATAAAATCAGGAAAGAGTTACTATCAGAGGTACCTGACAGGCAAGCAGGAACCAAGCAGAAGGCTCAGAACAAGGTGAAGTATCATTCTCTTGGCAGAGGATGATCTCTAGAAAAAAGCAGAGATTCAATTTTTACAACATTTCCCGTTTTGGAAGTGTAAAGTGTAGAAGCAGCCTTTGGTATTATCTGATCAGTTAGGGTTTGAGTCTTGCAGCTTTTTTTTTCCCCAGATTCCCTACNGGCACCTTCAAGCCCAGGCCTGCTACTGTCCAAAAAATAAGCTGACTGAGGATGCAGTTCAGCTGCATACACATGAAAACACTAGAACTCCAATAAAAGTAATATTTTTTTTTTTTTTCCCCACAGAGAAAGCTGCTTTAAAAACCATCCCTGATCAAGCGGGAGTTTAAGTCATGTCCACAGGGGGGTTAAAAGGCTGCAACTCAAACTGGGAGAGAGTTGACCACAATAGAGAAGAGGGAAAGGATTGCCTTCATCTCCCACTAAACAAAATAAGATGGTTCAGAGGCTTTGGTTACATCACCCAACTTCTCCCAAAGTTCTTGGATGCTGTACATGTGATTAAAAGCATCACTTAACTAGACAAGTCTGCTGGTGCAACTGTCCCAATTATTATGCTTTTGACACATCCGTTGGCACATCTTTTGGAAAACACAAGCTGTTTCATCTACAAAAATGCTATTGATTATTAAAAAGCAAGCACCCGAATAAACCAGAAACATCAAGCATTTTCCCCAGGCTCTTACATTTCTAGTTCTTCAGCACTCACTTACTCAACTTACAGCCTAATTACACATGCAAGAGTACGCTGGAAGATTTGGAAGCCATAAATATTCATTGAGGAGAAATTATGTTTTGGTTTTTCTGCTCTTGCAAGAAATAGTTCTAGAGACAAAAAATACTCACAACCCTGAACAATAGCAAGCACGTGCTAAAAAGATATCTGCATATCCACAGTCTGTCCTTACGGATGCAAACAAATGCAACAGAAATTCATGTTGTCCTTTTATTATACAGCAACTCTTGGTTCTTCTTATCAGTTTCAAGCGCGTATCAATCTTCGCTGCTGACAGCTCTCTCAGGTACTCATCACAGATGAGCACTGAGTGCTGCTTTATCAACACAAGCAAAAACATCTAATTACATTTGTTGGACCAGGATCTTTCAAACTTCTCAAAAAAGCTGTTCTGGGTACAGAGGAGATGCTTTGGAAGGCCCAGAGCCTCGTTCATCATTTCATCCAAGCAACAAGCCACTCAGACTTGATCCAGGGAAAGGAGACAGCTGGATATGGCCATCCCAGTTGTGTATCTTAAAGGCCCACTGAAGTGCTATAATATTACTCAGGGATAGTAGCAAATCCACTGGAACATGAAAAATAGGGGGAAAAATACACAGAGACTTCCCAAGTGTTGTTCTGCCTGGCTTATAAACTACTCATTTACGTACTGCGGGGAAACCCACTACGCAATGCGAGATAAAACCCTGCATGAGGTTGCCCGCGACACATCCATCAGGAGATAGCTTGGCTAAAGCCCAACCAACCACCACCAGCCTGCCACCCATTTTCTCCTCCTTCACGGCACTATCACTGCTTCCCTCCAGTTATGGAGGAGCTGAAAAGATGCAACACCCTTGACCCTCCTCCATGGAGGAGCCCTTCATGGGGAGAAAATGGATACGGAAAACCATGGGTTCACCCTCTACTTATGTCAGTTATGTCTCACTACCAGCAGTGATAACTAGTTTTCACACCTGAATGTCAGGATTAAGCATACTTAAACAGAAAGAAGAGGTTAGGGCCATGTAAAATTTTCATTTCTATTTTTGTGGTCCTCCTTGCTGGACAAAGCAGGCTGCAAAAGTCTATTTTAGGCAAGCTAGCTAGCTACGGGCATTACTGTCTCTGTCCTCACACATAGTTAAAGGAGAGCTGCCAGGGGTGGCTGACCTTATCTGTTAGGCTACGCTCCAGGTTCTGCCCAGGGGAAAACCAAAAAGTCAGCAACGCATCTCCGACATCCCCTGGCAGCCACATCAAGGCGACACGCATATCCCGAATTTCTAGGATGCATGCACACAAGCACGCAGCGTTATTGAATACGCTACAAGCGACTCGCTGGGAGTTCACTTCAGTTTTAGCAACACTGATGAATTGCCAGCATTAGACTTGCACTTGTGGCCTCATGTCAGCACATTCAGAGCCCTGCCAGGGCACCGTGGAACGCCTCCTTTTTTTTTATGTCCCACCATTTGCAGAAGAACAGGACCCATCCAGCTTCAACATGAACAAGAAGATTTAATATTTAGAAGCAAGAAATGCAGCAGGAAATTTATTTGCTATACTCCAAAGCAGCTGCCCTTTATAAAACATGCCTGATAGCAACCCTGAGAAATGAAATCCCCTACTTGCTTCCCCTCCACCCTCTGTTTAGATAATGACATCTTCTGTGCAAAGACAGCCCTGAAAACAAACCCATGAAAGTCATACGCCAAAGTTTAAGGCTTTCACCTTTTGCCTTAAGAGATCTCCTTTCACTTAAGATCCCCTTTCCATCCCTTCCCTTGTACAGGTCCCCAGTGCTGCCCTTAACACCTGAGAAGGCCCAAAAGTCTTTGGCATGAAGCCACCACTGGATATCTGCAGCATCTCAAGACCATATTTTTCTTTGGGATAAAGGAGTGGAAATTGGAGAGCAGGAACTTTTTGGCTGTGCAGGTGTCAGCGCAAGCTACTTGAGATCTACATGCACTCCCCAGAGCATCTGCATGGTAAATAGGCTAATAAATCAGGGCAGAATACTACATTAGGACTTTCATGGTTTTCCCAGAAAAATATCAAGGATCTGGCGTACGTGGAAGTATTTAAGGTTTGGGAGGTTTTATCGTAAAAAAAAAAGCCATTTTATCTGGGCTTTCGTCAGGGGTCTGAGCAAATCTAAGCCTCAACCACTTGTGTTGAACCACACTGCAAGCAGCAAAAACTGTTCTGCTTTTAGAATCCATTGCCTTAAAAAAAACCCCACATCAGCACATGGCATGACAGGAGCTTGTTAGGAGCAGTGGAGACACCTCTAACTCGTCACTGGCAGTGAGGGATTGCACAAGTAGGATCTCAAGGGGATTCTTTGCTTTGCTGTCCTGCCATGGCTGTGCTGAGTCTGGACTCATCATCATCAGACTTGAGTAATTTTGGTTAAATATTGTTAGATAAATAGTTGTGCCCCAACTAGCCCACATTGCCACGATAGGGTGGTGGGCTGAGCTGCAGCAGAAAGCCTAAAAGCCTAAAAATCAGCCAGGTTCATCCTTCTTAAACCAACACCCAGGTTAACAGCAGGTGGGAATAAGCAACTAGCTGCAAGTTTCTGGAGCAGGCTGGAAAGGGGAGGAAAACCTCACCCGAGTAATCTCACCCGAGTAACGCTCAGCACAGAATCATAGAATCACTAAGGTTAGAAAAGACCTCTAAGGTCATCGAGTCCAACAGACATCGCAACGGCTGGGCAGGTGAAGACTAATCACCTTGCCTTTCTCTGGAGGAATTGGAAAGACAGGCAGACAGAACAGACAGACTGACCAGGGCTCTTGTACAGAGCCAGGTACAAGATAAGAGTGCCAAGTGCTGTGTCACCCCCCAACTCCTCAGACATGCACACACTACAAAAGCAAAGTCTTTTTTTTTTTTTTAAGAAAAGCTACAATAGCTTTTGGCATTAAGTTTGGGGCAGGCGAAAAAGGTGCCGTTTTTCTTCTATACCAACTGGAGGGACAGGGCGCTTAAAATCCCAGGGGAAGCTGCCCCGAAGCAAACACAAGGTGAAGCACCTAAAAGGGAGAACGCTGCCTTCGTGCGGAACCACCCGCACTATCCAAATCCCCCCCCGCACCTCCTTTGGCTTTGTCAGCACCGCTTTGAAAACACCCTTGTCAGGAAATTTGGAGGGAGGCCGTCTCCTCCACCCCCCTGCGACACAATCGGTGTATCCACTTTCCATTAGGGTATAGGAAGCCTCGGGAGCCCAACATCCCACGCTGACATCAAACTGCTAAAACAGGAGTTATCAGATGGAACGCGTGGGTCAGCATTGTGCCTCGAGACATAAAAAGGACCTTGGTATTAATGTGAGGAAATGTGACTATTGTGTGCAGAATGATACCCATTCAGGCCCAGACCACTCGTCTCTGGACGCTACTCTCTCTGGAATATCCTTGGCGCCAGCATCTAGCATTTCTCCTCGTCCCCTTAAAGAAAAAAGTCATCTCGGCAGGGGCTGGGCCATGAATTAGAGCACCGTGTTTTGCTCGGAGCAGCCGCAGCGGGCGTGCACGTGCGTGCCTCTGGAGCGGATTACAGGAAACTGTTGATTCTCCGTATCTAGGAATGATCAATTGTCCAGAGGGTGGAACAGGCTTTAATTTCTCATGAAGCGTAAATTGTGTTCCGTTATTTCCCCCACACACCCCAACAAAGCCACATCCTGCTTTCCGATTGGCTTTTCGCTGCCATCAGGATTTTGCCTTCTTCCCCCCAAAAACAGCTTCAGGCACCTCTCTGCAGCTAAAACCACCAATATGAGCATCAGCTGCAAGTGGCAGTGCTTACTGCAAAAGTTGAGCAGCTACAACTCTACAAATCCCTAATAAATCATGCTCAAGTTTAGCAAAAAAAATCCTGTGCAAACCCCTCTATTTCAATCTGGGTAAAGGAGGAGAAGGTGAATTGTTTTAAAACCCCAAACTGCAACAACAAGGTCCAAACGATGAAAATATTTGCCCGGTTGATTTAGGGGAGCCACCAAGCAGGTAAGAACACTGTGACTGACACAAGGCTCTGGCCCCGCTCACTTCGCAGACCCACTGCAACAAGTGAGACTTGCATTGCCTGTCCACCATCTTTAAGGCTCAGCCTAAAAGAAATTGCTGTATTCATTTGCAGGGATTTATTTCCAAGCGTGCTGCAGATAAAACAGCAAATGGTTGAATCCTCTAGTTCAACGTTTCTGCGACAGGCTGAAGGGATGCAGGCATGCCCCTGGAGCCCAGGCTCCACAAGGATTTATGGAAAAGCCCACATTTAAAATACAAAAAGAGATAGTCAAATTCACATCCAGATAGCACTAAGACGGAAGAGTTAATACACTTCTAGCTAGGTGAGAGAATAGAAAAGCAGTTGTAAAGCCACGTGGGAGCCTGCAAGCCGCTAGCCAGCTAAGCCAGTAGCTATGAAATAAGCAGGGCTTGTAGCACACCGGTCTGGAGAGGAAAGAGGTCCCCCCCGCTGCACTCCAAACTCACTGGTGCTCCTCATCCTCTCTGGCGCAAATTCCCAGGGAACAGAGTATCAGGCTGGATTTTCCACCTGCAGCTCAGGAAAGGTAACATCCCTGGTCCTGCGGCAGGGGCTCCCTCTCCGACCTCAGGCATGGGTGTCAGGGAAAAAGGACTTCATTTGGGACAGGAATGCAGTAGTGACTCCTGCAAAAATACATGCAGCAGGGCATGGACCTAACATTTTGCTTGTATACATTTATTATGACTTCAGAACAAGTCTCAGCCTCTAAAAACCATCCTGATCCTCCCCCAAAGATGCAGATCCCAGGTCCAAAAGCATCCAGCTTCAAATAAAAACCCACCTTCATGTTGGAGCTACTAACATTTGCTGAAAACCGAAGTCTTGCCACCAAAACCTAAGCTGGAAGGATGAGAAGCAGAAGAGAATAAAAGAGCTTTTCATCAGCTACAGCAAGGAAGCAATGAAACACCCAGGAGAAAGGACCCAAGTGTCAAGATTGAGAAGCATTTTAGTGCCTAGGCATCTGCACTGATCTGGGCTCAATATTCCATGCAACGGCAGCCAGTATTAAAAATGAGATAGGCCATACCTTAAACCCTAGATTTCTTCAAGCTATCCTGTTTTATACACATCTGTGCACACAGCCCAGCATTTTATGACAATGGTTAACTGTTGGAGTTTTATGGGCCATGATATGTTTTGTGGGCTCAACGTTTAATCCCACACAGCAATCTTTTTAAAACTGAATTACAGTAAAGTGTATCCAATTATGCTCATAGCAAGCTGTACATCCATCATACAGAGATTTACAGCTCGACAGGATGATGGCAGAGCTGTCACCACATCTGTAATTCCATTCACATTGCCTGCCAGCACCCGGGGGTACCAACTCTTTCCCTCCCCAGATGGGATTTTTGGATCTTTTAGCCCTACACTAAGGTGGGCAGCAACCTCACAGCAGGTCACCAGAAAAGGTCTCCAGCAGGAGAGAATGTGGACACCACGTTCAGCCAAGAGACCAAACTGTGACGACCAGAACATGCGCAGAGACTCACAGATATCACAGAGCAGCTATTTATCTTGTTTCAAGTCACCTTAGGGGTTTTTCCTACTGGAGATTGAGGAAATGTAGTTTATGCAGTAAATGCATCTGACACTAGGGAGTAAACCAACACAGGCAGCACTGGAGAGCCCTCTTTGCAGAAGATGGCCCACGGTCAGTCCCTCTCTGGCCAAGCAGCAGCTGCCCAAGCCCCAGCAAGTGTTGCAATGGGTTGCATGACACAAGAGGGCAATATCGAGCCCTCTGGCACAAGGAGGCCTTTCAGCTCAAAGGTTTCACCCAGCTGAAGAAGAAAAGTGAGAAAGTGAGAAAGTGCGATGGGGATGGAAAGATGTCATTCCCACACTTGTTTTTCCACTCTGTTTAAAGAGCAGCAAAGGATCTTGTAGGATCCTGGTGTGCTAGTTCCCTCGGGGGTTGGAAGTGAGGTGTTTGGGGGGGATCTTGCATTGCCTGGACAAAATCTGCTTTCCCCCCATTTTCCTTTCAGCTTGTCTTTCTAGAGACAAGCACTGCAAGTGCTCAGCTCCACAGTTTTGTTTCAGGAACGCAAAGCCTGAATATAAAACAAAACACCCAGCGAGCAGCAGGAATGCAAGGGCATTTCTGAAAAGTGTCCCCTTGCAGAGTTGAACAAGGAGCAGTACGCTCCCAGACATACCTCAGCCATGGCATAGTTAAACTTAATTTCTGGAAAAAGTTTAGAAAGCTTGTGAAGAGGGTATTTTTTTCAGTAGTTCAGGCTACTTTCATTAGAAGAGCTTAAGGGCCTCATCTCAGCCACTTTCAACCACCTAGAAGTCAGCTTTCCAGGACGATCAGCTATGCCCTCTGCAGCCAAAGACTGATTTAGTATGTATAAAATCAACCCTGGAAGATGCTTCAGCAAAACCACCTCTGAGAAAGAGCTGACAGCCTAGACAGGATTCCTCAACTCAAACACATGGAGTCTATGCCTGGTGCTCACAGAGAAGAACCTGGATTTTGGCTGCCTGGGCTTCTCTGATGCTGTCACAGGGGAAAAAAAAAAAATTTCACTTCACACCTGCCCTTACTGAAAGTCTGGACTTTAGTTCTACCTAAAGCCCATTTTTAAAACCTCCATCCTTGCATTCGGAAAGGGGACTCCAGCACAAGAGAAGTCCCTTTCTCCTTAAAAACCCTAAACATCTCAGCTGAAGAAAAAGGATACAACTAATACCACTGTCACAAACATCAGTGCTTGAGGGAAATAAGGAAGCCTTTTTTGTCCTATTTTGAATGGAAGGGAAAACACTTATAAAAAGCCCAGGAGGACACACAAGGAAAGTCAGCTTCTTCAGACACAGAAGAATCCACAGCACTTGCATTCCTCATCCCCAAACAATGCACCCCACGGCATTAAGCCCAGACTTGTCATAGCAGAGTACAGTTCCCCTTAAATCTTTCAATTAAGATGGCATTTGTAAAATTGCAGGCTTGAAAATTGCTAGATATTATTCTGAAGTTAAAGTCACCACTCCAATTCAAAAAGTGGCCTTCAAGATAGTCAAGCAGCGATCCGGGCCGTGACTATTCTGCGTCACTATTTCCAATAATTGCTCACTATAGATCAATTGGGATTTGTTTGTAATCTAAAAATAACTTTGAGCAAATATAAACAACTCTGATACCGTGACACCAATTATAATCCAGAGTCCTTACATTTAATCTCCAAAATAGTCAATGCCCAAACAGGCAGGCTCCAGGCTGCCTCCAGCTGCCGGGACAAAACTCAGGTCACTGCCATGTCCCAGAGCTGCATTTTTCTAGGCACACAGCATGGAAGCCAGGTTTTGCTAGCCCTCCTCCTTCACCATTTAGCATATGCATTACAGAGGATGTTAAAATGGTGTGCTGGAGGCAAAAGCAACCTCTGGAGCAATCTAGGGGTTTTATTCCTTGAGAGCAAGCATTTTAAGGTCTTCACAATTTGTGTTAACTAGGCCGTTTGGAAGTCCCCTCCACCTTGCTCTCCATGTTGGGCAAAGTTTCTAAAGGATGCGTATTCCCTGCCAAGCCAAAGAGCACAGTTTTGGGCAGACATGTCCATCTGCAACACGGCTGCCCAGCCACCTCTCCATTCTCACCCATCTCTCCCGAGGAGCAGCACAGCACCGGTGCCAGCAGAACCAGCCTGATCCAAAGTCCCTCCACCGATCTGTGGAGCCATCTTCTGCCACTTGCTTTTCGAGCAGCTCTTCTTTACCCCCTCCCAAAACACTCAGGCCACCCCTCAAAGCTGACACCGCAGCTCCCCAAGGGTGGAAGCCCCAGGGGTGCATTTCGCTGGTGGCTTCACCCCCAGCACCACACACACCACCTCCAGCAAACGCCGTCCTCCTCCCCTGCGTGAAGCTGCCTTGTAGCAGGCACAGATCCCACTAAAGCATGTTTAGGGGACCTTGACACTTGGGCCCTCACCTGGAGCAGGTAGTTTGTATTTATAAACAGAGCACGACACACAACAGCACTTCCCTGTACTGTAGGCACAGCCACGAGGGCCTGACCTCCATCAGAGGTGTCCAACAGGCTGGTTTTCTCCTCATTTTTGCTATCTGCCTCAACACGCCAGGTATAGGGGTTGCTTGCCTCCAGCAAGGAGGATTAAACCCGAAAGGCACATGTCCAACCCCAAAAGTCCCTTCACACTTTCTTCCTTTACCTGCTGCTGTGGAGAGCATGTGGAAAGCAGCGACTGACCCAGGCAATCCATGGCTCCGACTCACCCGCAGCATTTCAATTCAAACATAATCAAAAAAACCTCCAGAAAAACCTCGGGAAGTCCCAAGAGCCACATCTGAGTTATCTACAGGGACCACACGCACCAAAAAATACTGATTTCTCACTAGAAACAGCTCTCATTCAGCGACCACAGCAGCAAAAGCGACAGCAAGGCCCCCGGCCCCAAACTTGAGGCCTTGCTTTAAAAAAAAAAAAAAAAAAGGAAGGAAAAAAGGAGTCGGGATGCTTCATACGGATGGCTGAAGACCCGCTCAGCAGCCAGATTTCTATTGGGTTTTCAAAAAAAAAAAAACCCAAAAAACAACAACAAAAAAATCACTCTAAAGTTCCTCAGCGAGAAACGACCGCGTCTCGTTTTGGGGGGCAGCACTCACCGGTGGCGTTCGGCGGCACCTCCAGGTTGACATTGACGAAGAAGCGGATGCTGTCCCCCGAGACGATGGAGGAATTCACCGCGTCGAAGAGCTCCTCGCCTCCCGTCTCCTCCTTGGCCTCGCAGCCATCGTCCGTGTCGCACTTGAGGTACCCTGCCAACGACACGGGGAGGGCGGTTAGCGGGGCCGCGCCGGGCCCAGCGCTGGCGGGGTGCGGGCGTACCCAACTGATCATGGCCGCCGAGGGCTGCAGCGAGGCCTCGGCAGCGCCTGGGGCCTTGCAAGGGGCTTCTCTTATGCCCTCGCCTGGCAAGGGCTGAAAATTATAAGCAATCGGCTCCAGCACGTTTTGGGTTGCCCTCAGGCGCGTGTCCTAAGGGCCGCTCCGGAGCCTGGCCGGGTGACAGCACGCCAGCCTGCTCATCAAGTCAATGGCACAAGTGGTAAATCCAAGGGGGTAATGCCTGCTCCTCTCGGATCAAAAAAAAAACCAGGATGAAAACTCAGACTGGAAATTATAAAAACGCCAGGCAGCCACCCAGAAGCGAGAGCTGCACCGCAGCCCCAGCCCACCCTAAACCCAAGGGGTTCATCAGCTCGAGTCACCAGCAGCACAGCCTTTTCGCTTGCAGTTCAGCAATTTGAAACTGAGGGGGGTGAAGAAAAAAAAAAAATAAAAAAAGATGTTTCCAAGGAGACACCTGATATGGACAGACAGACCCACAGCTCCCCACGGGGCAGGGGAGCAGGTCACAGGAGGCAGCAGCACCGAGAAAGTGAGACAAGTTTCTTAATTACAGCGGACAACTCCTTAGCCTTTCGCAACGCTTCTAATTAGAGTTTAACCTAGCCTCATTCAACAGCAAGCTGGTTCACTGCAACGTTTTATTACGAAGCAGCTGGAGGACTCTTGTGGTGTGCTCATGTATCATGTTTAATTAGGAGAATTAGGGACATTATAGAATGTCAATTTTTACATTACTAGGATTATTCAGCAGCTTCTACCCATCTTCTGACAAGTCTTTTATGCCTAATTTGAAGCAGGAGGGATATATTTCATTAGCTTGCTTTAGGCACTACAGCAAAATGAAAAGAGTGAGCTTCGAGGCGGAGGCTTGAATGGAAACTAAAATATTGATGGCTTTTTTTAAAGCCTCTTATAAGCAAACGTGGAGGCAGCAGCAGCTGAAAGCAGCACAAGTGGTCTCGGAGGGATCTGGAGCCAACAAGCTCGCCACTGCAAAAAACAAGCCCCGAGCAGGGAGGCCACAAACAGGAACTCGGCGACGCAGGTCGGGGGCTGCAGCGTTTCCTGCCGCGGGCGACGTGCCGATGGGCACCCGGCATCTCCCCGGGAGGGCTCGGAGGGTGCCAGGGGTTCAAGCCTTCAGGTAACTTCTGAGCTACTTCTCTGAGGCACGGGAAACCCAGCAAAAAACTCAGATTAATTCCCCTCCCGATCTCTGTCTCCTTCATCTACCTGCTTGACAGGAATAAACGTGAAACGATCCTATCAGAACTGCTCTGAAGGTTGTAAAAAGCATCCAGGTTGCTGCCGTCCCCATCCAGCCTGCCAGACAGCCAGCAAAACGCACCAAGGGTGCCGTCCTCTGCTGCTGGTGGAGCTTAGGCAGCTGTTTGCATCCCTGCATATTGAAAGCTTGCCTGAAACAGCCAGAAAGACACAAGTGAGGAAAGCAGAGGAAACACCTGAACACAGTGCCTGAAGTATCACGGCACTGTGGGCACAACCAGGTATGAAACATCTGTACAAGGGCTGGCAGATGTGCCAGAATTGAGGGGCAGCCTGTGTCCTGGAGGGATAGACAAGAGCCAGGCAGGGTGCCTGCTGACATGGGAAGTATTACAAAGCTCCATGCAAGCAACTCAATTGCAAACCAATTGCCAAACCTGGGATTCAGTTCCTCCGAAATGCATGATAGACACCATAACCTCTCCTCAGCAAAGCAGAGCACCCACCAGTGCTGACAAGCCCCCCCTGGTGCCAGGAGAGCTTGGGCAGCCCTGCAAAGCAAAAACCAGCCTCAAAAAAAATCAGGCTCAAATCCATGATCCTGGCTTTTCTATCTCAGCCATATCCAGGATTGCAGCCCCAGGGAAGTTGTCACAACAGGTCTGCGCTTCTCCATCCTTCCCACTCAGTGGGTCAGATGGGAGGTACATGGCTCAGAGAACATGGTTGAGTCTTTCCCTACTGTCCTAATGCAATTAAGACCTAAATGGGTAAAAGCCAAGCAAGGAAGACTATTTTATTCACTTCCCAAGACCACTGAAACTGGCTTGATAAGAGCACAGCAGCGGTGGGCCCTGAAAGCGGAGAGGGTTGGAGACAGGAGAGAAGCAGCACAGGAGCTGGGAGAAGGGCAAGGGTGGAGTAAGATCAGAGGGTTGGGCAGAGGTCAGTGAGGACTCTGGCAAGGGAAGCATCCTATGTTCCTCCCTCTTTAGGGGAGGAAAGAGCAGAACAAAAGGCAGCCGAGCCTTGCGTCCCTTGGGCAAGGGACGGACAAAACATTCAGCTTGCAAATAAACCCAAACCTGGGCTGTACAGGAACTGCAGTCCCGGGCAGGTGTCTGCTTTGTCACTAAACCACCTCAATTCAAACCATTCCTGTTTTGAATCCTTCAGCCTGTTAGTCTGCCAGAGCATTTTAAAACGTGATCAACTTCTGCCTGTCAAACGCAGGGTCACTTTGAGGTGAGATGAGCCGCGTGCATGGCAGATACACCTTCCTCTCTGAGCGTGGCTCAATAGCTGCCTCCAGCCCTGGCAGCTGTTTTTCCCCCCCCATGGCCTGATGATCACCCAGTGCCACCCCTGCTTCTTGAAGGGCAGCAGATGCCACAAGCGACAGCAGAAGCTGTTCAGCTCCTTCTGCAAGTTAGATTGGTGTTTACAGAAGTTCAGAGCAGGATCCGATGTGGCCGTTGCACAATTTGTGTAAATATCAATCAGATTTCCATACGGAAGCACAGTCTCAGCAACGCTTTATAGCCTGTGCTATGAGCAGTTGCTTCGGGGAGGTGGTGGGGGGGAGGGTTAGACACCTTTGCATACTGCCTCAAATTGGCTGGGGAAGAGTTTAAGATCTCCAGAGTGGTGCCCCCCCATCTCTATCACTGCAGATTGCCACCTTCATATAAGGCAGCATTTGCTGAAGCGCCATGAGCTGCACGACAGGGTGAGTCAGACCTCAGAGCGCAGGAAGTGCCACTTCAGCCTGAAATATGGTCTAAAAGCACTAGAGAAAATAGATGGTGCCGAGTAGGAGGCCAGAGTCAGGAACTGAGTTAAGGTTGGCTGAGAAGATCCATGCAGCCCTCCTGTGCCTTGAAGAACACCTTTTGAGGTCAGGATGGGTCCCCTCAGGCCACCCTGCAAGACTCATCTCATAGCAAAGAGAAATAGAAAAGGCAGGAAAACTGCACGAGGCCAAGGGCAGCAGGCACCACCCTTAGTGCTGCAGGAACAAAATCAACTCCTCACCCTCTGCAGCCATAAGTAGCAGATGCCTTGACTTTAAGTCTTTCTATACCTCAGCCCATCATATGCAACAGGAAAATAAGCCATCCCCCCCATTTTATGCAGGTGCTGGGAAGAAAAAAAAAAAAGCAGTTTCTCTAGCCATTCCCCTCTAAAGCATCACCCCTTCCCCTGTAATTCATGCCTAGCCCACGACTGCCTTGCTCCAATAGCTCAATATTTATGCTCAGTCTTCTTTCCTTACTCGCATCACCTTCTCAGATCCACTTCATCTCCCCAGTCCTGCTGCTATGAACCCTCTCACAATTCTGACAAGGTGCTTGCCCTGCAGCTATTTTGCTTTCGAGCAGAGTTTTAAGAGCCTAGGGCTCTGTTGGGAAAAGCAGTGAATTGACTTGCAGCAATTGGAGGTGGCATCACCTCTCCCTCCACAGCCTTACTGGCACCTGGCAGCTGCACCTGGGGTAATAAAATCAGCAGAGTAGTAGTTAGCAGGAAACACAGCTTTAGCCACATCATATATGTTCCCTAGAAAAGCTTAATTGCTCTGTGGGAGCAGCACTCACAGCCCAGGGGCTGCAGACTTCTCTAAGAAAGCCAAATCTTAATCATCAAACTCAATTTCCTGGGAGAACAGCAGCTCTATTACTAACAACATCATCCCACATCCGAGGTTACGAGACTTACACCAGACACAGCCCCACGTAGCCTCTCGGTGCGCCTCAGAGGAGGCAAAGCCCATCATGGTATTTTAAATTAACACGTACATCTGCAAGCATGCGCACTACCCAGGAGGTTAGGAGCGCAAATGCATCTAACCACACTTTGCTGCAGACTCAGTTTAGCACAGCAAGCCGGACAAAACATCTAAGAAGGAGGTTTTTGGGGGAGATTGGGCATTTTTCCTTTTAGCGTTACCCAGATGTTGCACAGTTCTGGGCACATGTGCGCTACACAAATTTATTGTTTAGGTAGATATATTGCTGCTACTGTTTTAGCAAAAGTTACATGGATGAGATAAGGTACATATCCACATAGCTAGATTAGCAGGGCAAAATACAAAAGCTAAGATCAAAGCTTGTCAAAAAGTTATCGACCTCTGCCAAGTCTCTGCAAAAATTGCTGGCTTTATTTCTGAAGGACTACATATGCTACGTTAACACTCCGAATACTCAAAGCCGTTTTCTGGCAACCACTGATTTTTATTCTCAACTTCCAAGGTTGTCTACACGACAAGTCTGGAAAAGCGTTCCCATCGATAGCACCTGTTTGCACAGCAATGCCTATTCCCTCAGCCAAATCCAAACCCCAGCTTCCAGAATCATGGGGTGGCATCTGCTCTTCTTCAGAAATGTCCCCTCCCATAAAATCTCTTCAGAAAGCTAAAGTTACATTAAAAGGGTTCATTTGAGCTCATACGATTGGCAATTCAACGTGATCAGCCAGCCATGTTAAAAGCCATCTCAGATTTCTCAAATGACTTTTTAGGCAGCAAATTGCAGGACAGTCCTTTTTACTGGTTTTGCAAAACAGCGCTTGTGGTCACCTCGCCAGAACACAGGAGCAACGGTATGCACCGTGCTCCTGCCTGAGTCAGCAGCCTCAGACATTTCACCCTGGGAAAAGCAAAGGCTTTCCTTTTAACATCACCGCTTGAGATATTTTTGTCACCCATCCTGATCCATTCAGAACTGAAATCCAGCAGTTGGCTCCACTCTTAGCATTTCAAGCCATAAACCTCACACAGCCAAATAGCCAGCTCCGCTGCAGTCAGACAGTCAAGTGCAGAAGTGTGCAAGTTCTTGTTTTGGAAGAGCACAAGAGCTATTTGCATCCACTTTCTCAGAATTGCAGGTCAAGTACAGACGGACAACAGAAGCAATAGTAATATATATTCAATAGCTTTTTAAAGGTAAGAGGGCATCAACTGGCACATGGGCATTACCCTAAAATCAGGTCTGGCTCTTTGAGAATCCCAGCACACAGCTGTAATACAGTGTTAAGGAACTCAGGAGAGAATTAAGCCCTGTATCTACCTAAAAGCTAGTCATCATACTGGCATTAAGCTTAAAAAAGTCAGCTTCATCTGATTTTTCCCACTTCTGTGGATTTTCAACTTGCTCTAACCAACAATAGACACTAATTTGCAAGAAAGGCATGAGGTTTTAATTAACCTGAGCTAAAGTGATCAGCCTGAGCTTTAAGCTATCAGAGGGCTTGCTTGGTTCCCCGAGTACCACAGGCTTGAAAATTCACTGCGTCACTCAGAAAATACCCAAATTCCCAACATTGGGTGCAAAAGGAAACTCAATTAATAATGGAGCCTCCACCTCCATTTTGACCTTTACACTCTGCACAAAAACATGGACTCATGTTGCCTCCAAAGGTTAGATAACCTTACAGTTAGTTAATATTGGCAGGGATAAAGCAGTCGAAGGAGTCAGGAGAGACTGGGAAGAACTTTGTACAAGTGTTATTAGTTCTCCAATCTGCACAGTATTCTAGAAAAAAGGGTTTAAATACCATCCTGCGCTCTCACACACGCTAACCAAGGCAAGCTTCTGGTCACACCTCATGTGCTGATTTCGGCATAACTGCCTATTTATCAAAACAGCTCTCCTTTGAGATGAAAAGAGAGCAATTGTATGGATAGAACAACATCTTTTACTTCAATATTTGCCTAAATGTTACATGTTCCTGCTGAGGTTACACTTCAAAGTTAGGGGGTTACTTATTGTTTTGAATCACAAGAGTCTGAAAAGCAGTCATGAAAAATTCCTTCCTTCCTAACAAATGACTCCATTTCACAGACAAGAACAATTGCAGTGCTGTAGCCACAGAGCAATACCCTCCGAAGGCTGCTATCAAGTCACATTTTTGCAAAGCTGTCTCCCACAAAATTAAAAATTTAAGGCACTGATTAAATAAAGCAGTTCTGCATACAGCTGGATGCTCGCTAGAATTTTAAGCTTTTCCTTTGGTTTACAGTTGAGAGATTCCCTGGCAAGGCTCACTATTTTTGTCCTAAGGAGATTTACCCATCATTTGGCAGGCAGTCATGTGGATGGGGTTTATGCCAGCCCAGGAGAAGACAACTGGGGGGCAGGGGTTGTCCACAGACAGCATTGTCAGACTGCTGAGGGTTTGCTGTTGACAACTTATTGGCAAGAGAGGTTCAGAGCTTACTTCCCACGCTTTTGTTAGACGACCTCCTTTATTAAGCCAAATGTTATAGGTTGGCAAAGGTAGACTAATGACTTCTCTGGGTCATTTAGATGGGATTGTAGAAAAGCATCCTCCAATCCAAGGCCCTCCACAGGTAGCTTGAGGGGCAGAACAGCTGGGGAAGGGTTGGGTGATGCTTCTTGGCTCTTAAGCAGTCACTGGAAGTTCTTCAGATATGGGTTTGGGGCCTTTTGGAGTAATGGCCACCTGCTATGGAGATGTCAATCTTAACTAAAGCTTTCAGAAAGTTTCAAGAACACAGATTAAAACATAACCTCCTCTTGTAGAAAAAAAAAAAGTAGAAAGTGTCTAGCAAAGTCTCTAGCAGAAGAGTCACCAAGACCAGACCTGCATCCTTTAAGTAACAGATCCCTCCGCTACTGGCCAACCATAACTTCAGTCATATGTTTCCAACCCTACTTCAAGTCAGTCTTTTGTCATGAAAAGCCAGATGGAAACGTGAAGTTTCCCCTGCCACTTCAGTAATAATTCATAACAGAACTGAAAGAACTGATCTGCTACAAAAAAACCACCCAGGCACTTTTGAATTAACTCCAGTATTGTATTTTGCAGCCAGATTTCTAGGAAATGTTGTGAATAATCCAAGTAATTCAGTGGGGCTTTGGTTTTATTTTTTGTTTTGTTTTTACAAAACAGAGCAGCACGTGGAATTTCAGTTCTGTGTCAGAACCCACAGAAATCAGGAGTGTTTTATTACAGGCCTCCTGATAGACAGTTCTCAGAAATAAATATCTGCAAGAGATCTGCAAGCCACCGCCTCGGGCTCTCCATAGGTAGCAGTAGTGCATCTCCTGCTGGTAAACTGGGCATCTCATTGGGGGAAACCCATTGCAAAAGGATTTGTTTCACAAAGACGTTTAGATTAATCTCCTAGTTAGGCAAACAATTCCAAGACAGATAAAGACAAATTTAAAAAAAGAAAAAACCCCACACCACACATACCAAACTGAACAGCAAACTGAAAAACAAAAACAAGCAGATAAAATACATCCAAACATCCCAAGCCAGACTGGGGCCTTGGGGCCCTTCAACACAACTGCGATTTACTCTGCCAGCAAAACCAATTAATAAGTCAGAGGAGACCAAGCAATGAGGGATTTGCTCTGGAAGACAAAGGTTTATGCTGCAATACCTGTTGAGCCAGCTTTAAAACAATGCAACAATTCAGATATCCCCAGCTCTATACTGGGACTCTTTCCTTTGGATTTTGCAAGAGGAACTAGAAAGCCTCCGGTTTTGTGTCTTATCAGGGAACGTTCTTGGGTCAATTAAAAAGCTCATCATACATTGGCAGAATTTAATCGCTTGCAGCTCATACCAATGCCTTTAGAGCTAATCCACTTGTAGCAGGCACTGGATATTCCCCACCACCACCGAGGGTGCAGGAGGCCGATAGCCAAGAGAATGTGAAGCTTGATGAGTAGTTATTCTGAACATTGATTGCCGAGCTGCATTTCATCAGAACTCCAATTATCTTCAGGTTTGGATTAGGTCTACACAATCATCTCATTAGTCACTTAAATTTGCCAGGAAGAAAACTCATTTGACAAAACAACCTTGCTGAAGATTCAAGTCACTTAAACACACAGCCTGCTCATGGGGCGAGTAGGGGGACACCAAATATTACTGGGCCATGCCAGGTTTTGTTCATTTGCTTGTGCAAGAGGCTTGTTCTAGAGACTCAAAAGAATGAGTAAAAACATGGATTTTCATCAGCAAGATATGTCAGAGGACAACTATTAAAACTGGCAATGTACACGGGTTGAAAACAGAACATGGCCAACGGCTGCCATCGTACCGGCTGCCACCACGCTCTCCATCAGAACCTTCGAACTGGGCAGGCGCAAACATATTTCCTTATTTTTCCTCTTAATGTGGCCTCTCCTGAGCAAGGTACTAAACAGATTTCCCCCCCCCCCAGCATACATTTACCTTCAGCAATGCACTAAAGGCCACGAAAGCAGCTTTCAGTCAAGTTCTTCCAGCAATAGGGGAAAACCAGAATATGCTGGAAAGTGGAACTTGTAGCTAAAGACATAGGTTCCTTTGATTAACTTTCCAGCTTTTTAGCCAGTTAAGAAGTTATCAAATAGGATGGGACATGGTTGGGACCGTAACAACCCCCTGAGCTTCCAGAATAGTCGTATATTAACATCTATTCACTAGAAAATCCTTCCTGGGCTTTCCTCAGCTTCTCAGTAATTAACAGAGCTACAGATTATTAAATACTTCAAGTAAGGTGTTGGTTTTTTGTTGTTGTTTGGTTTTTTTTTTCATGAACAGTAAATATTCAGGAGATTCTTACAAAGCACTGCTTTGGTGCTGCAGCCAAGATTACCCTCACCACAACAGTTTAAACTAAAGCTGAAGTCTCAACTTTTAAGTTTTAACATTACTGCAGCTGCTATTGAGAACACAACAAGGGTAAGAAAAAAGTTAGCTGGCAAAGACAGACACAGTCTCTGAACAGAGCCTCAGATATGGTCAGAAACAAAAACATCCTAATTACTAAGGATACAGAAAACCATATGTATATGCAAGATCTCAGGAGGAGATAAGGAAAAAGCTTGACTGTGCAAAGAGCAATAGTATCAAAAGATATTTCTCTACTGAGAAAAGAGAAAAATGTAAGTGCTAAGGGAATCAAAGGAAGAGGTTTATTTTCTTCTTTGCCCCCCCGCTTATGGGATCAGGTTTTTATTTTAAAGGTGAGGCAAGAGCATGTCTTGGTCTCCATAATGAACTGGCAGATCCGACCAAGTGGTGCCAAGAAACAGCTTAATGATTACGTAGCTCCATTTCAAAACAAGCAGTTTTGAAACTATGTGAAAAGGTAGCTTCTTTCTCTGCCACTTCCTCTAGCCCTGATTAAGTTTTTGGGTAAGTTTTCAAGAATCTGAGTGCATGAAACTTCTGTGTAGAGCGCACCAAAGCACTGCCTCGCAGAGGGATGTGAATATTCACAGTGGCAACCCCTGAGATGTGCTGTCCACATATTCTGTGGAGAAACACACAGGCCCTCAGTTAAATCAGGCAGTAGAAGGTGACTCATCACTCAACAGCAACTGAACTTTTTAAAAAGGTCAGTTTGTAATGAGGAACAAGAATGACAGCAGATTTGAGCGTGAAATAACCAAGAAATCCACTGTATTTTCAATCACAATTAATACAGCACCCAATACTGCATGCAGGCTGAAGAGGAACCTTCCCTCCTTCCCCCAAACCACACAGAAGCATAACAGGAAAGAAGCACACACAGCTTCGTGAAGTCCTTCACAGTAGCTCTAAGGTGCTCCTTAAGACAAAGGAGGAAGCTGAGTAATAACACAAATAGTGCAGAAAGAAATGCTCACTGCCATGGCACCGAGTTAACAAAAGAAGAGAGCTTTGCACAGGGAATGCCACAACTACAAACGTGCGCTCTAAAAACATTTAAATACCTGCTTTTTTGTTTCGTTTGGACAGCTCAAGGAAGACAAGACTGAGTCCTGGAAGGGGGCATGTAGAGCCTTTTCCACACAAGATGCTAGGACAGACAGCTGTGCTTGTGTTCCCTGTGGCAGGAGGGCTTGGGATGAAATAGGTGGCTCCAGAAGACAGCTTTGTCCTTCCTCCAAATTACACAGCAGCATTTCTCACCAAGCCCTTACACTGCTCTCAGCCAGAAGCTGGGGCTTAGTCATCTCTCCAGTCCCAACTTGGGCCACCCTCTTACATTGCAGTCCTCAAGAAAGCACTAGCCACATCCCAAGGGGCCACAAGCAAGCTCGCTAAGGTAGGAGCAGGGCCACCCAGACCTCATGCCCCACATGCCCTCAGAAAACCTGCAAACACCAAAAAAATAAAACCTCCCTGAGGTCAAGTATTAATTTTTGCTCTTCTGCAACTCAATCCAGCCTTCAGAAAAGACCTCTTACTAGCGCTGAGAACACTTGCTTCCAGTTTTATCCTTTTACTCCTAGAAATTGTCTTCATATAATGCTTTCAGAGAAGGCAAGCAAGCCAGTGCCAAAGGAAGCTCTGTCAATAGCAATGCTGGATCTACTGCAGCTGACATCTGGCAGACATTCAGCTTCCCCTTTCCAGATGTTAACCTAAAGACTTGGCCCCCTGGTGTAAGAAGAGTCTTGTGACAGTAACAAGCATCTACAAGCCTAAATAATTGGAGTATTTTAGTCTTCCGCTCTCACCATTTGGAAGTCCTGAATACTCCAAGCACTGCACCTTCTCAAGGGCAAGAAGCCCCAGCCCCTTAGGGGCTACAACCCAAGGAGGGTGGACTTGAGTTTAACTCTCAAGATGATCTCTCCCTAACGACCCCCACACGTGGTATTTCTCCAAAACCAGTAGAGAAGTTGGGACTTCATTGCACTTCAAGTTTTGTTGTACAATACTTTGGCCCTTTGTCAGTACAGTATCTTAGAGCTCAGCCACCTTTGTTCAGGCAGATGATACAAGTTTCCAAACGCCAAAACTTAATCTTGCTTCAAAGAAAAATCTTTGAGAGCATTTTGCACTAAAAAATGCATTTATCAGAGCCATCCAACATTCGCCTGATGCTCTTGGCAGGATGTCTCCAAAGGGAGCTGACACCTACACATGATCTCCACTCCAGAAAAAGACAAGCAAATACACCTGCCAGCCTGTATTACAGGAAAACATCATGAAAGAACTTGAAAAACAAGGAGCCACCCAGAATAGTCACCGATGACAACATGAAGATGATTATTTACTGCTTTAAATATCTAGAACATCTACAGGATCTAAAAACACAGAGTCCGCTTCCAGTACAAGATTACAAAACTACCACGCAAGACTGTCTTTGCATACTGCTTAAACTAAATGAGTTTTGTATCCCCTGAGTCAAGTTCTCAGCTAACCCTATAGTGCAGCTCTGCCTCGAATAAGGCACAAATAAGTCAAATAATACTTGCCACTCTCTTCAAAGAAGTATCCATTTCTTGACATCGCTCCTGGTGGAGATTCTAAAAATACAGAAAAAATGAAACATAAGAATCATCAAGATGCTGAATGTTTTCACCTTACTGCTAAACTCACTGTAAGCCTGGACTACAGCAGAAACCCAGCCTCAAAATACTGCTGGTATCAGGTTTTCCTGAATGTGGCAACTTTAACCTTTTGTTTATTGACTTTAGCATTTACCAGAATATCCTATACAGTCACAGTCGCTGCTTGAAAAAAGTTAAGCAGTCTCACACATCCTGGGCTGGGACCACAAAACAGCAAGACTAAAGATCAGGATGAGCCTGATCATCTCAGTGACCTATCAAACCTGAGCAAGTGCATCCAAAAATAATACAAGCTAAGCATCTATGAGACTTCTATAAAAAAATACAAACCATAATGAAGTCCGGGCTGTATCTTATGCTCAGATAAAAAGAACCAGTTTATTTTAGAAGAAAACAACTCAATTTAGATGGGAACAGGACTTCTCATCCTATTCTGCTGCTCCTACTCATTAGGATATCCCAAAACACTGCTTGGTACTTGAAGATAAGCACCAGAACACCGCAGCCTTCCTTGGCCTGCTTCCTCAGC
Organism: Pelecanoides urinatrix; assembly: GCA_013400755.1. Lineage (NCBI taxonomy): Eukaryota > Metazoa > Chordata > Aves > Procellariiformes > Procellariidae > Pelecanoides > Pelecanoides urinatrix. The sequence goes on along the minus strand of VZTQ01009712.1, from coordinate 277,358 downwards.
AGGGGTCCTGCAGCAAACACCATCTGCACCCACAGGGTCTCGCGAGGAAGCCACAAATGGGAAACGACGCTGACCAAGAGCGAACCCACAAACACAGCAGCACCAGGACCGAATCCCCATGATTCATTATGGAATGTACTTTGTTAGTGAGTCAGTTCTGCCATTGTATGGCAAATACTCAGTTTGCCAGCAGTCAAAGAGATGTTCAAACAGCATAGGAGCACCTGCTTTCGGGTGTGATCAAAGCCTGGTACCCAAGCCCAGCCTGGCTGTTTTTAATACGAACAGTATTTGACAGTTCAGACTGCGTGGGCTAGAAGCACCAGCTTTTCTGTACAGGTGCATGCCCCATTTTACGGTGAGCTAACAGAGCTCTTTATTTCAAGCCTTGAGCAAGAGTCACCCAAGCAGTCCTTCAGAAAGCTGCTACCAGATGCTGCCTCTTTATATGCTTCTCCCCAGCCAAAATGCAATCAGAAAGAGGAATAGATTTGCTCTGTCTTTCCCCACTTCATTAGGCTAATCAAACATTACCTACGCAAGCCTGGGATGAATTTGGGCCAACAAGGAAAGAGGTTTTGCCTGCTTTATTGTTCTACAGATTAGGCTTCCTGCTTTTCGCTTAAGGTATGAGACTGTTTCCCAAAGACCCTTTCTCTACCCCGTAACTTTTGGCTTACAGGTTAAGTGTTTTTGGGTTTTTTTGTTGGTTTGTTTTTTTTTTTTCCCCTTTTACAGTGTGCCACGTTTTCAAGCATCATAATTCATCCTGGTCCACCGGGAGCCTTTGTGCGCCGGACGGATACAAGTCATACCACTGACGGCAGCACCTTCCAGCCCTAACGCTTGTCACAGCCCAGCGTGGCTCAGACCTTTCAGTGCAGACAGCGTTTGGGCTGCACGGGTTCCTGGAGGGACACCCTGATGACCACTTAAAAAAAGAACAACCAACCACACAAACCCAGGGCAATTCAAGTGTCTGGTCCAAGAGAGAAACACAATGTTCCAAGTTCATCCCAGAACAATGGGTTGGAGGAACAAACGCACAGTGGCCAAGGGGCACCCATTACACGAGTCAATTGTTTCCCTCCACCTGGAAGGGAAGGAGAAGATCCATCCAGACTGATTAGCATGCTAATGATCAAAGGAAAGTTTTAAAGAGGCTCTTATTGTGTAATGATTGCATTTACGTATTTCAGAGAAACAAACAAAATACGCCTAAGCAGACAGATTACCCAAGGAACTGACATTCCCACCAGGATGGTATATCAATTTCTCATTTCCATTATGGCTTCTGAGGGAGCCTGAAGCAACATGTTCATCCTTCACTAGGCAAAATGAGACACTGTTTGCTTTTTTCTTAACTGAACACACCTATTTCTATGGGTTGATAATGCCCAATGAGCAGGAGTTCAGAGTTGGTTGCTTTCTTTATTAGAAATACCTTTTAACAGCAGCATTGCCTGGGTTGACATCACACCTTTATGGGAGACACTGGTTTGGTCACTGCTTGGACTAGGCATGAGAAGGGCAAGGCTGGGGTATTACAGCAGACAATGCCATTTCATTAGGTGGCACTCGTTCCTCTGAGTCACTATGAGCAACAGTCCCCTAGGCAACATGCTCAGGCAATTATGTCGGAGGTGCTGTTTTTTCAGATGAGTCATAAAACAGAGGTCTTAACCTTGTAATTAAAGATGCAATGGCACGTTTGGGAAAAAAGAGTCAGGCATTCACCCTACTATGTCCTGGCTAAAGTCCAGCCCTGGTAATTTGTCTTCTCCCTACATAATGCTGTCCCACAGCACCAACGGGATTCAGACTTCAAAACAGTCTTGGTGGAGCCTTTTGAAAAGTTGTTACAACCCCCACGGAAAGGGCTACGCACATTAACATCAGGAACGGTGTAACATGCCCAGGAGGTAAAAGGTGATGGGGTGTTTACACAAGTCCAGACACACGCACAGAGCTATGGGACTAGCTTAAAGGTCAATGCATTAGCAGAAGTGGAGGTAGCCCCTAATTTACCCTTCCTACATCATCTGCATCGCCGAGAATCTAGAGAAAGCGGCATCCATCTAACTTTTTAACTGAGCAGGACAAAGGAGACATATTTGGGAGAGAGGGCGATTAATATCTTTCCTCCTTATGCATCAGCCCCCTCCTCATTTCCTCAATCAGTTTAGCACAAGAAAGCACAGCTTCTGTTTATGGGATACTAGCTAAGGACAAGGCCACCTAGACTGTGCCTAAGTGCATGCTCAGTAGCAGTCAGCAAGGCAAACATATCAGCAGGCTCCACATGCCTCTCCCTTCACAAGGCTTATGGGATTTTAATATCCAAGGTCTCAGCTCCTTAGTCATGTTTTGCTGAAGACAGGAGCAACGGGTTCGAGTTGTGCAGAACTGACAGCAAGGCGGAGTCCTCTTCTCTAGCAATACGGTACATACCCACAGCCTGATGCCACACACACCAACCCACATTTCCTCTCCCCATCTCACCTCCACTCTTGAAAAAAAGAGCCCAACCAAGGGGCAGTTATAAAACACTGCAGTAATCAATGCAATTATTTAGCTTAGGGAAGCCTGGGCAGGAATACAAATCTCCAAATACATTAGAGATCAGCATTACAATGCTCTCCAGGGTTTGCCTGAAGTTGCAGAAGTGTTTCGATGAAGTATAAATCAGCCCCTCGCTAGCCTTTGCAGGCTGGAGGATGAGACCTACAGTCTGGAGAGCACTTTTACCACGACGGTAGGAGTTCCACCTCTCCAAACCTGCACACCACTTCCCTCCGTTCCACCAAACCCATGTTGCTAGCTCCTTTCCCCCAGGTTTTCTTTCAGATTTCAGCAATTAAAAAAAAAAATACAGAGGAATTTCAGCAAGACATAAGGTCAGGCTTCTAGAGACAAAGCTGGAAAGCATCACCCTGAGGAACTAAGACACACAACGCAGCAAATTCACTCTAACTCTCACAGAGAGGTCTATGTCCTGACTCTCCAGAGTCTGCTTTCTCATCCAACACCTAAAAGGACAACCAGACTCTCCAATTGCTCTCCCTGTCCAAAGGCAGAACAAGATACCATCTTCCATTATCTGCCAAAAAGCACGTGGTATAGCTCTTTTGACAGTTTAAGCAGTGCTCTTCATTTTTAAGAGGTAATTTACTCCAGCAAATAAGTTTCTACTGCCACCCCACCTTATTCCCTACAGGGATGTCTATTAGATGAGACTAAATTGGACAAGCATTAAAAGTGTCACCACTTAGTTACTTTTTCAAATAAAAGCTTCTGACTAGTTTCTCATGCCTTTATGAGCATTGAATTCAAAGGTAAGAGTGAAGAGCTAAAGCACTGAAGTGCTGCAAAATGGAAAACAAAGCCTATTTCTCTAGACTCGGGGATACAGCTCAAGATTTCAGAAGTCACTGCCCTTTCACTTGAAGCTGTTGCAGTGACTCCAAGAGCCACCAAGGGGGAGATATAGGAAGTTTACTTCTTAACTGGTAGGACAGTCAAGTTTGCTGTAGTTTAAGGTGCTTGGTCTTGGGACTAGAACAAATCAGACAATCCGCAGTGGGAAGTATCAGACCAGAAGTAGGTATACTTCCCAATTGCTTACATTCTTACCATTTTTACATTTGCATTTAACAACAAAAACAGACAAAACCCTACCAAGCCATCCTCCATTATTAAATTCCTGGGGGAAACGTGTCTCAGATCTAATAACCCATTTAAACTCTCTTGTTTTAAGGTTAGTAAAAAGTTCTCTTGAGCCTTGCAATATTAGTGGATTACAAAGAAAAACACATTCTCTGGATACTTCGGTAACTCAATTACAATGTTCTGCTGCTGGCATCTTCCCAGTAAACAGCCCTCTGCAGCACAAGCCTTATACTGAAGCAAAACATAGCTCTCCAACTAAAGTTTTCTACAAGTGGTATTTTACAGACTTTGGCTTTTATGACTTCCCTCCAGTAAATCTCTCCAATTTCTAGTGTCTTTATATTTAATTGGCGTTTACTTTGAGACAACACCATTGGAAAGGTACTTTTTCGTTGACAGGCCCTCTAATATTGGCTGCTCTTGGGCAGTGTCTGAACACAGGCAGCCCATATATCTGGAGCATTTAGTTACCCCCTAAGTACTGATGGGAAAACATCGGGTACCTTCATCATGTTTTATTCAGGGCACGCTCCAGCATCCTGATTTCCACCACTTCTTCACTGAAGCTAAGGACATTTCTGAAACTCATCAGCAAATACAACATTTTGCCTTAAAGTTGATAAAGCAAAACACTTGAGCCTCTGAGCAAGAAGTTACAGCAGAAATCACCTGCTCAGCTGAAAAAGCCTTTAGACTTTCCCAGTTTCTTTCCAGGAGGAATTACCAATTCTCAGCATGACAGACTGAACTGCCCAATTATCTTGGAGGGGGGGGAAATCTACTTTCTAGAAGACATATAGGACTTCAGCTTTGAACCAAGGTTTTGGCCACTTCAAGCTGACTTCCAGAAGTTTGTCAGTCAACGCTAAAAGCATCCATCGCTACTGTGAAGTAGTTGGCCACCAGCTTCCCTGCACGATAGGGAACATTGCTGTTGGTTGCACTACTTCAAACAGATCCGGGGCCAAGTCCAGCCTGAACACGTCTCATCTAAGGCTTAGATGTGGGGAAAGACCACAAGGCTACCTATCCAAGGCTCCATCAGACCTGGTATTTAATATTAAACTCTGAGCTTGCTTCTTATTCTTTGTTCTTTCCACCCCACCATGAATTAACATCACAGGACAAGGGAGTCTGCAGCAGCACAAGTGACCAGGGAGCTGCACCCAGGTTCATGTAATTCAGGGCAGGGGGAGAGCCCCAATTTATGTCCTTCAGATGCCTAATAACCAAATAACACTGCTCCCTTCCTCCACCCAGAGTCAGCAGAAAACTAGACAGACTTAAGAGAAAAAAAAACACGCACACAAGGAATAATATCCCAAGGGAAACCTGCAGGAGAGGATTTTTTTTTTAATTACATAGAGCATTGACTGAAAGGAGCTTGCAACGGAGAGTCTAAAAATGTCTGTATGCAGCAAGAGCTCACCGCAGCAGGAGGATGAAGAAGCCTCAAACTCCTTTCATAACTCAAAACTGCATTGCCACAGAAGAATAGCAAAAGAGCTTGACAGGCAGCAAATCTGATCACACTGCCTAGCTGATTGGGTCCAAACATATCAATATTGCAGAATTCTCCCACATAGCATCGCTTGTGCTCATAAAACATGAGATTTTGGCAGTTTTCAAAGAAGAACCACGCAGCGAGGTCTCCTGGTGGAGAAATTTGCTGCAAATTATTTAAAACCATTCAAGTCAGCAATTGTAAATGGACAGCAGCATGCAAGAAGCTATTTTGCCTTAAGTTACAACTTCTCATTTCTATCCATACCTTAAGCAGCTGATCCCTTCCCACAGCCCTGCATACTTCAACTGGAAAACACTGGTGAAAGCACAGCTCATACTGGCACAGAGATGAGAAGCATGCCCCTACGCTGCTGTTCTGGACAATAACAATTGACACAAGGACAAGAGCTTGAGATTTTACTTGTTTTTCTCTACACCTAGAGAGGTGTGACAAAAAAAGAAACAAAACAAACCACACAAGTCAGGGTTTCAAAACCAATCACCATAATTCAAGGAAGTGTAAGATGAGTAAGGCATGCTTGTTAATACTTGGGCAGGAAAGTGCCCGGTAAATACAGCCCATGAGCGCTGCTGCCTGTGGCAAGCCCAAACGTAGACCTTTCCCCAGAAAGCACTCGTTTGCATCGATAAAGGCAAAGGAAAACATAACAGAAAAAACTCAAGAGGGATAAAAAGACCTTTTTTAAGTCATTAAATGGGAAATATCAGCACTCTGCTACCTTCCAGGGAGTTTTATCTTGAAGGGATAAGAGTCAAGATAACTAAGGGCTATTCTGCAGCTTTACAACTTTGCTCCTCTTGTGAGCACCACACGTGTCTTCTCTGCGCAGACACACATCCACCTGCATCTCATCCCGAGCAGAGGCTGAGAGGAATAAACCCTTCTTTCAGGGGACACACCAGAACCCTATCCTTCCTCAACTTGTCCTTCATTCATCTCAGTGGCATAGCTGCAGGGAAGGGCTCAGCAAAGCCCCACAACAAGCTACCCAGCTCCACAAAGGACCAGCTGTGTTTCTCCTCCCCCGATTATATCCACATGCCCATCACACATGTCTAAATATCTTTCTAATACTGCTTTCTACAGCAGTATTTGAAGAGTAAAGAGTTAGCAACGTACTGGTCATCATGGTGAAAGCCTCAAGGCACACCAGCCAGTGCTCACAAGAAGGGCAGACTCCCCTCTGTCTACATTCCCTTTCTGCACTGCTGCCTCCCACTTCTCTTCTCGGCTTATCCTCCTCCTCATGAAGCTGTCAAGCCTTTGAAAAACACAGCCAGACAACGAAGGATGGACAAGGGACTCATCCCCACGTGGCATGCCTAGAGGTTTAATGCAGGCAGCAGTATGGGATACCAGCCGGCATTGGCATCACTTGATTAAAGCAGGGATTTTTGTTGGAGACCTTTACCTAAATGGGTCGATTAAAACATTGTCTGTGTGCAAACACCTACAAGAAATCAACTTTTGAGGTCTTGAAAACAGTCTAGAAGACAGCCATGACCCAAGAAGATTTAAATTTACTCCAAACCCCTTCACCTTGGTAAGCTTCTAGAAGATGATGTTTAGAAGTGTTGGCCAAAGCAGACACCAAGAAGACAAGTGCTTTTAAGTAGCCCAATCCAATGGCAAACTGCTGCTTTAGCCAAGAGACTCAGACCTGCAGGGACACAAGCTTTGCCCTCCTTACGTGTAGACACGGCCAAGTCCTCTAGCAATCCTTACAGGAGAGGATGTTTCTGTTAGTAAAGGGCACTTTTTAAGAGTTAAATATGTTTAACATACTCTTCTTGCCACAGAATTGCATAGATGTGTCGCTTGTCTTCCCTGCCCCCCTACTAGAAGTATCCCTGAAGGATTTTCACCACCTCTTTGCTACCCCCACAAGGGTTTCATTTCCAAAATTCCTGTTTTTAGTTTAGTTTTGGTAATCCAGACCTGTTAGTCCTATCTCTAACACCCCTGGGAAGTGTCCCATTTGTCAGATTTTTGGAGGACACGACACCAACCCTCTGACATTTCCTAGGCTACCCCATGGTGCACCAGCCACTTGGACATAAAGCTCTGCTCCATGGATCTATCCAGAGTCCTCCACCACAGCATGACCGCCCTGGGATGCCAGTCCTGATCCAGGTGGAAAACAACTTTATAGCTTCATGGCTCACTCAGCAGACAATAAAGTATCACTCAGGGACTACATGCAAGGAGCTGGATATTCTTCTGAAGAAGGGAAATGGTGTGAGGAGGTCTTAAATCATGCCACGATCACTCTGGTAAACAAAACCCCAGAACTAATTTTCACAGTTGCTGGCTGTGAAAATAGAAAACATCATATTGAAAGGATAGAACAGGAAGCATCCTCCTGCCTGCTCACTCCCAGGCAAACACACACCCACACACAAGCTCAGGGATCAGACATGTCTGCTTTCAAGGCATTTTCCTCACTGCATTGAACAATTCCCCCTCTTCATCCAGAGCACCCATCTCAATAAAACTATCTAATGAAAGAACGCTGGCTGCAGCAGTGACAGCTACCAGAGACCTCCCCCCCCCCCAAAAAAAAACCCCACAAACCCATGCACATGAAACATTGCTGTCAGCGGTGCTTGGATTTACAAGCAGCACCAGGCTGTCCAGGTTGACTCATCACAATTTAGCCCACCCGAGCAATTAATATCCCAGGGTGCCTCCCAGAGGTGAGCTGCAAGAGGAAGCGACCCTGTAAATTGAGAGCCATGCAGCTGCTCGGCTAACAGGATCTCTTTTCCTCCTCCGGGTTTCTTGGCCAGCATTTCATAGGTGAGCAGGACAAGCCGAGAAGTGGGGGAACATCGACACTTTAGGATTTGGCTGGCAGACAGAGAATTTGGGCTATTTGCCTTTTTTTCCCAGGTTGAAGGGGAAGTTTCATTTTTGTTGGGTCCTCTAAAGAAAAAAAGTGATTTAAGACTTGCAAGGATTTCTTGCATAAGTGCTACATGGAGAGGAGCGAAAGCAAATACCTCCAGAGATCCCACAAGCTGGCAAAGGCCCAGGAACAGACCAGTTGAGGCTTTTCAGTAGACTTTTCCTGAAACATTTAAATAATTTAGAAAGCATTAACTCTTACTGACAGCTTTTCAGACAGCTCTTTCACTTGCAGGGCCCTATCAAAAACCTCATAACTCTTAATAAAGGAAAAAAAAAAGATACTGCAATGGCCCCAAATCTTGGTCAGGGTTGAATGTGGATTCAAAAAGGTGCCCAAGACAGTTTTCTTTACTGAAATGCTTTCCTTGTACAGGCAGGTCTTCCAGAGGCCACCACCTGCCACTTCTCTGCAGTGATAGTGTGTAAAACATGCAAAAATGGTTAAGAGACAGTCTATCAATATTTTACTTGCTTGGGGTTACTCAGAGGAAGGGAGCTGTTCCCTGCAGTCATTCAACTGCATTAAATACCGTAAAAATTAAGCAGCAGCAAGGTGTACACTAATAGCTATAAGACCTCTTCTTTGGAGTTAGGTGGAAAAGATGCTCCAGCACCACCCGTATCACACTCTAGCATCCCCCCCCAGGGTGCCAGGATCATGTTTTGGAACAGAGTGCATTTCTATAAAGTTTTTATCCCCTATCTTATTGCCACCAGAAATGAAAGGCAGCAGTGGCTGGGCCAAGCTTTGCAGCAAAAGTTATTCCTGCACCCCTTCCCACCACCACCCCCCCTAAAGGCAGCTGGATGCGACAGAAGACCAGCTCTAATTCACCTAAAACCAGAAGTTAGGTCAAAACCAAGGTCTATACTGGAAACATGGCAAGACACAGAAGTAGAGCAGTGAACCCAGCCACCTGATCACCAAACACACATTTTCAGTTCTGGTTCCAGGCAAGAGACAGACAGAAAAACCTCCCTCTGCCATTAAAAGGCATACGCAAATGGCAGCCCAACTGCCCCCCCCCTCCAGCCTCAACCACCCCTCCAGAAACAGGGATTTCAAATCACGACAGGCTTGGCAGGATAATACAAATCACCCCATACAGTTTCTATGTCTAGGAGCCACGGAACAGCAGCAGTGACAACCCCACCGCGGGCAGGGGGAGAGCCAGCAGCACCAGATCTGATTTTACTGTCCATCATCAACCCAAAATAAAAATGCCCCGGTCCGGTGGTAAAATAATTGCAGACTGACAATTCATGATAGAGTGTTATTCATTAGGACATTGTTTATGGTTCGTCTACATGGCTTCCATGGCTACAGCAACAAGGATGATGTTTGCTAGCATTTTAGACAGATTACATATATGCATTTTGTTTTCACTCGGCACTGCACTTTCCCCATGTGAAACATCAGTATGTAAAGCCTCACAGACAGGCTGTTAAGGATGTTTTAGCATTAATTAGAGAAAAACCAGAACAGGTAAGATCTCTTGTGCTCATCTCCCCATGCATATCTCGAAACTAAATTCAAACCCTGAAAGACAGCACTCTGGTTAATGTAAATTGAATTAAAAAGGTATTCTCCATCCTCAAACACAACAGCACAGAGACATCCGGCACAGGCAATAGATATCATCACTAAGCAGCAAAGCCCATTGAAAATACATCAAGTACTGCCTTACTTTAGCGAATTAAATAATTAAAGAGCTGGCAAAGCCGGTTTTCTAGATTTCCTGTCCAAATACATCGCCCAGCAACAGTAGTGCTTCAGTTTTAGGTGGTTTTTTTTTTTCTAATAAGACCAACTTACCTGCACTACTTCTTTAATAGAGATGCTGTTCAAAGAGCCTCCGCTCCCCTCCTGCCTGCTCCCCCTGAGCCACCACACTTGTTCCCAAATGCCACTTGCTCAGGTGGCTGAGGCGGCAATGGCTCGTGCTTTTTCAATGGCTCCAATATTAATCCATCCAGAGCATCTTTCTCCCTCACTTCCAATTGGCGAGCGGCAAATGGGTGGAGTGAGAGCGCGACCCATTAGCTCCCAGATGGGCACCTCCAACCCAGCTCTCCCGACCGGAGCAGGGATGCCGGCGAGCCGCTAACTTCACGCCTGCGAAGCACCGCTCCGCATGCCACCGCAGCCCCCGCCAAGGCTGGCCTTTGGGTTGTCTCCTCCAGCCACCCGGATCCCGCTGCCTCTCCGAGCTATTTGCCTTTGGTAGCAAAGAGGAAAAATAGAATAATTAAAGTGACCCTGCGCTTCGGAGCCGGCGGTTTTTGCTGGATGCTGTACAGAGAAAGCTCGTGTGCCTCCTTAAAAAAAAAAGCTTTGTGGCAAGCAGGCTCAACTGAAGTGAGAAGATACTGTACCTTACAGACAGAAGTACAGGGAAAACAAGAGGATGTGAAGATGCAGGAAGAAGAGAGGGAGGGAGGGAAAAAAAAAAAACTGCTGCCGAGAGGTAGATATAGCAAATTTCTTAAAGATATAGCTGCTCTACTCCGCGAGCGCGGCGCCTGCCCGGCTGCGGGGCTGGGCTCCGATGTTTTTTTCCACACTACCCAGCATGACAGTTCAGCTGCACGGGCAGCAGCAGCGCAAGGGTTAACGCACGCATTCGGTCAGGAGCCTGCATAAGGGAATGAGAAACAGGGCACTAAGTCTGTGCTCTAACAACAAGTTGCAGAAAATAGAGCTGAAGAGACCTCACCTCATCCGAGGAGACTTATGTCCAAGCCTGTCTGCCCTGCGCTCAACTGTGCAGTGCCTAAAAAGCTTTGGAGAGAAGATGCCACAGCCTCCCCCCCCCTCCCTCCAGCCTATTCTGCTGCTTCACTTTCCTTACAATTCAAGATTTTCATAACAATAAGCCAAGTCTCCCCCAGCTGGATATTTAAATCCCAGAGGAATGGTCTATGCTGGCCAAAAAAACAAAAAAAAGGAAAAACAACCCTAACTCCCCAAAGCAATATCAAGTCAGCCTTAGAAAAGGCAGAACCCTAAAACAAAAAAGATAGAAACGAACAGCGAGTTATCCAAATGCTGGCAAGACGAGGTCACTCCCCTGCAGTAACTCTGACTTAAGTAAAAATTTCCCAGTGATCATATTTACCAGGAGGCAGCAAACGTTTCCCAGCGCAAAGCAAGGCGAGGCAGGGCACGGCTCGGGAAGCGGCATCGCTTTTAGCAGAGGGATTCACTCACAGCCACATACCCCCGTTTTCAGTCCCTGCTACAGACTTGTTTCCGCTGCACGAAACCACAGGCAATGCGTGTTTTTAAACATCTCCTACGCATTTTCTCTGCCGAGACTGCTCATCCAGTCTCCTCCATTTTTTATTTCGCGTGCCACCTGACGAGCTTTTCCAGGTAAGGCGCATCATGTTAATAAGACATAAAGGAAGTATACCATGGTCCATAAAGTACTTGAGGGTGAGAGACCCTTGGAGGTCTCTTGCCCCACTCCTTGCTCCAGGCAGGACCACCTTCAAAGCTACATCAGGCTGCTCAGGACCTCATCTCATCAAGCCCAATACCTTCCCAAAAGAGTTTTACAGTCAAGAATCCTGTCCTTGGGATCAGCACTTACAGCAGGGCTCAGCTCCTAAACCAGCAGGATTTACCGAGCTTCCCCATATAGATTCTTTGCAGTAAAGCAACGTGTAAATTTTTGAACTGAGCTAATACTTTTAAGGTACTTCCTTGTAGCGAGACAAATCTGCAATAGAGGATCTCAATACCTTCCCTTATACCCACACTTGATACCTTTAATAACACTTTAAAGGACAGAGTTGACAGCATCACAACCCCAAAGGTGAAACAAGCCCGCCTAGCCTCCAGCAGGTATTTCAGGTTTCAAACACTGCCGGATTCATTTCAGCAAGTGAACAAGCTTATGAAACAAAAGACTGGCTAAGATCAGTTTCTATTTTTATTTTTTCCTGTGCTGAGGTTGTTTATCAGCTCTCCCTGGCCAGTCTGCCTGGGCACGAGGTTGTAGCAGGGACCAGAGCTGCTCCTTGGTGGAGATGACAGCGGCCAAGCGAGCACCACCAGAAGAGGTCCAAGAGGAGAGTGCATCAACCCAACTGTGCCAATGTATCCACCAAGTCTTACCTGCATTGGCTCCCTCTTTACCCACCATCTCCAAAGCCCCCCCCTCAAATCTCCGTGGGCTTCTCTGCTATACCCCATGCCACCCCTTTCTGGTCCCCAACCCTTTCGATCCCCGGTCACGCACCGTCCACCGGCCCGGTCCACCTCTGTGTCACCAAACGTTGCGGCCACTGGGCCAAATCCTGCGAAGAGCCAGCGCTTGCCCCAAACTGGCCATAGGGCGAGCGGAGAAAGGTGAGCCGCGGGTAGCAAAAAGAAGCTGGCTCCATTAGGACGGAGAAGAGAGGAGAGCCAGGTACGAAGCAAACCGCGTTCCCCTTCACCTCCTTCAGCGGGTACTGTTGGGACATGCAGTCTCAGAGCCTTCTCCCAGAGAAGTTCCTTTTTGGAGAGGAATTAGTGCAAAAAAAAGAAAAAGCTGCTCCAGCAGCCCCGCTGCTGCTGTCACAGCCCAGCAGAGCACACTGGAAAGGCTGCGTCTCCAGCCTGTATTTAAACGCCCCTCTCCGAAAGCAGAGATGCAGCACAGGAAGAGACAAATTCCAGCTCTGCGTCGGGCTGATAAGCCAGGTTTATAATATTCAAGTATTGGCATTACTACAATTCCTTCCCCCCCCCCAATGAATATCTTGTGCAGTAGCTTGTTGTGCACAATAAGCAAAAAAAAAGCCCAATCCCTAAAAAGAAAAAAAATCAGCCTGTTCCGGTGGGAACAGCCAACACGTTGAATAAAACAAACACACGCGTGTTAAACCCTGGGGACGCAATTAGGCTCGGAGCAGGGGGAAGAGGCATTTAACTCCTGGAGAAGGAGACGGCAGCGGCTAAGAGGAACAGGAGAATAAACCTGGCACCCGACTGTACTCCATGGTGCTTCTTCCCCAGGGCATGAGCCAAGTGGCAGCTCCCACTGCTACAGGGTGCCAGCACCTGCCCCAAGCACCAAAAGCAGAGGAAGGCCACCTCATCCTCAGCCCCCAGACTGCCCCCCCCTCCTAATTTTCCACTGCTTATCTGCTCCCATGAGTGGGTAGCACCTAGCAATAACTCACTCCATCACCATTGCTGCTCAAAATCCGCCCACAGCATCTCGAGACAGAGCTTGCCCAGCTCCAAGCACCGACCAGCTGAGATCTTCTCTCCACCAGCTTCAAATCTGGGTTTTTCCCCCCCGCCCTGCCAGAGCCCACGTTATCACTAGTCTCCATCCATCCCACCATGGTGTGGCTGCAGGGATGCCCCTGGGGCAGCCACAGCCCCACAAGCGCTTCTGCTGCCGTCTGTATCAGGTCCTTCAAACCTAGAGAGCCAAAAACACACCCATGGGGAAGAAAGTTCCTGCCCAACACAAGTACAAAGGCAGTGTTACCCCCTCCAGGGGCTTGTGTCAGGTTTTCACGCTTTTCTCCCCATCTTCCTGCAGTTTCTCAAAAGGGCATTTATGAGGAATGAAACTGGAATGTATTCCCACCGTGCCCTATCCAAATCACAGCTCCCACTGGTCCATCAGAGCTTGCAGACCCTTCTTCAATAACAGAGTTAGACTGAAGCCCTTAGTACTGCCTTTTTTTTTAATTGCAAGTCAGAACCAGGGATTAATTTAGAAAGGGGGAATAGAAAAACCCATGGAGTTATAAGTGACAGCTAAGTGCTTTGATATCAAAGCCAGCACTGACAGATGCAGAAGCCTGCAGTGCTCTGCTCCGGGCCAGCATGTCGCCGTGCTCTGCAGAAAGCCTTTATGGGGACCTTATACTAGATCTTATTTAGAAAGTTATATTGCATAAAAAAAAAAAAGGAAGAGTTTTTCATTTTCACCAGGTCCCAGCACAAACTCATGAAGGAGCTGCTTCACAGATTTCATGATCACAAAACACTGCTCAGACTCCAATTAGATGAACTTTAAGGAATTGCCCTCAGCATTCCCAGTTTTTAACCTTACTGCACCACATCCTTCACAGCAGACTCCCTACCCTGCTTTGGCAGTGATAGCACCCCGCCGCGCCTCAGCTGCTGCTAGCAACAAAGGTAGCTTGGATTTAACATATGCTGGATATCTGCTGGTGTGTTGGGCAGTAATTTGCATATTTATTAGAGGGTAGATGACAGTTTCATGATGATGAGTCATTAAAGTGTCCCAGAGAGTTGTTTACTCCCAGAGAAATCCTACATAAGGAAACGGGACTTTTCTAGAAGTCGTTTTGCATTAGGAAGATGCAACTTAGTGGTTTTGCGTTAGGAAGATGCAACTCAAGTGCCACCCCAACTACAGCAACAGAAAGCTTTTGGATAGCAATCACTGCAGCTTCCCAGAGACACCTAAATCACAGCACAGTATTAGAATTACTCACAGAAAAAAAAAAAAGAACAGCTTTCCCCCTAGGTAGTGTGATTTAGCACCCGTCTTTAGGCATAAAGTACATATGTGGTGCATCACTGCAGCTCTGCAAGGACAAGGGTTGAGGTTTTAGTCTTATACAGGCAAATAAAATGGCACCAGGCTAAGTCCTATAACTCTGGACTAAATTCCAACTTTGCAGCTAACCTCAAGCTCCCTCCTGCAAGAAATATCAAGCTTTTCACTGACACTTTTTTAAGACAATATAGAAAGCTTTTATTTCAGTTCCTTTTGCTTTTAAAACCCAAGACGTCTTTGTTTTCACACTGACTCAACATAAAAATAAAGCTTGCTTTAACAACTGTTTACAGCCTTAAATGATTTACTACAGCTTTACTAGAAGTCAAGGCTCTACGAGTTTACATACAGATATCTTATGCCACTGGGGGAGTCAAGCGAGTGCTCCATTTAAAAGCCCAACTCATATTTCTAGCTGCGCTCATTTAAAAAACGTTCAAATTGCCAAGGAACAACACGAGAGCCGGAGAGGAACTTCCTCTGCGGTACATAATTCTTACAGAGTGGCAACTGTATAAAAGCCACAGATATTTCTAAACTAGAGGGCTCTGGCTGAGATGGATTAGCCAACGCAGCTCGATTATAGCAGGGAAACGGCGACGCGCGGCTCACAGGGGTGGTAGCAATGACTGAGGTCGCGGTGTAGACAGGACTGAAGTGTTGCATCACTGTTTCCTTCCAGCCTCCGAAAAATAATAAAAAAAACCCAACAGCCACAAAACCAACTCCAACAGCAACCCAGGTGAGAGGGCTGAAACACCACTGGATTTATCCAGCCCTGGGTCAAGCGGTTTATCCCACCCTTCAGCTACAGCTTGAGGGACACGGCTACGTTCACACCTAGAGAAAACCCACAGGAGAAGTCCTGCAAACATCGCACGTTGCAACAGCTTGGGGAAAAAAAATATTCTATCTTCCCAGTAGATTGTTCAGATACGTATTGCTGATGGACAGGCAGTCCACACCATCAGGTCTTAAGAGGAAGAACGACGGTCAAGGACATGAAAAAACAGCAGCGCGGAAGAAAGCTTTGAGGAAGAACATCAGATCTGAAGCAAAAACTTTTTCATTAAGCTGGGAGGGAGGTAAAAAAAAAAAGAGACAATCCTCCCCGAGAAAAGATCCTCAGGAGAAGTTTGAGGACGAGCCTCCCGCTCGCTGCTTTGCAGGCAGCAAAGCTGTTGTGCCACCTACAGTTGCTTTTCCTCCAGGACAAACTTTCCTACGCGAACCCGAGTCCCTGTCATTTAATTTAGTGTCAAACCAGCACTAATGCAGCCATGCTGATGAAGGAAGCGCTTCCTTCGGTAAGGCGGGGGGGGGAGGCACTTCAGAAAATAACTTTTAAAGTTTAGCGTAAATCGCAAAGCGCATTTCCAAGTGGGTTTATACCCACCTTCTCCCCGCCTTTCAAAAAAAACAACCCCACCACATCGCTGGGTGTTTTGCCAATGCACACGACTTGCCCGAGCCCTTTACACTAGTTCAGCTTGAGCCATATAAGTTTCACTTTTTGATTTTTTTCTTTTTACTGCGGCTTTTACACCATTACCAACATGAAGTCAGGCAACCCCATCCGCAAGCAAAGCGCCGGAGCAGAGCTAACCACCACACCGTGCCCTCCTCCCCTCGCTAGGTAGAAAGAAGGACCAGATAGAGGGGGGAAAAACACCCCCAGAACAAAACCAACCCCCAAGTTTACATCGCTCCTTTATCCCCTGGTACTTCTTTCAACACCGCATCTGCTCTCCCTGGGCTGAAACATCCCGCTGCTGCCCAAGGAGCCCAAATTTGGGGGGTGTCACCACCTCCCCACAGACACCAACCGGCTCCTGAACAAAAAAGCCTTGAGCAATGATGCAAACCGAAGATTTCCCAGATTTCTACCCCCTCCCAGCACCCTTCCAAGCGGGATACACGTCCCCCCCCATCCCCTCCAGACCACCCTGACCCATCGCATCCCAGCGCCAGCCCCTCCCCGCTGCTGCAAAACGCTGGGGGGGAAAAAAGGACAGGGGGGGGACACATGACACACACAACCCCCCGCAAGCTGCCGGCAAAACTCATCACACTTGTGCCCCCCCGGCCCCTCGCCCCTCACCGCATGGCTGGAGGTGGAACACCCGTCTCGCTGCCATGGCTGCCTCGGTTCTTTCCTCTCATCCATCCAAAAGTGTCTTCCCCATTCGCGACACTTTTCGGGCTTTTCTTATGGTTTACGAAGGGTTTTCTATTTATTTATAATTTTTTTTTTTTTTTTTTTTGGCGGGGAAAAAAATAAAATAAAGAACCGGGCGGTGCGGGAGTGCGGGCTGGGAGGGGAAGGGACGGAGCGGTGTCACACCCCCGCCCGGGTCCTAGCGCCCGCCCCGCAGCCCGCGCCCATCGCACCGCGTCCGGCCCGGGGCCCTCGGGGCACCCCGCTCCGGGACGGCCCCGGCTGCATTCGAAAGCGAAGATTTAAAGCCAGTTCTCCCCCCTCCCGTACTGAGGGTTGTTATTTCAATTAAAATAAATTAAAAAAACCATCAGTTTTCACTTTTCCACGGGTGCAAGGCTATGAGCAGTGTTAGCAGGTGAGATGCTGCTAATAATTTCAGAGCTGGATAAAAAAAAATAAAGCATTGAGCTGACAAAAATCTTGCTTTTCCCATAAAGCATGCTGATGTACACCACAGGGTCCCATCATCTGGGCCGGTTTTCTCTGCCCCTTCAAAACTTCCTCTGGAATAACCTGGCACAGGCACGTTTGAGTCAAAAGCAGCCAGCTGGGATTCAAAATGAATCCCTGGGGCACAGCGCCGTGATGTACCTCGAGTTTCTTTACAAAACCAAGCAGCAACAACGAAGTTTTTAAAAGCAGGTGCAGTGATGCTCCCCAACCTGCAGCCTTTGCTTTAAGAAAAAACAGGCAGGTTTAAGTTCTTACACTTTGGGGTTGGGTTTTTTTTTTTGGTGAGTTTTCCACAGCTGCTGCTACCTTGTTTGCTCACAAGCTGAGCAAGCCTTGGTTTTTTCGCCTCCCTGCTCAAATCACTCTCCCCAGAAGGAGGTAGATGCCAACACCAGGAGCGCTGAACACGAAGTTGGAGAAGTGGTGAATGAAGCGTAACACCCCCCTGCTGAAATAAAAGCAAGGTAGCAATTAGACTGGCAAGAGGACATTTGCATTGCCTCCAGTGTTTACACAGTATCATATTAGGATAAATAGCTATACCACCATAAAGGCTGGACTGGGACTGTTTTGTTTCTCCATTTCCTTCCTCCAGAAGGGTCTCTGAGCTGATCTAGCTGCAGCAAGCAATTTAAAAAATTTGGAAGTTAGGGGTGAAGGGGGTTTAAAGAAATCTTAAAGACATCTTAGCTTTTGATCGCTACAGATCTTGGTCTCAAGGCAGTATATCCATAGTGAACCTTCCCCATCCTCTAAATCAGCAAACCACATCCAGAAAAAAAACACACACCTGGAAAACCATTTGACACCATTTCAGCTGGAGGTGGGAAACCCCCTGCCAAAATCTGAAGGCTGGGGCTGCTGTATAGATCCAGCAAATACTGGAGAAGAGGGTCTTCACGCTTATTTAGTGCCTAGATTAATTTCAAGGGATCAACTCATTTTCCAGTTTCAAAAGCTAAGTGCCACCTCCTTCAGTTCACGAGAGAAACCCATTCCCACCCAAAAAATCATCATGGGAAGAAGAGTGAGGAGGTCTAGTTTTAATCCAATTCTGTTGGTTTAGAAGATGGATATATTTTAAAGTAACAATTTGTGGTTTTGCTGAAGTTCTGCTTACATTGCAGAAGTTAATAGTTGTTTTAATGGTTTAAACTGTACAAATTTAATACCACATTCAACTCCTTGCACAAGTTGAACGCATGACATCCAGTTACATCAGGTGATTGGGAGCCCAGTCTCTCAAGTGGTGACCTTGCCAGCTCCTCCTGGCATAAGACAACCAGGAAGGACAGGACTATGGGAGCACCTGGAGCATGCAAGGACAACTTTGCAGGGCTGTATGTCACACAAGTCTCCTGCAGGGGTTTCTGGGATTCCTTCAAGACCCACATCCAATGGGCACACAGCTAATGGTGGAAAACTGGGCCCCATATTAGTTTCCTTGTATACCCCAAACCCTATTTCCCTATGATGATAAAGAATTATTATAGAAGTAGGTGCCTCTTGCTAGAAATATTAACCCCACTATCAGTATAGCTTTCTGAAAGGTATCAGCTTATCTGCAACAATGCCAGGCACCAAAGAAAATATCATATACCTTCTGTCTGGCGCTATCTGGTCTATCCCAGTGTCTCCAGACCTGCTTTTTGCAAGAGTCACCACTGGCCCAGCTAAGCACACTCACCCAAAGGGAGCTGGGTCCAAGGAGCAGGAGTTACACCCTACCCTGAGCCCTTCAGCTTCTGAGGAGCCTCATCCGAGTATTCCCCTCCAGCAAGTAACAAGCTTTATGCACAAAGACAACCTCCCTTCAAGGCAGATGTTCGTTACTCTCTTAGCAAGTTATTTCTTCTTGACTGCCTGATTGGCATTAAATAGCTCTTTGTACCTAAGCTGGTTTGGGGCTAGAAACCAGTGGGAAGTGCATTTTTGCTTGCCTTCACAACCAGATCATACAGGACCCGATTGCCTGGTCTAGCAGGATCAGCCATGTGTCTGAGCAGAAGATAGTTGGGTTTCCTCCAAGCCAGGGCCAGACACCAGGTATATCTGCTTTTTAGCAGGACGCTTTTGCCAAGACTCTGATTTTTCTGGTGGGCTAGCATTGGAGATTGCAAGAGTTTGGAGCCCAGAAAGAAACACTAGGTGGACCCAAGCATTGCAGAGAAACCCTTATCCAATACTCGTGCCTGAAGTAGTGCTGGGATTCCCATTCCTGTGACACGGCCAAGACTTTAAACAAAAGCAAAGAAGTTGCTCATGGGATCAAAAAAAAAAAAAGTTAAGCACTACCTGCACTCAGAGTTGGCTTATTCCGTTTTAATCATGCCCTGAACTCCTTAAATCCCCCCCTACCCTCCTGCTGCTTTGACTCCAACTCAAGTGAAGCCTCAGTTTGCTTCCCAGAGCCAGCTTGGTGCCATCAGCTGCAGGAGCCCAGCTCTGCTCGCAGGACACTGCAATAAATGCTGCAGCACAGCAGAGGGAGCACAGTGTCCTGCTGGGAACCCCCCTCCGAGGGGGGAACCACCAGATAACAGCTCCTTTTTTGAGTTCTTGTCCTTTGGAAGGGTTTTAAATGTTTATCGCACCCCGTCGTTTGCCTCAGCGCGCCTTGGTCTCACCCCTGGAGCTGAATCCCACAGGTCTCGACCACAGCGCTAAGGATCCCATTTTCAGGACACGTGTTTGAAGTTGCTCTGGTACAGTGGTCTGCAGAGACCCGGACTGGTTTGGGGCACCAGATTTGTGAAGGAAACTCAGTCCTAGAGGCCAAGGTAGTTAGGGACTGTGCAGTTTGAGCAGTTGCAGCCTGCAGATTGAGATGTTGGGACGAGTTTAGCAACTAATCGCCTTTTTTCAGTGCCTGTCCTCCAGCCCACAGCAAGGGCACAAATAAACATTAGGCAGAACTGTATCAGTACCTCCAGATACAAGGGAGCACATCTCAAGTTACCCTTTAAGAGTCATCCGTTCCCCTTCCCCCAAAAAAAACCTCATCCAAATAGGAGGGAAGACCACAGAAAGAGTCACAAAACAATTCCAAGAAAAGGCCCAGCAGTCCCTTCAGCTCGGGGGGATCGGGGGAGTTTAAGGGGCAGCAGCCCAAGGAGCTGACCCAGAAGCCTGGTGCTTTAAAGCAAAGACACAACACTGCTGCTTCTCCTTGCTCACGTTCGCAACTAAGGGGAGAGCCGGTCACCCCTGACAAAAGGAGAAATTAGTTATATTTGATTAAGAGGTACATAAACACTCATTCCTCTGTCTCCCTCCTGTAGATTATTTTTTTCCCCTACAGCTTCCCCCAGCTCCTCAAGAGCTGCTGGCTCTCTCCTACAGATGCTTGGAGCTATGCAGGGCCAGCAAGGACCAGGGCTGGTGCTCAGACCAAGAGCTGCTGGGAAGGTCAGAGTCCTTTAGATGCAGATTGCACCCAGATGGTGATTTTCTCCTGGCACTGGTAGGAGTTGGGGAAGGCAGCCAGTCTCTCCAGCGTGCTCTGCCAGAGCTAGAGGCAGAAACTCCCTGGCAAAAGTCACGCCAGCATGCAGGTTTTATTAGGCCAGGACCGTGCAAGCCAACTTGCGTTACCACCAACTAGAGCAGGGAGATGAAAGCAGAACTGAGTGCTCAAACATCGTAACTGTGTTTGCTGCACGGTCCTTAGCCTAAACACAGCCCCCCTCCCCATGCCCCAAAACATGATTCATTTTTCCTGGGACAGAGATGCTCTCATCTCCAGGAGGTAGTTAAAGGTCCCTTGCAAGCAATTCTCCCCCAGCCATTGCCTTCTTGGAAAGGAACCGAATGCCATGGGAGGGAACTGCAGCTTGGAGAGGATCTGACTGCAAAGTCCCTGCTCCAGCCCTCCTAAGGAGCACGCATTTGGGGCAGGGGATAGCAGCAGGAATAAACCTTTTCCTCTTTGGAGGAGTTCTCCAAGTATGTCTCGCCTCTACAGGAGCAGCAGGAATAAGGATTCCCTATCAAAACCTAGGCATCCCGACTGGGAGGTCTAGTAAGTGAGAAGATCCCACCTGCCAGCAGAGCAGGAGCCAGCGTGGCTGGACACCAGCGATACGAAGCTGTGGTTCATGTGGTGGACACCAATGCTGCCCAAGCTTTTGTCTCCTAATCATGATGTTAGCAGGGACTGAATGAATGCTCTTCTTGTATGGGCCAAAACACTAACTGGGGACTATTTGGCCATCCCTGGAAGCTGCCTAGACCCCAGGGTGAGAAAGCCTTCCCCTTTCCACGTATCCAGGAACAGGGGATGCTCAGGCCTTTCCCCCAGTTGGGACATTAAAAAGAATTGCTCCTCATCCATCCATCTATTTTCACGAGACATTTCACAAGCAATATTTGAGATCAGGCAGTCCAAGAACGGCCAAACTCACACCTTACTAGAAAGATGGGGTCACAACACGCTAAGACAAGGTCAGACTTAGGTCCCCACTAGCTGGGCTTATCTCAGAAACAAAGGGAACAAGAGGGACATTTGGTGGTCTGCCAAAAAGTTTAGTTAGCAGAAGATTTGTCTGGAGACCTCTCCAGGCTGCCACCGGCGAGTTATGAGTTTGGCAGGGACTTGTGGCCACTGAAAGCTTCCACTAGACAGTGCAGCCCCATGCACTCGCCTTGGCTGACAGATTGAAGCATCCTGTGCAGTACAGCACATCGCAGGGCCTCCCAGGCACGGTCGGTGTGGAAAGCAGGAGAGAGAGATTTCCCCAGGGAAGTGCCTGGGGAAGAGATCTAAATCTAATCCAGACCCTGG
This sequence comes from Pelecanoides urinatrix, assembly GCA_013400755.1. Classification (NCBI taxonomy): domain Eukaryota; kingdom Metazoa; phylum Chordata; class Aves; order Procellariiformes; family Procellariidae; genus Pelecanoides; species Pelecanoides urinatrix. The sequence continues at coordinate 255,255 of VZTQ01009712.1, read as the reverse complement.
AGTCCTACAACACACCAAACGCCATCTCATCTTTCCACCTCTTGTGGGAAAGCAGAGGTGCGTCACACCTACGTAGGGTAGGAAAGCTGAAGAGAGCTAAGGGAGATGATGTAAAGAGGAGCAATAGCACGTGGACTTCATTGCTTTTACAGCTACGGTCTGTCCTCAGGCTCCTGAGCACGCTCCACCTGAGGGCAGAATTTGAAGGAATATCGCTCATGGTTATTTTGGTATAAAGGAGAATGTTACTTCTAAGGGAGCGTGGCATTGAAATCCATCTCCCAAGAAGTAGCTTAAGCTCTAGCCTGCCCCTTTAACACCCAAGTGTCAGTTTACTTTTCTGTAGCAATTAAGCAGAGGACATCTCCATGGAGCTCGTCAAAGCACATCTCCATTTCATGGCTCATTAACAACAGGACACAGTGTCTCCACCTGTATCATTGCTCCCTAGACCCCATGGCAGCAGTCAGCCAAGGACCGGAGCGCCCGGGCTCCATCTCCCTCCTGCCAGCATGTGCCTGAGAACCAACACATCTCATCCTTACGGGACACAGCACCAGCGCAGCAGGATTGCCAAGACCCAGCCATAAAGTCACCGAAGAGGTGACATTCAGCAAGAGATGGTTTTCCACTGCTTTGGTTTCTATGTGGGTAAGATCATGGGAAAAAGCCTACCCTTAGATGATGTTGCAGCTATACAAAGAGTCCTAGCCTAATGAGTAGGTCTCGGGCAGCGATAAACACACAATAGATTTGCACAGAGCCACAGCTGAATAGCTGACTTCAGCCTTAGTTTAGCCTCAGAGCATTAAGAGATTGTTGATTCCAGTAGAGAACACACTTGCCAGCCTTTTTTGTGCAAGAGTACAATTTAAAGGGAAAAAAAAGCCCTTAGTAACTAGTCCAGCCACTGGCAACCCAGCTTCTCTTCTGCAGTCAGCAGCGACTCAAACAATGAATATTTTCACTGCTGCTGGAGGCAACGTGCTGGCGATAAGGAGTTTAGCATGGCATTTATTTAGTTATTTTCAGAACACTAATAGATTTAGAAATAAATGATGGTCCTTACCCAAGACTCAGCTAAACATGTTATGAAGCTCAGAGCAGACTAGAGCAGCAGATCCAGATGATGTCATGTAATAGAGCAATAAAGAATTGCACAACTGAGGGCAAGCAATAGATAAAAAACAGGAACACTCAGCAACATCTAAAGATGTAATAAGGAATAACCTTAAATCTTAGCTATGCACACTTGCAAAGCCCCTTGCCTAACACATCCAGCTAGATCACACGACATCCATGGACGTAAATATTTACCTGAAACCTTCATGACCAAGAAGAGGAGGGCATCAGGCGCCAGTGCGGTTTCATACCAAGGAAAAGCCCACGGGAAGCACTGGAGATGAAAACAAGCCTAACAAAGACCAACATTTTCCAGGCAAAGAGTAATTTTTATCAAACTCAGCAGCAGGTTCACGAGGACTTGCAGCACAGAGAAGCTGGTAGTCGGGAGCAACTCTTAACAGTTTCCAGACAAGCTAAAAACCCCACTTTTAACACAAAAAGGCATCAGACACTGGGATGCGGTTGTGAAGATTCTTCACACTTTGGGATGGCGACTTTCATCTCACTGAGCAGATACAATTGCTGGCAGCAAATACACAAGAAGAGAAAAAAGCCCCTCAAGTTCCACAAGCAGCTTCAAAGGCCAATAGTGTTTTACTTGCTGCTAAAACAGATTCACACTTTGCTATGCTTGCTTAACTTAACTCAAGTTGCATGAAAAGTCTCTCGCTTTTCTCTCCTTGAACTGCCACCCTCCCCCAGCGATGGGGCAGTGGGGTACAAGTAGCAGGGATGCGCTGGTTTTCCAAGTTCAGCGATTACAACTCGACACCGCAGACTGGGATCAGAACGGGATATTTGGTAAAAGGACGCAGTAGAAGGGACATTTCAAGAAACACATTGAGTCCAAGTAGCCAGCAAAGAGTTTGAGTTGAGCATGAGAAATGCTCAACAATGTTCAGGTCCTCTAAGAGAGGGGACATTGCTATCCTCAGTGGATTCAGAGGATTCCCTACCAAGAGCAGAGGGTCTCCACATCCCCATGGGTTATCACATCTGCTCGGGTTTAAGAGCCCATCGCTTTAGAGCAACATCAATTTTAAGGAGACATCTGCCCTCTGAAACGAGTAAAGTGACAGTAAAAGCTAATCCAACAGCATAACCCAGCAGCAGAACAACACTTTGGGAAGGGAATGTGGATGCCAATACCTGGTCCCTACAGGGACCGGAGGGCCTCTTGGCCAGCCAGATACAGAAGTTTATAGCTGGTGGGACCTTCAGCTCACCGTACAGCTACGCTAGATGCTAAGCTTACAAATGGATGCTCAAATTAAGCCAAGCTAATTGGCGAGTTAAGGCGCACCTCTGGACAGACCAATTCATGGCTTCACCTCCCCACCATCAGCACAAACACAACTTCCAGGCTGCGATCAGGAAACAAGAGGATCTGTTTTCCCACTGTTAAGCAAAAGTCCGTAGTGGTTATCGACGCACCTCAATAGCACAGACAGGACAAAAACCTTTCAACAGCTGTTTCGGTTTGGTTGGGGGCACAAGGGACAAGTGTAGAGCTGTCTGGCTTGCAGCCCCCTACCCGCACTAGGGAATGGGGGGACACACTGTGGTCATTTACAGGACAGATCTAAGAAGGTGTTGACCACCTTCACCACCTTCCTTGGGAAGAAACACTCTAGCACAGAGCAGCCAGGCAGCACTTACCTCCTTAAAAAGCCAAAATCTCTCAAGTTATAATTATAAATGGTTTCCATCCCATTCCAGCCCTACAGATACGGGATAGAAATTCTCCCATTTACAAGTGAGCCTTTCAGAGCTAACTAGAGCATGAAAGCAGTAGCTGGGTATGCACATACTGAAGCACAGACCATTAAAATAGCATTCTCGTCAATCAAAAATTTAATCGTCTGCCTGATGATCAGTGGCATAATAGACTGCAGGAGCCACTGCCTGAAGATACAGCCACAGTTTTGCCTTATTTCCACACACAGGTGGGCCATGTGGTTGCAGAGGGACCATCACCTAGCGTGCATTAGGACGCTGGTACACAGACCTTGTCATCGCTCCAGCATAAACACTAGTAGCACCTCTCAACAGCAAATTCAAGATTTTGTAATCCAACTCCCAGGCAAGGAGAAAGAGTTACTCTCCCTAGTGCCAGATTAAACAAAACCAAGCTCTTTTGATGTTAAAAGCCCAGCTGACTCAAATATGCAAACTATTAGATAGCACTTGTTCTTAAAACTAGTTTGGACCAGTAGCATTCCAACTGCCTAGACAACTGGATAAATAAAGCCCTTGATGCCATTATGAAGCAGCTTAGTACCCATATAATTATATTTTTGCATTAAATGCCATAGATTATTGATGCCATCAAGGGCTTATCTACTTCCTCTGTGAATAGTGACAAAGTATAAGGCCAAGCAGGAAAGAGTCTGAAAGCATTACAAATAGCCATCTTTCTTGTTCAAGCACACGCTTGCATTTCTATTCTGTTGGTTAATGCAAATAGTCATGCTGTGAAGCCGCGTCTTAAGTGCAGGTGGAGTTAACTCAAAGCTCAGGGCCTTCCTTCTTGACCTTGCATTTTCGCCCACCGTTCCACTATGAGCTATCCACAGCCTGTGTTGAACCAGCCAGTTTTCATTCAACCCAGGGCTTTCCTAAACATTAAGCAATAGGCTTCCTTCCAGCAAGGCCAAGCTCACTTTCAGAGGAGACCTTCTGCAGGAGCTCAGAGGGTCTGACACAAACACGTCTACCTAGCTGAGGCTGGGCCATACCCATCTGCACCTTCCCCACCACCACCATCACCTCACTGGTTGGCTTTTTCCCCCCCTCCCTCTTTAATACCAGCCACACAGCTCCATTTTCCATGGGAGGGAAGAAAGACTAAACAGTTGGACAAGCCATTCTTGAGATGAGTCGAATATTTTCAGTTAGAAAGGACCTACAACAAATCATCTAAGTCCAACTGTGAGATGATTAAGCCTTCTTTCTGCAACCCTATGTAATAGGGAGAAACTGTTTCAGAGTGATCTGGAAGCTCTAAGCTTTCTTTTCAGTCTTTGCAAGGCAAAAAGAAACTCAGAAGCCTGTGGTACCCCAGTAGCAAGCTTGAAATCACCTGCCAGTCTACAAAGGGTTCAAGGAGAAACTGTTCCCTGAACACTTCCAGGTAGACTGTAAGGTTTCCATGTTTTACGGCCCCTGTTTTGTGGCTTACATTTGTCCCATTCATATCCATAATCAAGCAGCTTAGCATTAACAGTCAGTGTTTTAATAATTCAGTTCCATTTCTTGGCATGAAGCGTTGGGCAGGTAGGTTTAAAGCCTGCAGTTGGAATCACTCACTCCAATGTTGTTGGCAGAGCTAAACAGGATCCTGAGAGCAAACAATAAGACGATTACAGTTTCTCAGAAAACTGACCTGCGAGGAAAGCAATTGTGGATAGGCTTTGAGACAGAGGAACTGGAAAGGAACAGAACAAAACAGCGCAAGGTAATTTTGGCTGACTAACAGGAAAGTTTTCAACCATTAAGACAGACTGCAGTCTAGTCATCCTCTCTCAGGAGAGTGTTATTCCTGCACAAACTGGAAAAATCCAAAGGTCGCCATATATAGCAAATAAGGGGTTTTTTTTGATTTTTTTTAAATAGCAGAGAGTTGGAAGAAAAAACAAGTGGTTCTTATCTTCAAATTCAGTGTCTTACCATCAAGTCCCGTGCCAGAAGAATATAAAATTACTTCCTTGTCACAGGAAAGATCCCTGTAAAGGGATGCAAGATATTCAGTGTAGGATTCGTTTCCAAAACCTTGCAGCTGCACACGACTGTATCACCACATTCAGACGCACAGACACCTTAAGACACCTGCAAGCTTTTCTTACCTAGACCAGAGTTTGTAACCCACCCAGAGAGTTTCAACTCATACAGATATGAATGGGTACATTCAGCCTCAGTGCACAACACTGACTTTACAAAATGTCCAGTCCAGCTTGAAAGCTACAATCTAATATTTCTGGGACTCCACCACTTAATTTTTATTTATGTTTGAGATAGCCCAGCCACACTTCATAGATTCTCCCCTTCCCTCCTCTCCACCTGAGGCTGCAGAACTACACGAAATGTCTTTAAGTACTGCTGTTAGGATGGCTCTTACCCCAACAATGAGCAGAAACAAGTTTTATTCACCAAACTGACAGAAACCAGCCCTTATTTGCCAGTTTGAGAGCTGCATTCAGAGTTGCTCACCATGACAGACTTGCGTATGCCAAGCTGCAGATCCTGTTCCGCAGACAGCTGCAATTACAACACCTACCCCCTGTCCTTCATGTCTAGATTTTTTTGGGGAGTCCTAGCTGAAGATAACAAGTAGACTTCAAAAAGCCACCTACAGAAGTGCTGGCATGCTATCATCCATTCAGATGGTTTCCTCTTGCAGACAGACTGGCTCCTAGCTAAGAATCCTGAGGAAGTAGGTAGAAATGATTGAAATTAAAGCAGAGAGTAACTTGACAGCAGTTTCCTTCTCTGGGGAGCTCCCACATGCCCTGCCCTTTTACCAGCCTTCCAGTGAGCAAGAAGGTCCTGAAGTCTTAGGATGTGGCAAATGATTCCACACAGAGACAGAGTAAAGCATGTCAGGAGTACAACTCCTTCACCACAACAGTGTGTCCTTCCTTATTTTTTTTGGGGGTAGTCAAAGTCCACAGGAGTTCAACCAGTTTGAAGTATCCACAAGGATGGGTTTGCAGAAGGAGCCTCGATGCCATTTCTGATCTCTCAGCATCAGAACAGCCAAAACTAGGGGTTCTTTTACTGAGGTGAAATATTCCCTTGCACTGGTTTAACATCCACTACAGAACAACCATTTGGCCTCTCAATGAAGTCAAATTTTCTTGATAGTCTAAAGGTTTTGTTCACTCCCCTGATGAAAAAAGACTGAGAAAAATCATGCATCTTAAATCTTCTGAAAACCTCTAGTGTCTGAGAAACTCCAACAGACCAATATGAAGAAAGGCAGCTAGATTCAGCTCAGACTGGTCTGCAATTGCTATTCCCACAAGAGAATATTTTTACACCCTGGTAAGCTAGACAGCAGTTTGATTTTTGGGAACATTTTAGTTCAGAGCTAGAAACAACTCCTCTATTCACAGCATTTTCTTTTCCCAAGACAGTGCCAGCCTCAGATCATTTTGTCTCTGAACATTGAGATCTTGAACTTGAGACCTGCTGGGAACCAGATAAGTAGCTAGAATTGGAGTCGCAGAGTTGACATTATTAAACCAACTAATGCACGATGCTGCTGGGTGGAGGATGCCCTTAAGTGATCAAGCTTACTGTAACTCCGTACTGTTCTGAGCTTTAGGGAAGGAGAGGTCCAGTGATGCCTTTCCTGGAGCAACCCTCCTGCAGAGCAGCAAGAAGTTGACCTTCCATCCCCTTGCAGGTACCCAATACACAGATCCATCAAAGGGACCTTGTCAAAAACCAGTGCATCCTACAAGTATATTTGCCTTTATGCACAAACGTGCCAAGCACTCACGTTGTACATTAAGGAGCTAGCAATGCTCTTCCCTAAAACAATGCAAAAACGTTTAGATAAGAAGTTGCATTGCATATACTTCACCTCCTTGGCCAGGCAGTTATTTCAAGACAGTTGTCCATCTCTCCCCACCCAGGTCACAGTTGACATCAACTTTATTCCTTCAAAACGTTTCTCTCACTTGCAGACCAAACTGCCAACTGGCTCCGTACTGCTGTCAGCTGGCAAAACCAGAGGGGAGCAAATCAAGGAAACGTTTGAAGGGAGCGACTCAGGCAGACTGCCGCTCTCACAGTTCTGCTTTCAGCCTGGAGATACAGAGCGCGTACCCTCTATTCTATTGCATGCCATTACAAGTATTTTATTGACTATATACTGAGAACACCACAGCAGTTAACAGCCAGCCATCTTCTGTCAACATGTGCTCCAGGACTCCCCTCTAGCTTAGTCAGGCTATTTTGCCTGAACTATTTATACCTGAACTATGGCAGTCAAAATAGTTTACTGTACTCTGAAGCGATGCTATGTGGATTACCAAGTACTGAGAGCCAGTTGTGGTCATATTGGTTGAGCAATACTATCTCCCCAAGCCTTTTATCACCTCCTTGGGATATAGGCATTCAGTGCCCAACAGATCAGGATGAAGATATCCATCTTGGTCCAACACTGATAAATTAAATGCTCTTGTTAGTTTTAGAAAGAAATCTTCACCAAAGATTTGACCTGAGCTTGCTACCCAGCTTTGTGCATCTTCACCACGAGCAACCCTTCAACAGGCAGCCTGCCTAGACATTGCATCTCTGGTTTCGGTCCCCCAGCAACAGACTGGAGAAACAATTTGTGTCCTCAGACAGGCTGGTTCTTCTCAATACCAAAAACAATTCAGGTTTCAAGCTCTACCCCAAGCAACGTAAATGAGATCTGACAGCCCTAGAGAAGTTCAAAGCCTTATCCCTTATTGCCCAAGGTACATGCTCCAGCTCGGAACAGTTTAGCACAATTTGCAGTTTATTTCAGTCTATATCCAACTTATCACTGCCTAGATCTAGTGTGGGTTGAGTCACCAGACCGCTTTTCAGCCTCACTCATGAAAAAGGTTGAAATCACTAACTAGCAGTGTCCCAATCCCACAAAGCATACTGAAGTGCTGAGAGCACCATCCTCGCCAGATTCAAGATCAGTTTTTCAGAAAGTCAGATAATAAGAGGTTCACCTGGTACATTTCCCCTGTAAGAAGGGTTATGGTCATCAACAAGCAATAGAAACTATGAGGAAATAGTTTAGCAAGTCTATGAAAAACATAAGGAACAGCTTAGTAAGAAGTGGGGAAGAGAGCAGGAGCTAAAGACACAGCCCGTGTCCTTACGACGTCCACACACAGTGGGTGTTTCTGGCCACACATCCTACACAAACATCCCACTAAGGTTTTGGTCTTGCAGAGAAAGCTAAGGCCTGGAGCACTGTTGCTGTCAGTACATTAGCTTTGAACGTTATGGGAAGTGCTTGTGACGGGTATGGTGCAAAGCAAGAGCACCTCAAGAGCTTAAGAACAGCTCCTTCCACTGATCAACAAAATCTGCATCCAGCCTAGTGTCCTGGACTGGATAACATCTACCAACAAATACCTAGACAAGAGCTTTAGCACCAGCCCAGCCTTTAGGGAGGCTTCCTAGGGCATCCTCCAACAAGTCTGGAGACCAAGGACTTTCGGAGTTAGAGGTGGGTCTCTGTACTCCATAACCTGCAGCACATGTCCCTTCCACAGAAGGGCTCACTCATTCTTTGAGGCCCTCACCGTTGCCTTTCTGACCCCTCCAGTGATGCCCAGGGCTGCCGGAGGTGCAGTGCAGGCACCTCTGCATTTTGGAGCACCGCATTTTACAGGAAGACCATCCAGGATTCAAGGAACAAGGAGAGCAAAGACACACGAGGACACCTCTCCTTGCCTACCAGAGCTCACAGTGCTTTTCCTCCATTATTGTCCGGGTAAGCCAGAAACTACTCACTGCACTTCCAGTAAGCAAGAGGCCTTAAATCAAAGGAAGATCAGATCATACAGGGTCACTCTGGTCTTCAGCAGCACAAATAGAATCAGTGGTGGCCTAGAGGAATATGACTTTGATAGACTATTTTAGGTAGGTTAAGCAAATTTGGCTCAGGAACACAAGTTTATGTTCCACTTCCATCTGTGAATAATGCCCCAGTAATGACACTGGAGCAGTTTAATGAAGATAGAGTTGATTAACAGTGCAAGAGAGCACCACAGAACCAAAGTCGGGAGTTAAATAATCACCCAGTTATTATCCTAACAGAATACTTGCTGCTAACAAAAGATTTCCAAAAACTTGGTGCTTGATGAAGAGTAACACCTCTGCTCCAAAGCGAGGTGATTTGCACAGTGATTTCAGCCATCTGGAAGAGGTTTTTTTTGGAAGGTACAAATCACGGCAGCCCATAAGAACAGAACGAGGAGCTCTGGGGGAAAGCAGCCGAGATGCTTTGAAGCAGGCATCCTGCAGGTAAAGGCTTCCCTATTAGAGGGAAGAGTTACACAGACACACTTTCAATCAACACTCCTTGAGAACAGGCTGAGTAGGGGGTGGATCAGGACAGGAGAAGCAACAAGTCTTCCCCCATCGGACAATTCTTACACTTTACAGCTCTGAGCAAAGACAGTGTCCTCAGGGTAGAATTCCTATTGCCAGACCATTGTGCTGATGTGAGATGGGTATTGAGTCCTGGGAAGTGGCTGGGCACACCACATCTAAGATGACCAGGTAGCCCCCAACATCCAGGAGACCCCAAGGCTGCTAAAAGCTTCTCTTAAGACCATCACAATCTTGGAACATTGTTTGTTGGCATAGGAAAACATGAAAGCAATCCTTTTCTACCTACATTCTTTGGAGCCAGCTCCTCAGAGCTGGAAGCTCTCCATAAGTTTAAGACCAGCAATTTTTGGGTAGGTTCCAAGTACTTTTCAGGAACAGCTCCTGGCCAAGCCAAACTCCCAAGAGTCGGTGAGGGCTGGGAATCCCAGTCATGACCAACTTGGGCTGCTGCCTGCATACCTGTACTAGGAGCATGAATGAAGTTGCAGGACCAGCTGCTAGAGCTATCCAGGGTATTCCCAGAGCCCTTCTCCTCCTCCATCCATCCTGCAGCTCTGCGGGGCAGAGATCATCCCCAACCACATAGCAACCCGTCTGATCCACAGGGCACTCACCATTCAGATATACCTCATTTTCTGTTTTATCGTCATCAGGCTAATAGCGAGTTTCAAAGCAACAAGAGCCAACTCACACTAGGACAAGCTCTCGCCATCTGCTTCACAGCCTGCTCAGGACCTCTAATCCCAAGGGGGAGGCAGAAAGACACAAGCTGAGCAGATTTCCTAGGGCTAGCCTTGCCTCCAGCCTCACCATCCAAAAAAAAAAAAGAAAATCAGTGCTAGTTATCAGCCCTGCCATTACCATCTCTACCATGGCCATGGGCCGCTCCACCACCTTGCAACCACGTTGCCTCCTACAGACCTGCTGCTTCATCCTAACCCAGAATTGGGGTTTTTTCCCCCGCTTCAACACAGCAGCCCAAGGCTGGAATGATGCTGCAAGAGTTACACAGGGATATGCCACACGGATCCTCCAAATATAGCTGGGAAAAGGCCGGTGTTCCCGTGCAGGAAGGCCCCCTGCCTCCGGAAGGAGCTCCGAGGGGAAGCACTCGCAGCTTCCTGGCTCGGCTGGCTGGGAAAGCTGTTTGTGCTGGCAACCCTGGCCGGGGATGCCTCCGCATTTCGTCTCGGCTTGTAACAATTACCCATGTCCAGGGCTGCGCTCAGGCATTGGGAACAAAGCCACAAGAGCAGATAATAGTGTCCAAAAATGGCTCATCCTTTCAGCATCGTCTGAGGAGGTACCCCAGCTCCTGCATGGGCTTCCCCTTACCCCCAAGCTTCAAAGAAAAAAAGGTTTGGAGAAGATTGAGGCAGAGATGAAGCCGCATGCCCAAGTTTAAGAGGGGAATAGAGCAACAGGAACAAAATTTAGGTCTCTCCAGTGCTAGCCATGCATCTGCAAGATCCTTCCTCCTCTTCTCAATGCCCTGCAGCTCATTCCTTGCTTGGATAAGTCCGACACCCCATCCCTGTTCCTTTATTGCCCGCAGAGGGGCTGGTGCCTGGGCAGAGGCTATCCCTACCAGCAGCAGCAGGGAAGAAAGCTACAGCTGAGAACAGCACATTCACTTTAAGCTTCCTGGCTCAGGGGGATGGGAGGAATAATAATAATAAAAAATAAAAAAGTTAAGAATTGTGTGCAAGAAATGCTGTGTTTTATTACTGAAGAAGTTTGTCTATAAGGCAGATCCCAATTAAGGGTGTAACTTCTGAGTGTCACAATATTCCCAGCACAAACACACTCGCTCACAGCATTCAATTCTTAGAAATATTAAAGTAGCAAGCATGGCAGTCAGCAGCAGACCCTCAAAGCCTGCTCTCTAGGTTTTCAGCTACCCAGAGGAAGCCAGAGGCACACAAAGCAAATGTATCTGCTGCTTTTAAGCATGTATATCTGCAACAGACTTTAAGGTGCCAAAAAAACCCCCACCAAAAACAGAGAGCAGGCTGGGCAATCTCCAAATGTTTCCTAGATCTGAAGAAGTCTAACCAGGTGTAAACAGAAGTGCTCTACAGAGAGGCATCGACAACTAGTTCATCTTCATTTAAAATTGCTCTCCAGATTTCCCCCAATTTCTGTAGCATTTAACCCAGCATCGCAGCACTAGCTGACCTTGGAGAAATCACGTGGGCTTCTCCTCATCTCCTCCAGAGCGAGGGACACCAGGACTGCCAACACCTTTCTTGACTCCTGGTTATAGCCTTGCCTCTGGATGGGTCTCATCCACCTCCATTGGTGTTTCACTTCTTCCCCAGCTGGAGCCAGATAAGCTGTCTGGTTATTTTCCTCTTGGTAAGGTCTCCAAGGGAAACCAGAAGGCTCTTAGACAACCCGAGAGTGTTTTTTCTAGAGGTGGGAACCAACGTGCAGTCCGTTTTGCTCCCTCACTTTGTTAGTGACAAGCATTTTGTGTCCAGCTCCCCCTGCCCGCTCCATCCTGGCACGTACACCCTTGCTCCTGGGGTGGCCAAAGCCAAGCTGGTAACCGAGGCCATTTCAGTAGGTAGCTGCACTTCAGTGCAATCTGTAGCAAGGTCACACACTATAAACATCTTAAATTTGTCAAATGGACTTTGCTACATCTAAAAGACCCCCACAGTAGCATAAGAGTCTCTCTTCGGAGAGAGGCACTCTGCAAAACCACCAAGAAAGCCATGATTTAGCAAATGGATTTCTACATTGCACTCAGTGCAGTCGTTCTGCTGTGCCAGATTGTTTTTGTGCTGCAAAGTTAACTCTTCCAGACAAAAGTGGGAACACTGAGTGGGTTATGACTTCCTTCTGTTAAGTCATTTAAGAAGAAAGGAAACCCCAGCAGAATACATAGCACAGCATGTCCTGCTTTGTCCTGCACCGTAGGATTCCTGTTCTGCACATCTTGAATTTGACTGAATTTAATTGCAGAGTTCTGCTTTTTTTCCTAAAAGAACATTTTAGAGAGCTGACATCTCCCAGCATGAGCGCCTTTGAGTGTCAGAGGCTTTTCTGGGGACGTCATGTTTGTACAGCCAGAAGAGCCAAGGACAGCGAAAAGAGGAACCCCGACCACCATGCAACAGCCATGCTTTTGTAAGCCAACAAAATGAAGTCCAGAATAGGTACGTACGGTCTGCTCTGCTCCGTTCTGGCTAGCATTCCTCTTGGCCTTGCTATGACATCTGTTGTTTCATAGCAAAGTCTCCTGTGACATTACACACGATTTAGCCCTTGCAACCTTGCCAACCTCACACATCATTATCGCAGCCACTTCTCATGCCGCCTCTACAACACCACCTTAGCCTACAGGCTTGCAGAACGATTTGGCCATCAAACCCATGAGCAGGGCTGCTCGACAAAAAGCCCTCTGAAGTGGGTCTGAACTCTTGCCCTTTTGGATTGTGGATGGATAAGTTCTGAATTTGTTTTCACACACTCCGAGTTAAAAGTTAGTCAGATGTGAAACTGGACATTTAGCCAAAAAGAGTTGCCGGAGCCCAAGTTCAAAAGACTCTCAGATCTGCTATAAATTGCCAAGTTGTGTCTCAAGGGACAGAGTCTGTAGGGATTAAACACTTAGTGCCTCAGAAAAAGATAAATTCATTCTCCAGTTGTAGCACGGGGGATTTATCCCAGGGGTTAATTTTAGATTTTTAATAGGCAGAAATTACTCCCATGGGAGACGACTTAGGGGGTTTTGCAGACACAGACCTATCTTGCAATCCAGCATGACTTCTGCAGTGCTTTAAGCTTAAGAAGCTTTAATTTCAAAGAGTTGTTTTGCATTTCAACTCAAAGTTCATTTGGATGGAAAGAAACATCGCAGCCAGGGAAGATGGAGGGAATGCTTTAGGCTAACACGTCCGGGTGTGTTAGTTAACTGAAGGCTCATGCAGGATGTGCAACCACAGATAGCTCATCCCTCTTATACTCTGCAAAGGGGATGCCCCGTTACAGAAAAGCCGTCTTTAACGCAGTCATCCCCCCTCATTTTGCGGGTGAGGAGCGCTCACAGGCAGAACAGAGCATCCCAAAGCCACACCGGCATCGCTAGAGGAGATGTGCAAGTGGAGAGGAGAACAGGGAACACGTCTGGTCCATCTTACAGCACCTACTGTGCTCAAGCCACAAGCTGATCCCTTCTTCCCCAGCTTCCCCAAAAGATGAGAGCAGAAGGCCACGTACATTATTCACAAGCAGGAGAGCCCCAAATGGCTGATGACATTGAGGGAAGAGCTGATTTAAGTGGATCAGGCTGGTTTTGGTTAGCAGATCCTTGCTGCAATCACCCATGGGATGAGCCAAAGACTCAGCTACCCACAGGGAATTTCAGATACCTGAGAGAGGTTATTTTGAGAGTTATTTAATAGATATATGGCCTTAGTCTGGGGACCCTTAAGTAAAATTTAATTTTAAAGTGCTCAGATGATACCAGTATTTCTATATTAAGATAATGCCTGGTAATATAAGCAAGTATTAGAATGTTGCTTTAAACGCCAACTGCCTCATGCTTTTCCACTGGCAAACACACTCATTAAGGTCATCACTAGTGGTCATTTAACACAAAAGTTATTAACATCACAGTATCCCAGTAAGTCACCTCACGAGCAGACTTATTCCCTGAGTTTGGAAGCATTGTTAGCTCAGATACAAGTGATCAGAGCAACTAGAATGTTTTACCTTCAGACTTCTAAACCCACCCTTACAGAGGGACCTACAGGTAGTGACAGAGTTAGTTTTGGACGGACAGACTAACTAGTGGACACTGGTGACCTTTTCATGTTGAGGACATCCACAGACCTGCAGCTGAGTGCTCTGGATTGCCTGCAGTTTGTGCACAAGCCAAAAAGATATTAGAGGTATTGAAGATGTTTTTTTCTTCCCATCCACTCTTATCTGCAGTGAAGTAGACTTGTAAATAGTTCAGTCTCTCATGCAGCACTATTTTTTTTGTAAGAGGTTTTCAGGCAAAAATAGGGTAGGTGTTGACTGTTCTTATCTCTTGCTCTGCTTTTGCTAGCACTTGGGTAGAGAGGACCAATTGTATTTATTCATAGTAAGACAGCATATAAAAAAAATCCTACCGTAGGTTCATTTTTAAGCTGTCAGTGCCAGATAAGCTCTTAGTTGGACGCTAGGTGCAGCTAAAACAGCACATATACAGTATGTTTTATCTGAAGTTGTACTACAGATGTATTTCATGCTGCCCTCCATATGGTCATCCAGCCCCATGTCAGGTAGAGCAGACCCTGTCACCCCATCTCAGAAGGAACTGTGTGAAGAGCTGCTGGATGGCTTGTTGCCCTGGGGACAAGGTTGCTCCTTCTCATCCATGGAGGTAAAAGCAATACTCTTCGCTTTTATACACTCAATCAACACCTAATGCTTCAAAAGCCTCGAAAGCTGGTCAGAAGGGAAAAGCAAGTCCATACTTGCAGTGCTGCTCCCCGGGATGCTGTTTTCAAGGTTCTCCTCAATTCTTTCACACAAGCGTGCTCCGTATAACTACAGATGCAATCGAGAACCCGACAGCCAATGGCCTGGCAAGGGTTACAGAGGATGTGCATGCAGAGTTGTGTTTCTATATCCAACCTTTAAACCAGAGCTCATTAAATAGGCATCAGAGACAGCATGCCCCACCCCACATCTGCCTGCCGTCACTGGAGCCATTCTATTAGTTGCTCTCCAAATTCATATTTCACGCTACAAGTGGTGGTCGAGCAATCATCCAAGCAAGCAAACAAACTTGCATTCTTCTCCAAGACACACAACTACCCGCCTCCCCGGATGCATATTTAAATATCAAAGCAGTCTATCCTTTGAGACTCCTCCAAAACCACGTCATTCTCACATTTTCTCATCTGCAAAGCTGGAGAGACCAAGTGACCATGGCGCATTTATGACATTTGAATACTCTCCAGTTAATTTTTATCTGCATGTGAAATTTGAGTCAGGGTCAGAGTTACACGCACAGACCTCTTCTCCAAGAGTCCTTGCGCTGCTGCACACAGTACCTACATCACACCTTCCATCATTTTTGGCAGAAGGCAACAATCCAACATCAACACATCAGGATCCACCTAACTGTTCACATGGTATAGGATGACAACCATACTCTACCAGAGCCCCTGCCTGCTGGCAAGCTGCAGAACTCAGCTGGAATTTGACCAGGGACGAAGTCACCCGTCTCCCAGACCAAGTCTTAGGATCTCTACTAGAAGTTTTGCAAACATATTTTGCTAAAGGATACCGCTTCCTCTGTCTCACAGGGAAATACTTGGGTTGCACAGACCCCAATCCTCTAAAGAGCTTCTGTTGAGCTTTAAATACACAGCATCAATGACATGGATGGTACAAAGTGCATAGGGTTAAGAGCAGCTAGCCAATGCATTGCAGGATTGAGGCATTTGTTTTCTTGACATTCTGTGCGCAAACTCAGATTAATTTGCAACAGAGTTGTCACCTATTGCCTTTTGAAAGTGAAAGCAAAGCTACTCCTATTTTTAAGCAATTAGGCTTTCCTAGAGGCTCAGCTTCCAACTGCTTTGTTTTCAGAGTCAAGTATCATTCCTGATGAACACCATCCCAGCTCTTAAAGGAACTGGCTTACATCAGGGACACCATAATTAACCAGCCTCCCGGGTGAGGTAGATGTATAGCAAGAGAGAAACACCATAAACAACTGCCTGAATATAAAAACCCCATATCTAGATCACTAAGCAATCCACCTTCTAGGAGGTAGAAATCTGAGTGGACAAAGGCTATATTTTGGAGACGGTGAACAAGATATGGAGACCCACAGCATACAGGAAACCCTGGAAGATGAACAGGAGGGCTTGGGCACCCGGTGATGAAGAGAATGCCACAGATGAAGATTTAAGCTATGCCGAGCTCAGTTTATAGTTAGCTTCACACATCAGAGGCAGATTTTTAGTTCTGCAGGGAAGTGACAACTTACTGATGTATCTGCCAGCATGAAGAGATATGAATTCCTACTTTCAACTAATAGCAGTTAGAGAAAAAGCAGAGCAGGACTTATGGTGCTATAGCACCTCCACAGAAATCAGCAATGAGAACGAGATACACTTGAGATGTGCAAGTACCAGCACAAATATACAGCAAGAATTAATGATGAATCTATTTATCAGCTTGCTAGAGGAACTGAAAAATGCAGTGTTTTCAAAAAGGGGAAAAAGATCAACCAAGCTAACAAGACATCAATATCAGCTGACAAAAAGAAGTTAAGTCATGGGGATGAAGAAGAAACAAAAACAAGATGTCTAATCACTACCCATACTATCCTTCCTGCAGGAGAAAGGAGCTGTCACCCACAAATACACAGTGCTGATGAACTGACAAGGATGCCAGTTAAGCTAAACCCCTCCATATTTAAAGAAATCTATTCTTCCCCTCTGCCAAAGGAGGTTTGCTTAAGAAAAAGGTTTTTGCTTATTTAAAAGCAACTTGAGCAAAACAGATAACATCCTCACACTGCTAGTCTCTATCTTTGTATTTTGGCAGTTCTGGTTATAAACCCTTATCTGCTGGGGGAAGAATCCACACCACAGTGTGGGTACGTCCCTTCCCTGTAGTACATTTCTCAGTCCCTGGTACACCATGTACCATTTAATATAGCCACATAGAAGATTCTGAGACAAGAGCTATATCTGAAAATTACTCAGAAAATAGTAAGTTTAATAGAAACCTGCCTCAGAGAATTAGTGCTTATCATTTCAAGCTTCCTGTGCCTGTCTGTATTGGTCTCCTTACTAGATACGTGTCACACTTGGGCTACGTAACTGTCTGCCAGACCCCCATCTTTTACTATTTTAGGTAATGACTCAAATACAGAAGCATCACATTCATTTTCTGCCAATCCCCAGAAGTTTTACTTAATAGTTACAGTAGAATTTAGTGCATACTCAGTACTTTTGAGATAAAGTGTTATTTAAGTGCCATCATGAAGTGCTCAAAAAAAAAAAGCCATTTTAAGAAAAGCAAAGATAATTCAGCAGGGAAAATAATTTAAATTTCTCATAAAGAAAGGATCTCTCTCCCAAGTGCCTTTCCAGCAGAGGTACCTTATCAGTATGGTTTTCGCCCCCAATCATCAAGATGGGAGTCATACATGTATTTAAACAAGATGCAGTGGGAGCAGTACTATGGCTTGTCATAGCTCTCCAGCCAGCCTAGGAGATCTTCATTACAGAAACAACCAAACCAACCTTGTCAGAAACAAGTGTTTAATGCTTTGTCAGCAGAGTTTCCACCATTCAGGTTAACTGTTTCTCTACTCTGCATGAACAAAATTATTAAATAAAAATCAGCAACTGAATTCTGTTGTTGCTGGTAGAAATTCAATGTGTAAAATGATTCCCCCACCTCTGTAGAGGACACTTAAATAGTCCTTCCCTTGCCCACACTTGCTCTTGACCCTCTCCTTCTCCCCATACCACTATGCAACATGGCCAGACGTACCACACTGAACACCCACGTGTCAGGCCCACCAAGGGGATGAACGATTTTCAACAGTTTCCCTCGTCAACAGCATCCAAACACTTGTGTCTGGGGCACACTCTCAAATTTGAGCTAGAGCATTGCTCAGTCCTGCCTAGTTACAGGAGTTGCCTCTTTCAGAGGGGTGAGGATTCCCAAGTTTAACACCTGACAGTGATGGAAACTCATGCCCAGACCCCTCAAGCTGATCCTACATTGCTTACCCTGAACCCAGGACAAAGCCAGCCTCAGATTTCAGTACCTAAACTCCTTGGTGGCTGTGCCTTGTGGCCCTACTTGTTTTTCTATTAAGTTATATTCATACAACTCCAACATGCAAGAGACAAGCATGAGGACTCCTTTCCTTTAGGAGGGTCAAAGGCTGAAGCAACGCAACACTTTGAATGCACTGTTAGCAGAAAGCCTGTGAAGTCTGACCTAGAGACAGCTCTTGCACTCTTCTGGTCAGCTGAAGTCCTGGCCAGTTTCTAGGCACTGAACAGCCTTTTCAGTAGACAAGAACTGGTCTCCTCCAACCTGGAGGTGTTCACCTTCAGGTAGAGGTCTGCCTATATGTAAGGGAAATCCTCAACTCTTTCAGCACAGAAGTTGAAGCCTTTCTAGGTAGGCAATGCAATGGCACTAAGAAACACAAACTTGGGCTACTGAGAAACCAATTAGCTTCAGAGTACAAAGTTGAAGAGTTTGAAAGTTAGAGGAGATTAAAAAATAATCTCACCAACACTTGCCAGCTATTTCCCCCCACCCTGTAATGAGAAATGGAAATACTGTGGCTTTCAGAAAATACGATTTCCTTATCCTTTGTCCTGCTTGCTCCCCATCCCACACTAATAGCAAGCCCCTTCAGATGGTCATGCCGAAATCCAAATCAGCAAAGAGCACATTATTCTAACTACTCTAGTGCCAAAGGTGTCAGCAATACCTGGAACAGACCCGAAGTGGATGCCTCTCACTGTGCTCACAGCCTGCTCTTTCTTGGTCCCTTTCTGAACTTTGGTTCCAGAGGAGCCCTGCAGACCTCATCCCCAGCCTGAGACCATATTGGAAGAACAAGGCTTGGGTTGTAGGTCCACAAAGAGGTGGTGGTGGCTACTTCAGTTTGAACCCAGGTCACACTCGCTCCAGGCACGTGTTCCTCCAGCTGCAAGGCTATTTTATAAGAGCCAGCAAGCAGGAGAACTGGCTATTTTTCTCATTAATCCCATTGCCTGTTACCATGGAGCTCTGTTGCGAGTTCAGTGCTGTTCGCCCACGCCAAGCACTGAGGAACATTATTACAAGCAAGACCCTTCAAGGGCTTATCAGGGAAATACTCAGCCCACCCAAGATGCCAAGAGCAATTTAAGTTTTATTAACAAGCGTAGCTTGAATTTGAAGTGACCAGTTAGTGGGGTGGAGGGAGGAAGCTGGTGGTCAACTTAATTCATCTCAAAGCTTGGCACCCATGTTCATCCCAGGTTGCATATTAAACACTCAACTGCTTTTAAGACTCAGAGCATGAGAAGCTTGGAAAACACTGCAGAATGCAAAAAAATACACTGATGCACTTAGGAGGAGAGGTAAGGCTTCAGTTTTAAAGACAGTAGTTGTACACAACAATAGCCTGACTACCATACCCAAGCAGCCAAAGCTTCAGGAAGCATCGAGGGACAGTTCTTCTGATGGGGATGGAAGCAGCTGAATTGGTAGAAAACAAGACCATTTTAGCCAACACAGGTCGCTCACTGCAGTTCGTCTTCTCTGTTCCAAAACCCAGTACCCTGTTGGCTGCACCATGCCTTGCTTTCCGGCACCAGCCAGGATAATTCAGGCCTGGGAAAAAGAGTCTAGAGGTGTTGTACAAAGGATTACTCATGTGTCGGCACCTCCTAGTAAGGAAACAGAAGGACAAGTCCAAGCACAGAAGAGGATCTGGGCAGAGGTCCCTCATACTCCAGTACTAGAGATGGAGCATTAAAAGAGCAGCAAGGGTAAAAGCGGAACTCCTAGTATGGGGGACATCAGTTGAACATCACAACTACTGTTTGTGTCTTCATTCTTCCCCCTTTCCCATCCAGGCTGAGGGATAACAAGGGTCCTCCAGTGCCTGTGGAAAGTTCGGACTGCAGAAGTTACCAACATGCTACAACCCTTACACAAAGGATGGCCAAGCCAACGAAAAAGAAAAAAAAGACTTCAAAAGCATCCTCTCAAAGCCCACTATGAAGCACCAAGCAATACACCACACCCCGCACCCTGGGCGGTCGGACAGTAAAAGCCCCAGAGCACTCTGCATCATTCCTCCTCCTCAGCCCCCAAAACTGGGCAAATCCAGCCCCCTCGCAGCAGAGCAATCTAACACACGTGCATCTGTGCTGGCTATCGCAGAGCTCACGCACCGATGTCAGACTAGACGGATGCCACTAACCTCTCACAGGAGACATCTCCATTGCGAGGCTCTCGCTTGAATAGGTCAGACAAACAGACTGCAAGACTGCCGGTAATAGAGGGGCCAAGGAGCAAGTCTCGAGACCCCAGACCCTGCTATAACATTGATAAAAAGACATTCAAAACAGCAAAGTCAGCCAACTCCAGCCTTCCATTTAAAGAATCACTAGATCAACACCAGGCTTATTCCTTAAGATACAGACAGTAGGAGATGAAGTTTTTAAAAAGTTGTTGAATCACACCCATTCTTAAAAATAAATCAACTATTAAAAGGCACGCTGCTTTAGAGATACGTATTCCTCATTGTCCTAATTACAAAGTTGGCTGAACGCAGCTCTTTGAAAAATGAAACACGGCTGTTGTCATGCTGTTTCAGCAGGGTGGTGTGTCAGAGGAAGTTCTCCGGCAGACAATGTTCTTTCAGGGTCTGATTGTATATCTAAGGGAGGGCCACATGGCCCATGACCCCTGAAATGCATCCATTAAAGAAAATAGGCTCGCAAGCACACAATCACTTCCATTTGTCTTTTGTGCTATTGTGGTAGATTCAAGAATACTGGGCTATTTAAGCAGGAATGATGTGGGGTCTGTGGAGGTCTGCGCAAGAGTGTGGCAAGTCTGAATTAAATCCTTCGTGTTCTTGGGGGAATTCAGCAGGGCTTGGTTTTTTATTTTTTGGGGGGGGAGAATTTTAAAGAGATAATCTTCCTTCCAAGACTGCATCTTTAGACAATATTTTTAAGGCTGCCTAACCCTTCCCAGTACTGTTTTCAGTTGCTTATAAATTCACCAAGTCCTGGCTGTTCAAGATAGGAGTTTGCATGCTAGCCGGGGCTGCCTCGGGCAGAGTTGTTTTGGAACATGTGAATTCAACTGCTTCTCAGAAAGCAGCATGGGAATAAACACATTGTTTTGTTCAATGTCTGGTGACTTTTTTTGAAAAGCCTTGGACCCATGATTTAGAACTAGGACTTTAATGAGCAGGGGATAGCTTTTTGTGTCAAATTTAATTTTTGTCATCGCCGAAAATCTAGGCAAATTATAAGCCTTTTGAGGGGAGGAGAAAAAGCAACTAAATTGCATATGCTCAACAACCCTTAGAGACTTTAGAATTTAAGACTTGAGGGTTTTGGTTTTTCTGAGTAAAATTGGAAGCATATATGGGGCAAGCAGGAGGTAATGAGGAATAGAAGGCAGTAAAAGAAGAAGAGAAATATGCAGCAGCAGGAGATGTACCAAGAGAGTTAGTGACTGACGGAGATTCAAAACCCAGGTTTGAAGCCAGTGGGCCAGAGTAGCAGCTTGGAAAGACCAAAGACTTGTAACAAGGGACAGTGTTCAAAAGAGATATAGCAATAAATCCTCTATGGGCTCTACCACAGAACATGCCTTTCTATATCACAAGGGAGGATCCTCATTTCACCTATTCTTGTCAGGAAAGCTCAGCTGGCCAAAGCATGTTTTGTGTCTCCAGTGCTGCTCAACTGGAAAAGCCCTTTGCTGTTTGTTTTAAGGAGCAGAATGTGCCCAGCAGCTCTGGAAACACAAACCTGCTGATGGACAACAGTGACACGCTGAGAAACACTTTCACAGTAGCAGGCAGGAATTAGTTTCTGCAAGTTTTTCTTATTTTGTGAGTGAAAGAGTGTAAGTCAGTCTTTAATTATTCAACCATAAAACATACAGCATTAGTTCCATTATTCTGTGCTTTAGAGCACTGCTTTTGTGGCCTGCGCGTTTTTAGCAATTTGGCACGAATTTGGGTGTTGGGTGTTATGCTCAAGGGAAACAGATCCGAAACAGTAGTGTTTGCTAAGACTTATTCAACATTTGTGTAACCTTATATCTGATTATTATTCAGTTTGCCTTTATGTTTTGGAACAGAGATGGAAAAGCATGAGCTGTGGTCACATCTTCCTGCATGAAGTCAATGACAGCTGTTTCTACCACCATAGATACAGATTGCTCCAGAGATTTCCAGCTCTAGTGAGGGGGTCTAGACGGTACCAGAAGACTGAAATCAGTTGTACACTAGCCATGCAGGGTGCAAACATTATAAATACAACTACCCAGTTAAACGCCTGGCCATCTGATGTCTAGAGCATTCAGATGAAGGATGCATCTCCAAACCTAAGCTTATATCTGCATCAACGACGTACGCACAAGTTTCAAAGCAGTCTACTATTTACTTGGGTGGTAGAGACTGTATGAAGAGTCAGAACTCTGATCTCATCTTCCTTCAAAGAAGCTTCAAAGTCTGGTAACACCTAACTGTGACTTTTCATGTGTAAAATGAAACTCTGCTAATGCAACTGCAGAGGCTTAATTGCAGTATTTGAGAATTTCACCATTTGTTGGCGAAAACCAAGTATACCTGCTTCTAATCAATGACATACCAGGTCTTTAAAGCAGAAAATCTACCTGTGACCAAGAGTACCGTACCACCTCTTTCTGTAGAGACTGAGTTTCCTCAGTTTATTCAATCTCACTTTTGAGCCGAAGAGGAAGAATTTTGTCAAGTGTTTTGAGGTTTATGTTAGCACTGTAAGCAACTAGAGGTACACGTGATGCAAATTTAACCTCAGTTCTGACCCCAGCAGCTCTTTCTTCCCCTTCTGTCAGCCCACAATCTTTAAGAAAGTCAATTTTATATGCTTTTATCTTGTTTTTCCAAGCCTTGCCAGCTTTCCATCCACAAAGTTTTTCATACCTTATTTAGGGTACAATAAAAGTACATGATAGCATCTGAAAATGAGGCAGAAATGGATCTGTTACACAGCTTTATTGAATTAATGGCTTGCAGAAAGATAATGCAGTCTGTCCAGAACAGGAGTCTACCCCTAAATGTTACCCCTTGCAGTTCAGTTTCACCATTTGCAAGTTCACAGCACTTGGTGTCTCTTTACTGAGACTAAAAAACTTGTTTACAATGGGATTGCTTTCATAAAAGAAGTTTTTTGGATCCCCAACGTAGGCAGAGTCCTCATTAGCAATTCTGTAATCCTACTGTGCTTTAAACAGCTGTGCTTTTAGTACAAGACAGGTTGAACAGTCATTCTCCCAACCTCTGCCAAGCCAAGTGCTTGTCAATGGTCTCAGCTCTAATATGTCAGACAACTTTGACTTGTTCTGCAAGATCATCCTTATAACAGCTGCTGGGCACAGCAAACCCCTTTTAAAACCTTCCTTGTAAATGTAAAGGTAGTAACAAAACTAGCAGAAAGGTAAAAAGGACACCCTCTGAACCTGATGATATCAAGTTAGAGAATATGTCTCATCCAATTCTGATGATCTCTTGGCTTTCCAACCATTGGGAGTAGTTGGGATACTGCTCTCACTCCACAGGCTTTTTCCACAGAATGTTTCCTCAGGAGATCCTGAAGCCTTATATCAGCTTCTTTCTTAGAGATCTCAATCCCATCCTCAAGGATCAGTTCTTTACTTACAAAGTTAAGAGCTTTCTAATCAAGCTTTAAGGAGTCCATGTCACATTTCTCTCACTTCAACCACAAAGATCAAGTTTAAGTGCTGCTCTGCCCAGACCCAATAGCTCCATACTTGACATTAAGAACTATCCTACATCCATTCTCTCAACCCAGTATGAGTCACTGCAGCTCATCACAACCTTTTCCTTACTGGAAAGGGGTTGAGCAGCAGGTGCCAAGTCCTTTCCCTCCAGCTGTGTTTTGTTTTAGTACAGTCTCATTAACCAAGTTTGAACTACAGAGGCTTATGAATAGATGAGCTAAATGGCACTGCCGCACAAGCGCAGAGGAAGCGACAAACTCCTGAAGGCACGTTGTCTTGCAGGATAGACAGCTGCAGAGCTCTGCCTTCGCTTTCTTGTTTCTTAGAAGGGCACTGCTCACCCACATCCACTTTTTCTTACACAAACTTATATTTCCCGAACAAGTTGAGAAACCAGTCAACACCAATATTGGGGAAGGTTCAACTCTCAGCTTAGCCACGTGCTGTTTCTGGTTTTACGTGTACTTGTGTGCACACAAAAGATTTGCTTCAGGAGAATTCAGCAATCCCTCTCAAAACCTGGAGAGTCTCTTGGGCTCGTCCATCTGCTCTCTTAAATAACCTGGATATATTCTGTTTTCCTGAAGCAACAGGAACACGGCTGTGTATCCACCAAAATATCCTTCTTCCAAATAGCTTGTTTTCCCTGCAAGCCAGTATTAAACCCGATTGCACAACTGCTTTGTGCACATGCTCCAAGATCACAGTGAGCAAGTTTTGGGGGGGGGATTGTACCCACTCCCAGCATAACTTGCTGCCCATCCCATGTCAACTATGCTACACTGCGAGCCAGGTTTGCTATCCGGTCATGTACCATCATTCATCGTGAAATATGCCAGCCAAGGGCAAAAAAGACTCAACCATGCAGAATTAAGGAGTTTGTCAGAGTAAAAGTTTAACACAACCATGCTCCCTCCAGCAAGCATTATCTAATGAGACTGCAGCGCTCGGAACACTCAAAGGGTGGCCTCCAACCCTCCCCTGCAGCAAGGAACTAGAGAAGGGGGGCTAGTTAGAAGTGGCTACATAATCCAAGTTGGACAGGATTCTAGTATTTGAGACTAGCACCAGATAAACAAGTGTTTCCTTGAGAAGCAGAACAAAAGCCAGTGACTTCAAATTTATCCCTGGATTCAGAGTCACAGGTGGATTCCTCAGCATCCACTATAGGTGCATGGAAACCTCCTCTAGCAGGGATGCTAGTTAGTTATTTCCCCCTGCATGCCCCTTTCCTTTTAGTCTTGTAAGAGGCTTTGAGATCTCCTCTCACGTTTGGCTGTAGCTGGTTGTTAGAGGAAGGACACAGGTGGTACCATTACATAAAACCTACCTTCCTTTAGGGGGAAAAGCAGCTAAGAGCACCTCCTACATAGTTATTAGCCTACTTCAAATAGCCAGTGCAGAGACTACAATAGGCCTCGGAGTGACAAGATCTGGATGCAGACAGTGCTGGGGGCTCAATCAAGTTTAATTCTTCAAGGACTGTGACAGCTCATGGCGCACGCAAATCCAGGGGAACATTTCTGAGGATGAAGTACCTCATTCAGTCACAACAACAGCTTGCGAAGACTTTGACATTTATTTTTATTTCGGTTTGAAATAAAAGGCATCCCCAGGCTGAGCAAGCTGTCAGCTACAAGCCTCCAGCACACAAAGCAGCCATTTCATCTCCGCTGCACAGGGCATCACGGTGCTATTTTGTTATTGCAAACTCACATCCTTAATTCCCTTATCTTGGGGCAGGGGGATGCCAGCGGGCTGATGGGGCCTGAACAGCCGGACCCTCCTATTCGTAAGAGATATGTTCCTGCTTTTCAGAGAAGAATGGTTAATTTAAAGGGAAGCTATAACTGCAAGAACACAGGAATCCAGAGATTAATAAACCCACAGCCTCTAGGATTAGTCCAAGCAGACATACAAAGATATCAATGTACAAGCATGTTTGTGTAGATGCGTGCAGGCTCTGACTGTTCAGATATCAGACTCCAATCCAAGACCTTACTGCAAATAGATATTGTCATCAACACCAGCAAACCCAGATGTGTTGGTAAGGGGGGAAACTGGTATCTCCCACCACTTCTGGCCCAGGGACCAGCTGCAGTACTCTGCCCCATTCCCAGGAGCAGAGAGAAACTGCAGCTGAACCCATCAGTGAGGGACAGGAAAAAGAAGTTTTAAAACCATAGCAGTGGTATTGACAAACACTGGGAGAAACTCTGTGTGCTAGAAAAAAGGAAAATCTCAGCACTCACTTATTTTACCTTTGGCTGCTGATTTAGCAAGATGACTTTGCTATCTAGCTTGTAAAAAAAACCCCAAACAGCAGTCCTGAGGACAGCTTCAGCAGACATACAGCCTTGTCCAGCTGTTCTGATCTAGGGCTTGCAATAGACCAGCCATCCCAGACAGACCCATTTTGAACCACCACTGAATACAGGCAAATATATCAATACCCAAACTGCTCCCATCAGAGCAGAGCTGGACCTGGAGCAAGAAGTATACTGGTCTGACCTCCTAACAAAAAATAAGCACAGGCAAACTTTAATAGACATGGGTTCAGACATCTTGTTAGGACAATAATGAACATTTGCATAACACTGTTGAAATCCTAATGTGGCATCAGATATAGACACTTGTACTTGAAAGAAGTGTCTGTCATGCCAAAGTTACCACTGGATTAGGAAACAAGGCAGGGCCAAGGCAGAGTTGCCACATTAACTAGCCTGGCCACATACAAAAGAATCCAGGAAATTACCTGAGAAGTCCTCTGGTCTCACTGTCTGTGCAGGTGAAAGCCTTCAATTCAAAACTCAACAGGCTAATTGCTTGGAGAAGCCAATTGTTTTAGTGCTAAAGCAGCAGCTGGTGCATAAAGTTTTACGCCTTTCAATTATGACTAATCTGAGAGCTGATACCAAGCTACAGCCTGTTTGCTGTAGACTTAAACCTTTTGTTTATCACCTTAATGCAAGACAAGAATGAGCCTGAGCATCAGTTCACCTCCCTCACAAGCAAGTGCGTCATCTCTCCTAAAGGAACAGAGGAGGAAGAGAGTTATCCGGGGAAATGCCAGTATTTAAAACTATTGAAAGAGTGTACTGATACCAGAGATGTGGGGTGGCTACTGTTATTCTTGAAATATATTGGAGGATGTCATCAGCCACTTTCTAGATCTCATAAGATCCAGAGAAACAGCTAAAGCTGTAGGTTTACTCCTCATGGATGAGGGCTATCTCAGTGGGACATCTCCTTTTGGCACAGACACGTGTGAACCAGGTTGCAGTAGAAGCTTTCAGACAACCAAGAGCCCATGGTGTTTAGGTCAAGGCAAAGTAGTGTCACTACCATTCCTTTGTAGATTCATAGTAAGATTTAAGCTCTTAACTATCTGATCTTATGCAATTGTCTTTGCCTTATCTAGAGCAGGAGGAACTTTTGAAGAGATAACTGACCAGTAAAGCTACACTCCCCTTGTACGGTGCTGCGAGGTTTTTAACCACTGTCTCAAAGCACGCAGCTCTACCAGTCATTAGAAGTCAACACAGAGCCAAATTGAGATTTGCCACTTGACAACATCTCAAACAACCCCTCTTTGACAACATGCGAGTTCTGACCTCCGGAAGCAGCGGACTTCCCCTTTGCATCTTCAGCCCTGGCACTGTCTGCCAGGTACCATGGCTATGAAGCTCTTTTAAAACTTTCTGGCGATTCCTCCCCTCTGTTCAGCACTGGTGAGACCACATCGGGAGTGCTGCATCTAGTCCTAGGCTCTCCAGCACAAGAGGCAAATTGAAGTGAAACCAGCAGAGAAATACCAGAACAACCAGGGACTGGAGCGTGCGGTGTATGAGAAGAGTGGGAGAAACGGACCTGTTCCACCTCGAGAAATGGCTAAGAAGGTGCCTCATCGCCTCATACAGCTACCTTGCTTAAAGCAATATAGAAGACAGACTTCAGAGGTGCACAGTGACAAACGCTAGCTGTGAAAATGGAAGTGCCAACTCAATAATTTTGGGGGTTTTTATTTCTTCCTTAATTACAGTGTTTAAGCACTGGATGAGGATCTCAGGGAGGTGGGAGAGGGTCCCATCCGTGGAATTACTCACAGCTCGACTGGACAGAGCTCTTAGAAACCTGACCTAGCTTTAAAAGCCACTGATCTTGGAGCAACGGGTTGCACTGGAGACCTCCAGACCTCCCTTCCAACCTCATTTATTCTACAATTCAAATTTAAATATTTACTCATGTAAGACTGCCAATCTTTTTGCTCAAGAAATGAAAGGCACCTTCCCTTCAGGACAGCAGCCACACAGGTAAAGTACAATTCCACTCCAGACTTCTCTATCCTGCACAAATTAAGAATAATCACATAGTAAGAGATGCTGCCTATTTCTGCCATTGTTGCTACTGAAAGCACCGGTGAGTCATGTCACAGAATGAGACCAAACAACTGTTCCTTTCCCTGAAGGAAACTTGAAAACAGGCCTGAAGGTTTACCCGGAGTGACCTCAAGACAGGTACTTTTCTGCAGAGCAGGGCTAGAGGGATGCTGTTGTTGGGATTTTGTCGTTCAGTTGCAAGATGGCCAAGGCAAAGGTCTCACACACTTGCTCCCTCGGTGTGGGCACTACAGGAAAGCTGTCCTGAGGTGGGTAGCTCTTGAGGCAAGACTGCAATAAGAAAGCATTGCATATGCCTGCTCCTCTAAGACCATTCAAGCACCATAGCTAAGTCTCAGCACCAGAGATGTCATCAGGTGAAGCATTGCTGGAGCAGAGGATTGCTTGTGTGCAGAACCTCCTGCCAGCCTTCGTAACAGCTCTCCTGTCCCACAGAACATGAACGCCGTGGTGGTCGCACACGCTGGCTGCCCTCTGGACAGTCTTAGCTATGGAGATGCATGGCACGCCACAACTCAGAGAGGTTTAGATCCCACCAGGGCCACCACTGACTCGCTGTTGTCCAACTCGCAGCCCCAGAAACGTGTTGCAGGAGGGACCTGCTGTCAGCACGCACAGAATGGGGGGGATGGAGAGACCCATAGCACAGCACCACATTGGTTTTGTCAGCCTGGATCAGCATGAGCTGCCCTCAGCAGTTCACAGGCTTCATATTTCTTCTCTCACAGTTTATATTAACATCCCACCCCCAGCCTTAGAGCAATAGCTGCTCCCACAGAGCGAGCAGTGCACTACGTGGCTGAAAGGGAATAGGAAGATTATATATATTTACTGTCAAAGCCCTCCCAAACACCCTCTGTTTTGTCTCACCCAAGCCCTCCTAACCTTTCTCTTCGGAGGACTACAGCCGGCCACGGCAGGGCACACACACCTTCCCACACCAGCTTCTCCGCCTCCCAGCACTCGGACTTGGAGCAAGTGGCATTTCCGAGCGCTGCAGATCACACAATTTCCTTGCAGAATTACAGCTTCTAAACGCAGTCAAATCAAAGGAAACCCTGACGTGCCTGCCAAGAGATAGCGATCGGGGCAGACAACACACAATCCTCCAGCAGAGCAAGAGGAAGAAAATACAGTCCATTTGCAGAGAATATGGCAAACTTGTGGGGTGGTTTGTTAGGTTTGGGGTTTTTTTTGTTTGGTTGGTTTTTTTCACCTCCAAGATGAAAGTTCTGTTTGCAAGATACATTACAAGATGCAAGTCTCCAACAGGTAATACTAGTTAGTCTGCTAAGGCTAAAAAACTTTGGGGATAGGTGAGCACCACTCAGCAAGGAAACATTGATCTGAAATAGTGGCATTTGCCCACCCTGGGTACCTCAAGCCATGGTAGACCATACAAACAGACTGGCTACACAGCAGTGGCTTCCTAAAAAAGCATCAAGAAGCAGTTGAACAGCTTCCCTTGCCTTATCCAAAGCATACTAGCAAGACATTTACTTTCCTACTGCCATCACGACCATACTTTTTCCACCAAGTGTCCTCTGTCTCACCTCAGGGCTTTTAAAAAGCGAGAAAGATTTTAAAGCAGAGCCCACAAACACTAATGAAAAACAGATAGGTCTTTCAAAGAAAGAGCTACACCCAAGTTAGTATTTCTCTTTGAACTGGCTTTTTAATGACCTGCATTTCACAGAGCCCACAGCCACCAAGTTCAGCAGCAGTGACAAGGTAACTGTAGCTGCCCCCCCCCCCAACCCCAAAAAAATTCAGTTGAGATTTCAGCAGCCTTCTCATGGAAGGGGAGAGCTGGCCTCTGAAGATGTGTATGGTCATGCTGGGAGCATCACAGCTTCAGATCAAAGATCACAAACAGCAGCCCAATTGCAGGCTGCTGTGAACACAGACATGAAACAGAAAAGTGTTAACCAAGGCTAGACTGTGGCTTGTTCTCTGTCCTGGAGCCACACTCGACTGATCTCTTGGGCATTAGTTTATAGCACTGCAGTTTGCAAACGGGGTGCCAGCAAAAGCAGCCAGCTAGGACTTGCGGTAGGGTTTCTGGAGCCTACCTACCAGATCGTATCACCTAAAGGCGTTGGGGGGGCAGGATGAAGCATTAAACACATCAGCTTAGTCCCTCCTCCAGGTGGGAAAGGGACCAAGACATTTCTCCACTGTCATGCAAGCCATTTTAAAAAGCAACAGCAGATTGTATCTGCACCGAGACCAAGAGCTGTTCAAAAGCAAGCAAGTCCTCCTCAGGCTCCAGCTGTCGCACGTCCCCGTTCCTTCAGACTGGGAGTTGATGAGATGGGGGTTGTGAAACACAGTGTCTCTGTTGTCAATGTGACCTCACCGCATCCAAATGGGCATCAGATTCTATCTTTTCAGACTCACCATGGCTGCACATAACTATCCTGGCAAGGGATGAGATGCTGTCAGCACCTCCTATCTCCAGCCTTCCTCATGTGCCCTTCAGAGATAGGGAGCTGTCTCCAACTGATTTAAGAAGCTATTGAGCAGATATCCTCTGAACCGAGGGAGCCCAGCCCAATTCAAGTTCAGATTTGCATAAGCTAGCAAGCACTCATGAACGCACAGTAATATCATCCTGACAGCTCCATCTCCAAGAGCTTTGCTGCCTTGTCTAGTCACAGCTTGTTCACTTTTGAGACACAGAATGGAAGCCTGTCCCTTAATTTTAACTATAATGCCACAAAGAACCTTTAGAGCAAGAAACCAGCATCTGTGCTAGGGGCTACTTGTTAAATTCAGCTCGACTCGGTCTCTCCTACATGGGGCAAAACACAGAGGTCATAACTTGCAAGGTCTCATCAGAGCAATCATTGTAACTGAACAGCAGGGGCTCTCCTGCAAGAGAAAAGGCATGGCCAATGTTGTTATCTACTAGAGGAGCAGCTGGGGGAGAAAAAAGAAAAGAGAATGGGAGAACTAGGTTAGGTTTTGCCCTAACTAAACTTTTCAAGCAAAACTGCTTCAGCAGTCCAGGCTAGAATAGGAGCACAGGAGGTTCAGTTGCAGTTTCCAAGCTTTAGGTGGAGAAAGAAAAAGAATCTGGAGGAAGAATAAACTTGACTTTAAAAAAGTCACTAAGTTCACAACTAGTATCTGGGCTACAGGCAGCTGTAAAGCTGGAGTTCTTTTTAACCGTATGTGAAGACGCAGGTCACATTAAAATTGCCAAGCAGTCCTGGAAATCAAAATTGAGGCTGCACAGAATAGAGCAACTTCATGAGGCACAGGTAGGCAGCGTGCCCATCTCCCACTCACTTCCACCGGACAGGGTTTGGCACAGTGGGCGGCTTTCACTCTGTATGTTCTGTGGATGCACAGCTCAATGTGCCACCTGCATGAGGGCTCACAAAACCGAGGGGATCAGTAACAAGTCCCCTGCTAATGAAAAGTAACTTCTTCCATTACATTTATTGTGCTAAACAGATATAGTTTTTAGCACTTCCACCCAAGAGCACATGACAGGTCCTGCTATTTGTAATTGTGGCTAAGATTCTTTTCAGAAAGGAGGAAGAAAAGCAGAGGGTCTCTAAAAACTTACTGAAGCCTCCTTCAACCCCACACTGGTCTGACACACTGAACTACAGATAAACTGGTCCTTTCATCCTGGTGAAGGCTGAGGAGGTGGCCCTCAGCAGCAAGCCAGCTGCTGCTCTGTTATTGTCAGGAAACTTCTTCCAGAGGATCAGACAGTTTGAAAATAATCACCATTGTCTGAATATATGATACAGACATATGCACAACCATTAAGGAAAAAAAAAATCAGTGTTTTCCTTCACCAAGTCATTTTCCTTGCTTCATAGGTCATGTGTTAGCTGCACTCTTTAGGTGACATTTCACCTGATGGAGCAGAGCAAGAGCCTAAATAACATCTTCAACAGGGGCCATTGCCCTCAACTAAAGGAAGGAAAGCACTGTAGAGATCTGGAACAAGACAGACTAAGGGTATGTACCTATATTTTTCTTTTCCTTCCCCCCTCCTCCAATCGAAGGAGCCAAGAAGAGCAAGCAGAGCAAACTGAAAGCCCCATACCTGCTAGACACACTTGCCAACAGCTCGCACATAAGGAAGAGCAAAGACACGGTTAGGAGCTGCATCGCATCTATATTTGCACCCACCCGTGGCCTAGGACTGCCTTGGCCAAGTGCAGGGAGGCACGGGCAGCATCAGGCTCTTGCCCATATCAGACGGTTGCCGAGCACGAGCCTGTGCCCGATTTGGCTATGCAACTGCAACTTTG
The DNA here is from genome assembly GCA_013400755.1 of Pelecanoides urinatrix. Taxonomy (NCBI): domain Eukaryota; kingdom Metazoa; phylum Chordata; class Aves; order Procellariiformes; family Procellariidae; genus Pelecanoides; species Pelecanoides urinatrix. The sequence continues at coordinate 222,827 of VZTQ01009712.1, read as the reverse complement.
CAAAGTCATGCAAAACAGGAATCTGCCTACCTTTTATTTTGTAATAGAAATGCTTGCTGTATTCCACGGTATTAAGATTCCAGCCACGATCAACGTGAATCGACATCAGCAACAGAGCAAACAAAGCTGAAAAGCACATATTTTTCAGCCCTCTTGGATTCAACAACTGCTCTCAGTTTACATAGCAATTATTCAAATTTCATTATTTCATTTGTCACACTGCAAAGCAGCAAGAAAGCAGCAAGCTGGGTGCTCACTCTCCACGCTAGGTGCAGACCAGCTTTCCCCATGAGCCTTCCCATTGGGATTTGAAGCTCAGCTGGCTCCAAAATCCCATTTCCGAGCAATTTCAATATGCTGTGTTAGTACATCATCCGTGCAGCACCATTAAGAGGAAGATGCAAGTTTATTTTCTCTTTAAGTTTTTTTTTTTCCCCCTACTAGATGAGTTTTGATATCACGCTTAGCAGGGAACCAGAGATAAGCCGTGTGCTGGGTGAGAGATCTGATGTTTTTATAAAGCATCTTTCATAAGGCAGCGAGGCAGACGTTAAACAGGAAGTCTTTATTGACTTTATACTCACTTCATAAAACATTTACACGGAGAAGAAGAGAAACAGGAGCTCCCAACAGCCCAGCCTGGATTTCAGTTAAAACAAAGAGGAGTTCATGCATTGTTCTAGCACACAAGTGACCTCAAGCACTGGGCAGTCTGAGCTTTAAAGCTGCAACACGCTCCTGGAAAAAGTAAGACAAACGGAGCTGTCCCAGTCAGGGCTTCTTACTACTCAGCCACTAAAGTGTAGTTATCTACCATTATCCTTTTGGTAACTTGAATCAGCATGGAAAAAGCCATTTTCACAGTATTAAAGTGATATGTAAACATTACAAAATGAGTACATGGAGGGGGAAAAAAGAAAAAAGAGCTGCTGATGCAGGTGAATGGAGAAGCAGCAAGGCAGCTCCTGGCAGATCTGCCCTCCTACAGCCTCCCAAGCTCCGACCCCACCAGCCTCTCGCCCTGCATCACTGCGAGGAGCCGTGCCGCCAGCAGTGCCCTGCCACTCCCGGCTTTGTGCCCGGCAGTCGAGAGGGGCATTTGTTGCAGGTATTTGCTCTACCATCCTCAGCAGAGGACCAGCATCCCCCAGCCCCACATCAGGAGCCACCAAGCACACAAGCGTTAGGGAAACGCTTGAAACAGTTTTATGAAGAATCCACATCCAGCTAAGCGTTCCCATGCGTCATCACGCCAAATTCTTCGTTCAAAGCAGGTTCATGCAAGTTCAATTTCAGCTCATATTTAATGACTCGGGAAAGTCAGCACACATCACAGCTCGCACGAGCTCAGGCTAGCGGGACAGATACACCACATCCACCAGTAACACATTTGCCAACCACAAGAGCTGCAAGTCGCACAGCCCTCAAGTCTCTCATCCATCCCTCTGAGAGCAAGAAGTTACTGAGGTACCTGAGCAGTATGTCTCTTGCTGTGACCGAGCTACTCATTTACTTGAGGTTTTTCAAAAATTTGAGGGAAGCTAAAGCCTCAGTTTTCCTTCTGCCCTACAACAAAACCAGGAAGGCAATCGGAGCCAGCTGTCGTGCAGGTTGGTACGGGATCAGTACCACGTTCCACCGGCAGAAGTTGGATCCTCAACTGGCATTCACCGGCAGGACTTCACCAACCAGGATATCAAAGTTTCACAGCCTTCAGCCTCCTTGTGTCACCGGCTCCGATTTCAGTCAACACTCTGGGTAGGAAAATCATCCCTCATCCTCTCCTCCTCAAAAAGCCTCTTAATATGTTTGCAGTGGCATTGTGCTACAAGCTTTGGGGATTTTTTCATTACCAATTATAAATGTATTATTGTGTTTTAAAGAAGAAGCCATGGAACCAGCTATGAATACAGAAGGCTTGGCCAGGTATTTTTTTTTTTTTTAAACTTTTTTCGTTATTAACTTGACAAAGGAGATATTCCTTACTGGCATCAAGCTGAGAAACCCACTCCCAGTCTGGTGTGGAAGTGTGGAAATATCCAAACCTAATTAAAGGCATTTCCCCATGAAATATGACATTCTAGGAAATACTTCAAATGCTCTTGCCTACCACACAAATTGCATCCCTACCTCCTTCTGAGGTTGCTGACAGATGCCACATATCAGATCCCTCTTTGTTTCAATTAAATTAAGCCATGAGCTTGATTCAATTAGCACGAGGAAGCTAGCAATCAAGATGTTCTCACAGCAGGAGCAGTGGGTCCTGACCAGTCCTTCAGCTAACGGGCTCAGACACACGTTGCATTGCCATCATAGAGGCAAGAGCACAACAGCACAAGTACCACCCACAGGAGGAGAGTTACCATCAGCAAAGATGTTCTGCACATGCTGAGAAAGGATGTTTAAGATTGAATACCTATAGGCTATTTTAGATTGGTCTTAGAGGCACCACTCATAGCTACCATGTGGTATTAATATACCCCTTGCCTAGATGGATACAGCCACAAGCCCTAACACACCCATGTCAACATGCATTATGTTTTTAAAAACACATCCATTTCTTTATAACCCAGTGCAGATTTCTGCATTTTGTTCTATTCATTAGCTGCAAATTGTTAAGGAAGCATTCCTATAGTCAAATGGAGATAAAAAAACAACGCATGACATCTGGAGGCTTTGGCCTTAATTCCGTTTATGGGAACGGCTGATGTCATATTTTTTGTTCTGGGAATATACATCCATTAGTTCCAACTGCACAGAACTTTTTAGAAAGAGCCACACAGAGATCAGAAAACCCTAGACATGAGAATGACTCAGCCCCTTGCCAGGGCTTCGGGGCAGATGTGCGAAGGGCTCTCTCCAAGCTCCAGCAGACCTTTCAAGCTGCCCCACCATAGAATTTGCACATCAGATTCCATTCCCTAAAGCACATCATCATCTTGTCTGCACACCAGGTGTGTTGCTGGAGGCTCCCACACCCACATAGCTTCCTCACTGGGGAGCAACCCCTGCAGCACTGGTGCTGCTGAGCCACAATGCTCAGTCCCTCCATCCACACTCAGTAGGTTGCTGGGGGTCAGCAGGTGCCGATTGCAACAACCTACAACACAGCAACCTTCCTTCCACAAAAGAATAGCTCCCTCCTTGGGAATACCCCACTTTAAAACAATAAAAGAAAGAAAAATCTGTGAACTCGCTTCTCTTAATGATAAACAGCAGGATGCGGCTTGTTTCTCCCCACGAACCATCTATCTGAGGTCTCACGAGAACACCATCCTCCATTTTTACCCAGACAGGCCACTGATATCCCAGACCAGAGGCTATTAAGTGTTTCTCACTCTTACCACATAAGGCAAAACATCCTGTCCCAGTTTCCCCCAAGCTAATGTCAAGATACCACACATCAGTCCAAGGGATAACACCGGCGATGTCAAGCAGACACAAGGAAATCAGAGTAGCCCCAGGCACTGTTTCCCTATGATGGGAGTCCCTCCTGTCCTCTGTATTCCACAATTCTGTCCCCTACCCAGACCAGGAAAAGCCTTTGGCTAAGTTGGAGTTCATCCCATCCCTCAGTCTCCTATATTAGCATATATATTGTATGATTGAAGACATCAGCACATCCCTTACCTCAATTCCTGCCATGAGCATGCAGCTGGGATAATTACGTTATATTCTACTTCACCCACTTCTGACCCTGCACTCTGCTGGGAGAGTAATACTGGAACAGTCAGTTCTACATCAATACCAGTAAATTATGGGACTGAAGAAGGGCTTGGCAAGGGGCAGCTCACTCCAGGCAAAGCTTTAGCCAAGTTGTATGTGCACACGTGTGTGAGAGGTAGAAGCTTTCGGCAGGTGACTGTAGCTGCTGAATCCTCTAAGGCACCATCTGACTAGGGAGTTGTATTTTGGGTTGGTCACTGGGATGAAGGGTCAAAAGCCCAATTGCATGGTAATGCAGACAAGGAGGTTTGCAGCACCCACCCTTGGTTCTGCCAGGGGGAAATTCTTCCCTGGGTTTGCAATCCAGAAAGCAATTGAGAAGCCAGCTCCACTTTTCCCCCCTTTGCTGACAGGTCTTGGGGATTAAAGACTCCCACTTTACTAGAAATTCCAATCACTTCTGTAATTATTATAAGTCAGCACTGGATACAGTGGAACCCTAATGCCTTCGAACCATCTACTCCCATCAAATACAGTTAAGATTGGTCAGTGGGTTAAATAACAGAGGATTTGGGGTTTGGCTTTTTAGGGGTGGGTGACAGACAGCAGCCAGGAAAATTTCTCTGCAGAGAAAGCAGATGATGCACAGGCCTTATCCCATCAAGAAGGAAAGGATTATTTTAAGGTCTGAGTTCCAATTCCAGTCTTTTTTAAAAGAAAAATTGTAGTAGACTAGAGTTCTAGCTAAGGTCACTCTCAAATACCAGACAACTGTGAAGTTCAGAGTTGAAAGCCACCCTTTGAACCAAGGCTTTTCCAGGAAGGGGAGCCCAGCTGGGCACACTTAATTAGAAGATTCCCAACCACTGCTTCCCTGAAGGGAGCTTCTCTGTCATGACCAATTGACTTATGAAAGGGAAATGTCTTCTCTGCTCCCCAGAACCTCCCCTGGGGCTCCCACGTGAGTCCCACCCCCCCCAACTTGATCTGTGGGGACAGCACGCCACATCACAGGAGACATTCATCAGGAGGGAGCATCCGTCACAGGAGATAACAGGGGCATTCGGCTTTTGAACTGTAGCTCCTATTCACTGCAGGGCAGGGATACAATTTAATATTCTGGGTCAGTTCCATATCTCACAGCTGTTCTGCAAATTAGATTATTGCTTTGAAGATTAAACTGTAGGGAAGTTCAGTTTCACATTTTCTCCCAGGACCGTGCAGAAAGAAGTTTTTCAGCTCCTGGGAGGAGGACAGTCTGCTCCTCTATAGCTTCTCCCCAGCAAGAGCAGAGGATGCAGGGACAGATCAAGGTCCCCTGGGAAGGAGGGAAAGTGCCTTTTTTCACAGCAGTTATCCTTGAATCAAGTCCTAAGCAAGTATTGGATGGCTGATTTGCAGAATATGGCTGATTTGGCACAGGCTGCCCAGGGCAGTGGTGGAGTCCCCATCACTGGAGGGATTTAAAAGACGGGTAGATGAGGCGCTTGGGGACATGGTTAAGTGGGCATGGGGGGGTTGGGTTGATGGTTGGACTCGATGACCTTAGAGGTCTTTTCCAACCTTAGTGATTCTATGAATATATCTGAGCTCCAGAGCAAGAGTGACATGCAGGTGGGTGCAGCAGATAACCAGATACCTGCTATTTGATAAAACACACCTGAACCTCTCCAAGCAGCAGTCCACCAGCTACAACACATCCTTTTAGATAGGAGAGCAGCCCACATCAGCAGCCTCAGGAGTTAGGGGTATTTTTCTAGACATCGAGTTGCACGCCTGGAAACTTTTTCCTTTGAGCTCATCTCTGCTGCCTGTAGCCCAGACCTAATGCATTGATTGAAAAAGGGACCAAACATTTGATCCCCTTCATGTCTCCTACATAGAAGTTACCACCTGGTGGTTACACATATCCCTCATTCTTTCCCTTCAGGAGCAACCTGGTCCATCAAGATTTATCCAGAAGAAACAGGGAGTAAAGGAAGAGAAATCACTCCTGAAACAACAAGTCTCCCCATTGCCCCACCAGCAGCAATCACTTAAAGGTGGCTTTTTAATCAGAGATAACAGGCACAGCCCAAAGACTGCTCTCGTAATGGTTGGAGGAATAATCATAGTACAGGGTCCGTTCCCATAGTTTCTTCATCTCTCACACCATCTCCCGAGGCAGCGACCTGCCAGGTCGCTCAATGCAGCGTCACACAGGTTGTGGCCTCATCCCTGGTGAGAAGGGGTTCACAGCTCCTTTCACACTCGGTTTGTTTCATCCCCTTCCAGCCCAGGCTTTCATTAAGAATTAGGTAAAATCCCTAGACACCGTCACTGCTTAGTCTCCTACTCATATGCTTAGCTTCTCCTGGAAAGGAAAATCTTGCTGCATTAGCTCAAACAGCTCATACATCACCCTGTCCGCAAGCTTATGCTACCAGAGGAGGCACAAGGAGCTTTCTTGGCTGTTCCTCTGAACAACAACAAGGAAATTTCTTCCCAGCAGCTATTGGCAGTAGCTGCCTTTTCTCCTGAAGAGCACAGTTAGAGATGCCACTGCTTAAGGGAGGAGAAATACAACCTTTCATCACCTTGGCTTGCCCACTACCCAGGCTGTGGTGTAGCTCTCTGCCAGTACCTTTTTACTAGCTAGAAGTAAAAGTTAGTTGTGGGACACATAACACAGTGGCTTTTTTAATGGCAACTCAATATTGGAAGATCTCTGAAGTGATACCCACCCCTACGTCAGCCTTTGTATTCAAGGAGAAAAAATTGTTTCTCACCTCTGTCCCTTTCATTGTTTCACATCATCTCACAGCTTTGCTCATTCACCCTCCTCCCATTACAGAGGTCTCTACAGCCATCACCCCTGAGCACTGCTTTTCCCAGGAAAGGCACAACAGATATTCAGGACTCCTTAAGAACAGATTAAAAAAACCCCCAACAAAACCATAAAAAAAAACCAACAACAACACACCAAAAACACGCAACCCAAAACATCAAACCATCAGAAACCAGATGCCTTTTAACCAAGCCCTTCAACAGCTTTCCACTTCACTTGCTTTACTAGCCCCACACAAAGCCCAACCACTTACTGCATTGCCTACATTGTTTCCCTTCACTTCAAACAGCCACAAAAAGACAACAAAGCGGCAAAACACAAAAATCACAACTTACCTTGCTGGACAGAAAGCTCATTTTCATTATTCAGGACCTTCTTTGACTCAGTTTTCATCTTCCCAGGGCTCAGGGGATGAAGGGCATAGCCCCCTCCCTCTTCTCCCTTCTTGCTGGCTCCCAGAGGGGTTGCCCCATTCATCACCTCCACCACAAGCCCAGGAGAAGCAGCTCCTCTCCACCACTGGAGAAGGGAAAAGGGCACACAGTAAGAAGGCCAAGTCCTCTAATGAGGGTGGGGAGGAAGACAACCTCCCCGCCCACCCTAGCCTTTACCCTCAGCTATTTCCTATAAACTCATTTACACTTTGCGGTGGGGGAAGCTCCTCAGCTCACTGGATTAAAGCCCAGTGGTCCAACAGCCCAGGCTTGACCTGCCTGGAAAGGTTAATACTCAAGTATTTAGGGTGCCAGGCAGTATTTCTCCTCCAGGCAGGGAGATGAGTCAATGAGGAGTAGCCGCAGATGTTCAACTTGGTGCAGCAGCAGTGATCGTTTAACCGCTGCTTCTCGGAATCTTCTGGGGGGGGTTGAAAAAAACTGCTGCTGGGGTGGAGCAAGGCACTGGGGTGGGATGGAGGTTGCACAGGTGATGTTGGGCAGCCTGATGGAGAAACTTGGTTCACTTGGAGACAGGGGCAGGAAAGGGCTTTTCCCCAAAAGTTCCTCCCAGTGGCATTCCTTAGGGATTGGAGAGGCTTAGAGAAGCCAGGGTGAATGGGGAGAGCTTAGACCATACGACTAAGTTTGCTTTTGGTTCTTACTCATTTCCCTGCTTTTTCAGTGTTATTCCCAAGGTATGTTTTTGTGGGTTGTAACCCACAAAAGGGTTTCTGATACAATCCCACACGCCTGATACTTCTCCAGACTAATTGCTTGTCCTGGTATCAGAGCACTTTTCTTCATACTTTGTCTCACAATATTGGGCTCCTGATAACTAAGATGGAAAAAAAATCAACTGGTCAGTGTCATTAGAGACTCCATATCTCACCTGGAGGCTTTAATCCCTCCTCAGTATCTGAGGAGAGAAAAAGTATATATACCCAAGCACCTACTTGAGTGACAGTAAATAATACACTATCTCATTCTTCTGTATTATGACATGGGGCTGTGTCAAACAGCCCTCGTGTTACCAGGTGCAAATGTTCATGACTTGCTCCTTATATTGGGTCTGAAAAAATAATCAAAAAAGTTCATTAAAGTTGCAAAGTTATGAGCTTTTCCACAACTGTGTTTTTTTCTGTCTCTTCACTTTGATGTGCTCAATTACAGATATTAGGGGTTACTCCTCTCATCAGAGCCTTTCACTAGAAGGGAAGTTATTTGCTATTTCTTTATATCCTCCATCCTCGCTGTGAAACTGTTGGTCTTACTTAAAGCCCATCATTCAAATTTTGCTCTGAAGATGGTGTGACTCTTCTTGGAGAGCAAATTCCATGTTGGTTTTTATATGGTAGTACACATGGACTTGCAAAAAGCTCTGAAATGGGGGGATAATGTATTGGCCCCTCTGCACAGCTGCTGCAGTGAGCCTGGGAGATTAGAGGGAGATCATAGAATCCTTTAGGTTGGAAAAGACCTTTAAGATCATCAAGTCCAACCGTTAACTTAGCACTGCCAAGTCCACCACTAAACCATGTCCCTGAGCACCACATCTACACGTCTTTTAAATCCCTCCAGGGATGGGGACTCCACCACTGCCCTGGGCAGCCTGTGCCAAGGCCTGACCACTCTTTCAGGAAAGAAATTGCTCCTAATGTCCAGCCTAAACCTCCCCGGCACAACTTGAGGCTGTTTCTTCTCATCCTATCGCTGGTTACTTGGGAGAAGAGACCGACCCCCCCTTGCTCCAACCTCCTTCCAGGTAGTTGTAGAGCGCGATGAGGTCTCCCCTCAGCCTCCTCTTCTCCAGGCTGAACACCCCCAGTTCCCTCAGCCGCTCCTCATCAGACTTGTGCTCCAGGCCCTTCCCCAGCTCCGTTGCCCTTCTCTGGACACGCTCCAGCCCCTCAATGTCCTTCTTGTCGTGAGGGGCCCAAAACTGAACACAGTACTCAAGGTGCGGCCTCACCAGCGCCGAGTACAGGGGCACGATCCCCTCCCTGCTCCTGCTGGCCACACCAGTGCTGATACAGGCCAGGATGCCGTTGGCCTTCTTGGCCACCTGGGCACGCTGCCGGCTCATATGTTCAGATGTTCAGTTTGAGCCTCTGTTTTCTGCAGGTGACTCCATGTTGTGGCAAGTTGCTGCAGGGACTGATCCCTGCCTTGACAGGCGCAGTGCCCTGTCCGTACATCTCTAACGCCCAGGAACCGGGAGGGGATATCCTCCATCCCATTTGCTTTGCAAAATAACTCGTATTTAATGAAATGCAAGAATTCCACTGTGAAAACAGTTTCCACCCAACATGGAAATTACCTCAGCTCTCAAACATGTTGTCCCTGACAGCTAGGTTATACTATACATCACAACTGGTGCCAGCATTTTGCGGCAGTGTGATTGGACTCAAATCAGAGATCAGGTCACCCATCAAGAGGGATTTCCTCTGGCTGGTCTCATTTACAAGCCCTAATTGGGATCTGTCTTGCAATTTTCGACAGTAACATCAATAACTTCATGGAGATGTTAGTGTGAAAGACGAAGCATCTTTCATTCAAGAACCTCTTTAATGAGGACATGTAATGTCTCAGGAAGGCAGGATGATACCATCACACACGTCTCAGTAGCTGAGTAGCTGAGCTGCTCTTGTGTGAGCGCCTACGTCCAGAGCAGAGGTCTGGCATCCTTAATCCCACTTTCTCACATAAAATCAGATTGAAAAACAAATAATTGTGGCAGTAACTGAACACAGATGTCTGCTTTCCTACAGGTTTGGGAGGGATTGGGGGAGGTTGCTGTCCACATGGACATGAGAACTGCTGTGGGAGGGAGGGTCTTTCAACTCTGCTCAGTTGTCTGTTTTCATGAAGCTTTCAAGAAATCAGTAGTTTTGTAGCTCTGTCAGGTTTGGCTGGAATTGGCCAAAGGGGTAAAAAGTAACACCAGAGAGAGTGGGGTAGGAATAACATGTACATTCACAGACGATGCTCCGATGTACCCCATTGCTTTAGAAAAGTAGGCTAATAATGTTTCCTATTTTCCATTTGTGACACCAGAAACACTATTGTCTCCTGCTGGAGATGCCTAGAAACTCCTGTTATTTGCTCCTGTAGTGCAGAGGAGAAATGCCATTGCAGCAGAGAAACGAGAGCTAGGGGGAGGCACGTTTGGCACCTTCAGCAGTCACCCTTACAGACACCGGTGAACCCCAGCTCTAGTCCAGTCCTGCTCTCTGCAGGTTCTGCTGAGGCTGATATCGTCCTCACAGTGATTTAATCCAAAAGTAAGGCAGACTTTATATGTATTATTCTTTTTTATTTTTGGGACTCCAATGGATTTGTCTGGTTCAGCTCAAATCTGTGATCAGGGAAAAAATACACTGTTTTTTTTATTACCAAGGAAGGAGAGAAATAGGTAGAGGATTTTTTTTTCTCTAGAAGCCAGTTTCCTAAGGAAATGAGGCCTATTCTATTAAGCTGTGTATGGAGGGGGAGGTCACACTATTAGGGAGTGCCGTCTGCTCAATATGCCACATTTTTCAGGTGAAGCCTGGGATCATGTGGTCAAAATCTGAGGATAAGAACAGACAGGGATTCACTTTCTCTCCTCTGCAGCTGAGGACTTGTGGGACAGAGTCTGAGGGTATGAAGCCAAAGTTGGCTGAAACTTGTAGGTTTCAAAAATACAACATTCCTTACGGACAAATGGGGTGACTATGATGTTGAGGAGTTCAAGCCTTTTATAGACACTCGAGAAGCCACACAGAGCGATGTTATTGTCAATCATCGGAAAAGCTTCCACTGGGTCTATTGTGTAGTTAGATGTCAGAACTCAGCCATGAGACACTAATCCATATGATGAGGACAGGAGTTAATCTTTCTGTTGTTCCCTGAACTCCTCATTTTCTTCTTCAGTTTCACCATACTGCCCTGGAATGGATAAATTCAGGGAGCTAACTGAAAGATAGGCACTCGAGCACTTAAGAGCAATGCACATTTACAATAACTGAATCATATAATAGCTATCCGTGCATCCAGGGCCATAATCTCAAATGGCAGCAGCAGAAGACAAGTTAATAATAGTCATTGTTACATGATTAAATTAGGTAGACAGGAATAATTTTTATAGGATTCATAATGGTTTTAATGATGTTATTTAGTTACCAAGAACAATATATCTTCTCTATTCACGAGTTCCTGGAAATCAAGGATGTTGAGCTGTAAAATATGTTTTTAAAGACAGAGTTGCGAGCTACAGCCTCCCTGAAAGTTAGTTATATACTAGATTGAAGTCCTACAGCTCTTGAATTTTCCTTATCCAGTCAGCAGGAGCAAGACTTGAATGGGAACACTTGGGCCTGTGCATGACATTTTGGACAAGTTTGGGTTTTGAGCCAGGAGCCAGACTCCATGGAGGGCTTTCAGATTGGTTCAAAGCCCAGAGATCTCTTGCATCCACCTTGCTGTCACTGCTTTCGAGGAAGTGGTACCATCAAAGCACGGTTTGAGATTGATATCCTGCTCTATGGCTGCACCGTATCCTTGACCCATCCAGCAGCTGACCAGCCCCACTTGGGTCTCCCACAACATAGTGTGGTTGTATGGCTTTCAGGATAACCTGCATGACATTTCACCTTGGCTGATGTGGTGGCAAGATGGGGTCAAGGCTAGGAGTGTGAGAGGAGCATGATAAACACAAGCTGGACTTGCTTTGGACCACGAGAACTGGGACGTGCTGAGTAGACTGTGCCATATAAAACATTTATTTCTTGTGAATTGTCAACAGAGACATTTCCTAGAAAATTTTTTCAGTTTTCTAGTGTGCATTCTCTATGGACCACATAAAACACACAGAAAATCTCCAGCTGTAGCGACGCTGCTCTGTCACAGTGCTGGCATTTGTCAACGTCTTTGCACTGCTGGGAATTATTTCACAGGGCAGTTTGCTGTGGAAATGCAAACTGAAATCGGGGTGTCCTACAACAACAACAAATGGACATTGAATCATATCAAAACAGACCTGATGACAGCTTTTCCCTCACGCTGCTCCCAGCTCAAGCCACCTGAATTCACGGTCGGCTTGAGCTGGACTGCACCAGCAGACACACAGTGTGTTGGTTGCTCCACTAGTATGAGCCCAGTGGGGTGAAAGCCAGGGAAAAACAATTGAGAAGCAGAACAGAAAGTCTGGAAGAGCAGCTCACCATGTGCCCCCCAGCATGGGATCAACTTGTGTCCCTTGATAGGACAACCAAGTCAACGTTGAGACCTAACTTCAATGCTATCAAGAGGCCAAGATGACACTTGTGCTGAAAGACTACGATTGTGCAGCTAGATTTGCCAAAGCAGATGTATTTAAGCATCTGGATATCCATCCTTGAAAAAAACAGCAGGAGGGAAGCAAAAGCTACAAGTCTAATGACTGGCAAGGAGCACAGGAGACACGCGCCCTGACTTTGGAGTAAAGAAACAATCTCTCCATGTGGTTTGGAGAAACAGTGAATGACAGAGAAACATTTGTGGCTTCCAAACTCTTCCTTTCATCACCTTTTAGTAAAATTATATTTTGACAACATTTGTTCCAGTTAGCAGCCTGGTCAAGGCTGTGAGTGAAGACACCCGGCTTTCAGCTCTTTATGTAAACTCATACCTTCTCCCAAGAGTAAAACCAACTCGCTTTTGTTATATTAACCCAAATAGACATTCTCTCTCGGAGCAAGGCTGCTGACTGAATGTGTCAGTGTGGACATCTTCTCCTGCCAGCCTTCATGGCAAAATGAAAGGAGGTCGTATAAGGCTGTATGTAGATTTGTCATCAACTTTTAATTAGGATAACTGTTTTCCTAATTTCATGATTAGATTTAAGCATATAATTCCAAAGCTGCTTACAATAGGAAAAAAAAAATCAAAGGGAGGAAGTTGCAATGAAAAAGTTCTTGACAACATTTGCAGATGTCTGTTACACAGGAGGGTATAATCGTCTCCCGGTGTCACCTGCAGAAGCTCATGAAACAAAGAATGAGTTCCGTCTGTGGCAGTTTGCAAATTATAATTGATTGTCAATCAAGGTTACAACACAAAGTGTGGGGTTTTTTTTCTAAATTCAGCCAAAAATTCTGCATATTCTCAATAGTCAAGAGATTTGTTTCTGAGAAAAAGAAGTAGCTGCAGTCATCAACTGCTAAGTCCTTGCAGCATAGTCCAAACTGAGCAATTTCAGCTGTGTTTATTTTTGACTGAATACCATTACTTAACTTTATTTTAAGAGCTTTCCCTTTTCCCAATGAGGATGGAGCCCCTAGTTTCACCAGATAATGTGCAATTACATTTTAGAGAAGATATTATCGTTTACAAGGAGACAACAGTCAGTAAGCGCTGGTAGGAATAGCCCTGAGCTAACTCTGCCTTGGAGTTCACTGGGGCTATTTGAAATGTCAGTACTGGAGAAGGCACTGAAAAGGTGAAGGCTCTCATCCCAGAGAGGGTTTGCAGGGTAGATGTTGCAGGCAAAAATGGGAAAGTTGCCTGAACGTCACAGGCATCTTGTCCCACCACGCTTGCTCCGTGCTGGAATGTATCGGGGACACAGCTGGAGCTGAACTTCCAACCTGAACTCTGCAGCTGCGAGCTCCGCGTGCCTGATTCCTCTCTCATGCTGAATGAATGTTATCGTGCGTTGGGTTGATTAAGCGTTATTAAAAGAAACCACTTATCCCTAGAAAAAAAAGAAGCCGAATAAAGAAGAATTTGTCAAGCATATTTGGATCTGCCATTGCAGTCCCTACTTGAGAAAAGCGTGAAGAGGCACCTAGAAACCCTTCAGGTATTGATGATGTCCCAGAAAGCAGTGACCACAAAAATTGTTACATAAGGTTTAGAAATCCGACAGCGTTTCTGTTTGATGGTGTATTAATCTTCCTGCAAACAATAATCACATTCCATTTCTTTCCACTGCTTTTCTGTCTGTATTAAGGCTCTTACTGTGATCTTCTTATCTTTTCTATTTATTTGTGAATTCACATATATCAATCTGATAAGCAAATAAAAGCAAATGTTGTCCCGGCAGGGATGAAAGAAAGCAGTGAACCTTTCCAGCATGTGCTCCAGCAGGTTAGCACAGCCAGGTCTAACATCTACTGGCCTCCACAAGGTCTTTTCATAGACTTTGGTGAGCTTTGGCTGAGGCCTTATCCTTGAGAGAATGAAATAAAACTGCTCAGTGATATGAGGATCACTCAGCTACAGCGGGTCAGAGGAGTGAAAGCATTTTCTCAAGGCAAAAACCACAAGTTTGTCTTTGCTTTACCCAATCAAGCAGCGTGGCAGTAAATGCTGTGCTGCATTTTGGGTTGTGTTTTAAATGCCCCATCTGAACTCAGCTGGAGCAACCAGCCCTTGTGACCATATTCTGATCTTGGGTAAATCTAGAGCTTTCTCACTGTTTTTACTGGAGTTGAGTAATTTTCTGGAGTTTGGTGCCCCTCAGCCCTTTGAAGGCACGGGATTGAACTTCAGCTTGAAGTTGTGGCTTTCTGTGCCAGACCTGTTCTTGGCCGATGAACAGGGTTGTTGTGATGCTCACTTTTGTGCTGATGTGAGAGCATGTTTTGTTGGCATAATCAGTTTTTACCCTCTTTCGCTTGATCTCTGCTAGCTCTGGTAGGAAATACCCAGGAGAAAAGAGCTGATTCCCTTACCTCCCGGTAACAGGGCCCAAAAAGAGCAAAGGCAACTTAAGTTGAAGGAAAACTACTTTATTTTGCAGCACATACTATCCCTTCAAATTGGGGCTTCCCTGTTGTTTGTAGGGCACTTGCATCTCCCCTTTTTGGCATTCAAGAAGAGCCAAGGACAGGTTGTTGTTCAACACCAACCCACAAAAACATCCTCTTGTACCTCCCCACCCCTTCACAACCTGCTTTGTGGCCCTCATGAGCTTGGCCATCTTTTGCGCAGGGCGAAGCTCTCCTCTTGAGACAGAGGAGAATAATTTCTGTCATGACTCACATTGTAGTTGGAGGTCACAGTGTCTGATGCAGTATCCCCCCCACTGCCTCTGAAGCACAGCAGGAGCCATGCTGTGTCTAGGAAATAATATCTCCACCTCCTAATTCTGAGGCCATCTCAGATGGAAAATCACAAATGCCATAATGAATAACCACAGGGCTGAGGAAACCTCCCAGCGGAGGCAGGCTCCACTGCTTGTTAATTAGTCCAATCATTAGGATGAATTTAATGCTGTTTCTGAAATTCTGTTCCCTGGTACTCCCAGCTTTGTTTAACCGAGAGCTCAAGAAGACATGTTTCTCCAGCTGAAGAAGCTGAGACCAGGCTTCCTTGCAAAGAAGTTTCCTATGTTAAGGTATATATGCTAACGATGCTGTTTTGTGCTAATGGCCTTTGCAAGAGCTTTCTCACTCAGGATAATCCCAAGCACGGATACAGGCTGGGGGATGAGTGGATTGAGAGCAGCCCTGCCGAGAAGGACTTGGGGGCACTGGTGGACAAAAAGCTGGACGTGACCTGGCAATGTGGGCTCGCAGCCCAGAAGGCCAACCCCATCCTGGGCTGCATCCCCAGCAGCGTGGGCAGCAGGTCGAGGGGGGGATTCTGCCCCTCTGCTCTGCTCTGGTGAGACCCCCCTGCAGTGCTGCCTCCAGCTCGGGGGTCCTCAGCACAGGACAGACATGGGCCTGTGGGAGCGGGGCCAGAGGAGGCCACGGGAATGATCAGGGGATGGAACAGCTCTGCCGTGAGGAAAGGCTGAGAGAGTTGGGGTTGTTCAGCCTGGAGAAGAGAAGGCTCCGGGGAGACCTTATTGCGGCCTTTCAGTACTTAGAGGGGGCCTACAGGAAAGATGGGGAGTGACTCTTTACCAGGGAGTGTAGTGATAGGAAGCAGAGTAACGGTTTTAAACTGAAAGCAGTTAGATTTAGATTAGGTATTAGGAAGAAATTCTTCACTGTGAGGGTGGTGAGACACTGGCACAGATTGCCAGAGAAGTTGTGGATGCCCTGTCCCTGGAAGTGTTCAAGGCCAGGTTCGATGGAGCTTTGAGCAACCTGGTCTAGTGGAAGGTGTCCCTGCCCATGGCAGGGGGGTTGGAACTAGATGATCTTTAAGGTCCTTTACAACCCAAACCATTCTGTGATTCTATGATTCTATGATTTTTCAGTTCTTCTCCAGTGAGCGTGGCGAGAGCCAGCACAGCAGGGCACGGCAGCACGGAGCACCGTGACTTGTGCAGGGAGTTCAACAGAGGAAGGGGGATTTTCTAGGGCTACGTGGGTCACTTTGCTATTCTGTCAGGAGTAATTAAAGCCAGATAAAGTGGAATGGGAAATGAAGTCTCAATTTTTCACAATGGAAGTGAAATTCTCCGAGGGCAGCGGAGTCTTCTCTTGCTTCGCTTCTTGAGTTCAAAGCTAAATGTCTTTCTGCAAGAGATGTCCTGGACGAACACAAGCTATCAGTCTCCTTACAGGGCTAACAGGGTGAAATGAAAAGCTCTGTTCTATACAGGAGTTCAGGTCTTCTTAATTTAATAGTCTTGTCCAGCCTTAACAATTATGATTTTATTGATTTAAGGAAAGAGGCAAAGAAGATGTAAGCAGCTTGCTTATTTCCTGACTCTGTCCCACAAATCAGTCAAAAGTTTAATTTTCATTCATGAAAAACGTCATCTTTAAACAGAACTAAAATAATTTAAAAAAAAAAGAAAACCAGGAGCAGGCTAAAACCAGGAAAGCCTGGTTTTTTGCATCAAGGCTCACATTGGGCTCTGGAGATACACTTGTTGATTTTCAGATCTTATTTGTACAGATTTGGACAAGGTTTCATGGTGACCACATAGCTCAGGGACAAGGCTGTAGGCACGAGGCTCTGGAAAACAAGGCAAAGCACCAAAATCCTGTCAAGAGGGACCTGACCTCTTCCAATTCCAAAGGATTTGTCCACTAAGATATTGGAGCTACAGCTCCTCCCAAGGTAAACATCAGATGAGAAAAAGTGAAAGGATGACAAAGCTTGCCCTCAGGCTCATAGGGGAGACTTTGGAAAGGAGTCCCTCACAAGTTTGCTGATGATTTCCTCCACCACAACAGCCTCAAAGGAACTGAGTGACCTGAAATGGTCAGCACTGCAGGCTTGATAAAAAAGTACGAAGATTAGGGTCTGTTTGTGGAAAACACTGGTGGACAGAAGCTATAGCAGTCAAAAGGAGACATAAAGGTCTCTCTGCATCACACAGTAAAGTGGAATGCATATTCAACATGAAAGAACTAGTCCAGAGCTCAGACCAGTCCAATTTACCAACATAGAACTCCATCCAAGGCAATAACGTTGCGTTCAGCTTCATGACACTGCCGTGCTGCATCTGGGTCTGCAAGCAGCAAACTCGGGAACCTCAACACCACTGCGTACGCATGCCTGAAGGCACGTACATGCAGCCCTGTGTCCATGTCCTCTGTCCTGGGGCCAGCAAGCACTGCCAGGCTCACTGCTGCAAAGATTTTGTCCTATGATAGCAAAGAGCTTCACGCTCCACTGTTTTCCAGTCTAGAATTTGACTATCCTTTGCATCTACAATGTCAAAAGGTCCCAGGTAGTGTGTTGTGCAGAGGGGTCCTGACTTTGAGGTAGGAGCTGTGATCTCAGATCACAAGAAGTTTCCTGGGAGAAGAAGCAGAGGGGCTGGGAGAACTTCTCTTTGGTGGGATGAGAATAAGTGGATGAGGAGGACCAATATCAACGTTAGCAAGAAACTCTGCCTACCTCCTGTCCTCCTCAGGCTGACCTCTAGGGAAAGGTTGAGAGTGTTGAAAAGCCATGTGGACTTCTAAGGAGAGAAGGAAAGTCAGTGTTTGGGTACAAGGAGACAAAGGAGTAGTCGGGAGATCCAGAGTGAGGGGGAAAATGAACAGAGGGTTAGTCAGATATCAAAGGGGTCAATTTAGGAACCACATCATAGCTGCGTCTGAAAAAAATNAGAGAAGAGAAGAGAAGAGAAGTTGCCAGCTTTGGGGGGGTTGTTGGAAATAGATGTATAATGGGCAACTCTCAAAAGGCCTGGGCAGCACTTCAACAGAGTTTTAGAAATTCATGGAATCAGATTCATTTCACAGCAAAAGGTCAGGGACAGCCCAGGTGAGAGCACAGCCTGTCAGAGAAAATATACCACTATCCATTACCTCTTTGATGTAGAACAAGAGTCTTCAGGAAAGCTTGTGCAACCTTGACAATAGTGAACAGAGACCTGATGAAGAGAGTTACAAGACCCTCCTTTTGTTGGTGCTTGCTGTCGAGCCACTTTGATTTCCTAATGCATTAGCAGCACCCATGCTGCTGATGCTGCCAGGGCTGCATGATCTCACTGGTCAACATCTCCTTGGCCATCTAGGGAGGGCAGCTGCTGCCCTATGTTCAGAGGTCAGGGGATTGGACAGTCAGAAATTGGTGTGACCTTCTGATTTTGCCCACAGAAAATGCCTAAGTCAAAGAAAGACTCTATCATGCTGAAGCAGCACTGGTTTTGTCATCAGGGACAAAACCTTGTCGCATGCCTGTAAGTCATTGCAAGTCCTCTCGGTGGAGGGCCATAGGTACCCTGTGATTCAGTTGTCATCGTCCCAGTGTACAGCATCGATGAGAAAAAATCTGTGCCCAGCAGCATCTGATCAAGTGCTTGGTATCGTCATCTTTCACTCAGGTCTCAGCAACCTACTTCACATCCCTCGCTCCTGGTCTGAGTCTCCCTCCAGCCACTGTGTTTTGCAGTGGTTTGTTTATTTATACTGAGGAGAGAAGTGTATCTAGTGATAGGACAAGGGGTAATGGCTTTAAACTGAAAGAGCGTAGGTTTAGATTAGCTAGAAGGAAGAAATTCTTCATTGTGAGGATGGTGAAGCACTGGACCAGGTTGCCCAGATCCCTGGAAGTGTTCAAGGCCAGGTTGGACGGGGCTTTGAGCAACCTGGTCTAGTGGAAAGTGTCCCTGCCCATGTCAGGGGGGTTGGACTAGATGATCTTTAAGGTCCCTTCCAGCCCAAACCATTCTGTGATTCTATGACTTCTGCTGTCAGATCCCT
Source organism: Pelecanoides urinatrix (assembly GCA_013400755.1). Lineage (NCBI taxonomy): Eukaryota > Metazoa > Chordata > Aves > Procellariiformes > Procellariidae > Pelecanoides > Pelecanoides urinatrix. The sequence continues at coordinate 203,814 of VZTQ01009712.1, read as the reverse complement.
TTTTGCTACGCCATGGGGGCATTTATAGATAAGGATCGAGTTGCATCTTAACATTCATCCTCGGGTGAAGAGGCTGTTCCCACTGCCTAAATTGAGGAACAACTCTGAAATACCTCAGCTAGGTGGGCTCGTACCCTCTACAATCAGCAGAAAAGCAAGGATCGCCAGAGAGTCCACTTAGTGGCCCACATTTGCTGAGTGCCAAAAGTGCCAAAAGCATGAAAATGCCGTTTGTTCATTCAAAGTTGAAATCCTGCAGTCTCTGTAAGGCATTTCTCACTTCCATGAATCATCCCATGACTCTATCAGCCCTTTCCAGTTGTCAACACTTCCCACAAGCTGTGGCTCCCTGAACTGCGGACCATCCTCCAGTGCTGGTTTCAGGAGGACTGAGCCTTGAAACCTATTCCTACTTTATGTTTCCATACCATTTCTGCATACCAAGGTCAAGTTGGTCCTTTGGTCACCAAACGGCAGTGGGAGCCCAAATTAAACATGATTCCCACCTCACCCCCAAATTCCCAAAGCCCATGTCTGTGGATCTGCCTGCACAGTTGGCCGTCTCCAAATGTATCCTCATTGCGTGGCAATAAAAGAATCAAAATTTCTCTGTACTGCAGAATTCCTTCCTTTGCCATTTATGACTTCCCTGCTCTTTGGGTCACCTGAAAGGTTTTATCAGTGGCGAATGTATGTTTTCTTCAGGTCATTAATTCAGATGTTAAATAGCGTGGAAATACTTTCTGCCCAACCCCAGTGGAAACACGGCCACTACATTTATTACTGCATTTACAATTACCCTTTGAATCCTGTTAATTAGCTAGTTTGCAGGCTATTTAATGTCTTCCGCATGCATTGCACACCATTGTAACTCTATTTCAAACTAAAAACAGAACTTGAAGCACTGCTTTCTGTAACTTTTTGACAAAACCTATAAGATCAAGCCTGTTACAATTCTGTAAAACTCGGAAATCTTATTTTAAAAAGGTACCAAATTCACTTGACAGTATTACTACTTGGCCTTAGTTTTGTTACCCTCCTTTAATTTCCTTCCTCTATTAATTATCTGCCCTTAATTTATTGCGTCCTGTGTGAGATTCTGTATTATTTTGCCTGGGACTAATGCCAGACTAACGGACTTACACTTTCCTAGGATATCCCATTTACCTTTTGAAAAACATAGTTATGACATTAGCCGGACTCTCATCTTTCAGAACCACCCAAACCAAATGAAAAAAACATCATTAATGTTTCGGAGACCTCCTCAGGCGGCTCTTTTAAAACTCTGGGGTGCAGTTATCTAGACCCAGTCGTGTCAAGAATTAATAGCTGCTACCCAAACTCCCCTTAGGGGGTTACTGTTGGAATGGAAAGCATTTCACCCTCTAGGCTGTGATTACATTATCTGACTATTCCCAACTACAGAGCAGAAATATTTAGGGAACTTTTCTGCCTTCATCATTATCAACACTTTTTCCCATTTCAGTCTGGTAATGGCTCAATACCACTGGAAAAATTTCTTTTGCTTTTAATGTAATTTTAAGACTCCCCATTGTCCTGAGCCCTCCTGACCACAGATCTCTCCTCACGTCCTTTCTCTCTGTGACCATGGGGCTTCCTCAGTTTACCCTGCATTTGCCAACCACAAGAATGACATGCAAGATAGATAAGTGGCATCAGGTCCCCCATGAGGCTGTGCTGGGGTCCATGACGGAGGGGATGCCAATTTGCTCCCACAAAGTCGCACGCTGAGACTTTCACCTCTGCACCCTGATGGGGCTGGCTCTGGTTCTCAGCCTCTGCACCAAAAGCAATGAATATGTGCTGTCTTGCACGAGGACCTGTGGTGCCATTGGTGCAAGGGGCTTTCCAGACAGTCCCAGAGCTATCCATGAGATGGTAAGAATGATCATCCTCACTGAGAAGTTGAGAAGGCAGGTCTGGGGAGGGCATCTCCTTGCCGTAAAATCAGAACCATAGAATCATAGAATCATAGAATCATAAAAGTGTTTAGGTCGGAAAAGATCTTTAAGATCATCAAGTCCAACCGTGAACTTAGCACTGCCAAGTCCACCACTAAACCATGTCCCTGAGCACCACATCTACACGTCTTTTAAATACTTCCAGGGATGGGGACTCCACCACTGCCCTGGGCAGCCTGTGCCAAGGCCTGACCACTCTTTCAGGAAAGAAATTGCTCCTAATGTCCAATCTAAACCTCCCCGGCACAACTTGAGGCTGTTTCTTCTCATCCTATCGCTGGTTACTTGGCAGAAGAGACCGACCCCCACCTCGCTCCAACCTCCTTTCAGGTAGTTGTAGAGCGCGATGAGGTCTCCCCTCAGCCTCCTCTTCTCCAGGCTGAACACCCCCAGTTCCCTCAGCCGCTCCTCATCAGACTTGTGCTCCAGGCCCTTCCCCAGCTCCGTTGCCCTTCTCTGGACACGCTCCAGCCCCTCAATGTCCTTCTTGGAGTGAGGGGCCCAACACTGAACCCAGGATTCGAGGTGCGGTGCCGAGTACAGGGGCACGATCCCCTCCCTGCTCCTGCTGGCCACACCAGTGCTGATACAGGCCAGGATGCCGTTGGCCTTCTTGGCCACCTGGGCACGCTGCCGGCTCATGTTCAGCCGCTGTCGACCAGCCCCCCCAGGTCCTTCTCCTCTGGGCACTTTCCAGCCGCTCTTCCCCAAGCCTGGAGCGGTGCCTGGGGTTGTTGTGGCCCAAGTGCAGGACCCGGCACTTGGCCTTGTTGAACCTCCTCCATTGGCCTCGGCCCATCGATCCAGCCTGTCCAGGTCCCTCTGCAGAGCCTCCTGCCCTCCAGCAGATCAACACTCCCGCCCAGCTTGGTGTCATCTGCAAACTGACTGAGGGAGCACTCGATCCCCTCGTCCAGATCGTTGATAAAGATATTGAACAACACTGGCCCCAAAACTGAGCCCTGGGGAACACCGCTTGTGACCGGCCGCCAACTGGATTTAGCTCCATTGACCACAACTCTCTGGGCTCGGCCGTCCAGCCAGTTTTTACCCAGCAAAGAGTGAACCTGTCTAGGCCGTGAGCCACCAGCTTCTCTAGGAGAATGCTGTGGGAGTCAGTGTCAAAGGCTTTACTGAAGTCCAGGTACACCACATCCACAGCCTTTCCCTCATCTACTAAGTGGGTCACTTTGTCACAGAAGGAGATCAGGTTGGTCATTCATAAACCTTTCATAAACCTGTGCTGGCCGGGCCTGATCACCTGGTTGTCCTGTGCGTGCCACGTGATGCCACTCAAGCTGATCTGCTCCGTAACCTTCCCCGGCACCGAGCTCAGGCTGACAGGCCTGTAGTTCCCTGGATCCTCCTTCTCGCCCTTCTTGTAGATGGGTGTCACATTTGCTAACCTCCAGCCAGCCGGGACCTCCCCGGTTAGCCAGGACTGCTGATAAGGGATTGAAAGTGACTCGGTGAGCACGTCTGCCAGCTCCCTCAGCACCCTTGGGTGGATCCCATCTGGCCCCATAGACTTGTGTGTGTCTATGCGGCACATAAAAGGTTACCCAAGATCCAGAAGCAATTGGGCAGCTCAATGGGAGAAACTCCTTTACAGATTATTAAATACAAAGACATCATCTTTGGATAAAGAAGTTAGTTGCAAATCACTGGAGGCAGGAGAGCAGTATCTGTCTGTGGTGGCCCTGCTCTGATGGCGCAGCTCCCTAAACATCTGCTATGGACCAGTGTTACCAGCTGGAGCCCTGGCCTTGCTGAGCGCTTGCTTTGATTCCATGGAGCTAGTACGTGCCTAGACCCAGAGAGTCTGTCCAGAGTAAATATCCTCCAATGATTACTTTTTTACACTCCAGTTTGGAAAGTGATATATCAGAAAGAAATCCAAATGCTGTATTGGAAAAAAATTGAACTGTGTCATACTCAGTGTTCAACCCTTAAGTAGGTGTGCTATGAGCAAACAAGGTAAGACCACAGATGTTAGGAGGAAGGGTTTATTTGTGTTCAAGTAATATTTGATCAACCTGGCAACCAAATTTGCTTCAAAGGCCTTGGAAGCATTTGAGGTAAAAATCTTTTTTGTATGTGGACACTGTTTTCACATAATAACTGTTGTGAATAAATAGAATAGCTGCACTGTCTTAGTCAATCTCTTTTTTTAATAATGAAGTACTGCAAGTAATATGTGAAAGCCCAATTCCTCATTTATATTAGAACTCCTTAAAACTCTCACAATATTATTGTAAGGGAAAAAGCGCTACAGGGCTCTTGTTTCAAATCCTCTTTCATCTTTGTGATTTTTTCTGAGCCCTTGAATGCTCAGGTAATGTAGGTAGAGCTGCCTCACCTCTTGCGCAACGCTTCAGCCTGCTAGTCCCCTCTCCGGCTTGCATTAAAGCAGTCTAAAGCCTCCCCTTGCAGCATCCCTCACCCGATGCTGTTACTAAGAGAAAGGAAAGAGATGCTAAATAAAAGGAAAACAAAACAATGGCCAAAGACAAAGTCACGCATCCCACTAAGAGCTCTGGAGAGGTTGCTTGGCTGAAGCAGCAGCCAAAATATTCTCTACAACCCTTGAGCTGACTGGCATACAGGGAACTTCAGCTGGGTGAGAAAACAACCCTATACACTTGAAAAAAAAAAAAAAGATAAGCGATGTTTAATTTCTTTTCTAATTAATTTGGATGTATATAATGTATTTTAACTTTTTATAAGATTTTCTATGTTTTGTTGCACTGGCTGCTCTTGCTATTACTAATATGCAGTACAGGGCTTCTCAGCCTTCTTTTTTGCCATAGTTTTTTACAACGAGGACAGCTGTGAAATCAGAACTAAAACAAGAGTGAAACTGCGATAAAAAGAAATGAGAAGCAATTTCTATTCAGAGTATTTATAAACCCTTGTCTCAGCTAAGTCTTCATTTGCTCAGAAGTCTCATTTAGGAAAAAGAAGGATTTTTTGGTAACATAACATCGTTCTCCTTTCACCTTGGGGACTGGAAAACTTACAGTTCACATCAAAGCTCGGTAATGTAACTAGAAATGTATACTGCTCCTGTTTCTAATGCTAAACAACAAACAAGGGGAAAAGAGGTGTGTGATACAAAAACAATGGGGAACATCAATCACAGTACAACTACAATACAAATACCGAACAATACAAAATGCAAAATTTTCATCTTTGACTAAATAAGCAGAAGGGAAAATGTGGAAGGGGAGGGAAGGCTTCAGCTCTTTGCAAGCTACTTTTACTGTAATTGAAGGAACACATGCCTAGCCCCGCACACAAGAGCAGCCATGGCAGCTCAGAGCCAAGGTCCAAGTAACCCCGTGTCCTATCTTCTGGTAGTAGCGATAACAGCCGATGCCTAAGGATGAGCATAAGAAAAGGGGCAGAATGTGGCAATACTTCCCCACAATACTCAGACAGTCTGCAATTTGCAGCTCGGAGACTTCCTGAGCCAAAAGTGAGGTCTTTGTGTTTAAGTCTTCAATGGAATTTTTTCTTCTATTAATTTGTCCAGTTTTTTCCCCACCTACAAAAAAAGCTACAGGGCAAATTATGGAGATGGGGCAGCCTGCCAGCAACTCTTGCTGATGGGGAGAAACTGACTGACAGACAGACAGGAAAGTTTCTCCCTGGGAGGAGGTAAGTCAAGGAAAAGATTTCTGCCGGCTGGCACAGTTATCGCTGCAAATCCCAGAGGGGTGTTTGGTGGCAAGTCAGCTGAATGTGTCCAGGCCAGCCAGGTGGCAGGGAGAAAAGATGGAGAGGACATCTCCACAAAGGGCAGATCTTGCTTTGTCTGCAGAGCCAGGCTGTAAAATAGATGATCTGACACAAGAAGCAACTGCCTGATGGACCAGACTGACCCGGTGACTCTTGCCCTCAGCATGTGGGGTTCACCTCTGATTGAACTAGACCCACATCTGGACCTTCCTTTGCCAAGACAGGAAAGCCCAACAAGGGCAAGGAGAAGGATTCAAGGGTTTAAAGATTGCGTGCAACCAGCACATCTGGTGAGGGTTGTGGAGGAATCTCCATCTGATTTAAGTCCCTGACCCAGGGTGAGGATGCCTTGCGGGTCCAGGAGGACCATGGTGAAGGTGAGCAGTATCCTCCTATGCTTATTTTCCTGCCTCTCCTAAAAGGAGTGGTCACTTGATTGGGGGCAAGAAGGATGTCTCAGGCAGATGGGTGAGGGTTCGGCACTTGGCAGGCACAAGCTCTGTCTACAAAGCTTTTCTAATGTGAAAACAAATACCAGGCTGGTAAGAAATCCGGGGTACAGAGCAAGCTCTTCCTCTTTTTGACCTTCCCACCACAGAAGATCAAAGAGTAAAACAAAACCACAGCCATGCAGGTGTTTGCTCCTTTTTTAGCATGCAAAGATGAAAGAGACAGTGAGGTTGGAAACACAAAGCTCGGCAATGAGCTGGTTGCTTAGAGCAATATGCAAAACCAGGAGAGCTTGCACACATGTGGCTACCAGCCCAAAAAACAAACAAAACATGCAGATAAAACCCAGCCTCAGAAAACGGAGAGCTGATGTGCTGGAAGGTGTTTTCCATGGCAATTACTCTGTGATGTATCACTTACCCACTCACTGCAAAGGGACAGCTGGGCTTGAAATGAATGGAAAGGAAATGAATGCTCAAAACCCTTTGCAGTCTTTGACTGCTGTCCTGTCTCCAAACCTCATCGTGGACTAGACTGTGAGACCCCTTGTCAAGCCAAGCAATACTTAAACTGTACCAATTGTGCATTTAAAGACTGGTCAAGTCCAAAAGAAACTCAGAAGACCTACTTTTTCTCTGGCTCATACCATGAGGATCATTGGTAGGGCTGGAGCTCATTCCACCTCAGCTGAAGAGAGAGGGCTAGATGGCATTTGCCTCCATTGAGACTCTAAATCCTGGTTTTCCTGCACTGTCCTCTCTGGATTTGAAACCCTCTGCGTTTGTGGATGGTCTGGGAAAGTGGCAAAAGACATCTATTCACAATAGGATTGCTGGAGACAGCTGAGGGACTATTTCTTGAGAATGATGGAAAAGGCTTCTTTGTGGATATCTGGCTGGACTGTTTCTATTTGAGTGATGATTTGATTGCTCCTGGGGTTTTGCTGAAATACTAGTTATATATTTAAGACATGCTGACCCTTGTATGAGCATGTTTTTAGTATTATTTGAATAGAAAAAAGCTGGTGAATACTTGGGCTGAATAAAGGCAGCAATATGTGGCTGAAGGCGAGTATATTTGGGTTGGGGAAGGGCCCGGATCAGAGGTATCCAGTCATTCCTTTTAATGGTTGAGTTTTGAAGCTACAGCCCAGGGTGTTGCTGCAGTGCCGTGTGTTAGAGATGTTGTTTCTGGGGTGAGATGGAAAATGCACCCCAGGCTTCCCTGCAGGAAGAGCTTATACCCAGAGCTGTACCCACAGGCAGGTGCTCTGCACGTGTAGATACTGGCTGTGGTTTGGGCATTGGTGTTTCTCTCATCCTACAGAGAGTCTCAAGCAGGCTAACTGAAGCAGTAAAATTAAATCTGCATCTGAAATTGAGGAATTTTCCTGCTTGCAGGGAAGAGATGAGACTCAAATGCTCAATTGTAAATTTTCCTGTGTCACCTGCTCCCCTTCCTTTATCTTCCTTCCTTCCCTCACCCTGTCTCTTGCTCCTTTTGTCTTCAAACGCAAGCAAGTCATGTCCTTCCTCCTTGTTGCAAGCGAGTCTTGCACCACCCCATCCTCTACCTCACTTCTCGCTGAGCAGTTCAACCACCAGGTCAGGCCCAGCACAGTCAAACCCAAACTCAACGGGGTCAGTCACCTCTCCGCAACCTGAGGTCACCACCCCAGCATCACCCTAGACCCAGTCCTCTCCTCTCAACCACCTACTCAAGCTCTGTCCTAAACTTACCACTTCTACCTCTTGCTACTTCAAAAAAAAAAAATCAGACTTCTCTTTCTGTTTGCTTGAGGAAGCAATCAAAGGCCTTGCTGCAACCCTTCTCGTCCTGTACCTCAGTTGCTAGAAGTTGCCTCTTGTCTGGCCTCAATGGCAACATCTTGCTCCTCTCCAGTTGATGTTTCCAGGAACATCCTCTTGGCTCAACCCTACCACTCCCTGTTTATGGCCCTCCGTGGGCCTCCTAAGCCCACGCTCCTTGCCTGGGATGACAAAAGCAACTGCTGTCTGTGTAAGGTTGGCCAAGCTTCAAGCTGTTCAGCTGTCTTCTGCCAAAGACGGCAGATTTGGGCACCATCCCTTCACTTGACCATCTCTGTCCTCCCCTTCTCCCTCCCCCATCATCTCGTCCACCAGGATCTAGCAAACAGGCAAACAACTGGTTTATGAAAGCAAAGAGAGAAAGCCAAAAGCAGCTGCTTTAAATCTGTTGTAATGCTGGCGGCAATTGCATAAGGCAGAGGTTTTGCTGATGTCCCCACCCCATTCCTGAGAAATATTTAATTTATTTTAGTGTCACTGTGCCCACTGCCCATGCCCTCAGCACATTCGCAGCGCGGGAACCACCCGTCCACATTTGCAGCACGCTGCCAGCAAGTGGCAGCATCAAAGACCATCTCTGGATTCACTTCTCCCCCGACGCAATCCCACAAGAAAGAAGCAAGATTCAAAACAGCCTCCTCAACCCAACCCAGCCAAGTTCCTTGTCATGCCCTGGACATGCAGAGCTCAGTAAACAGATGGGTCTCACCATGCCCAGGGGATTGGTGGCTCTAGGCCCTGACAGAGCAGCTAGTTCCAAATTAAATGACCCTTCAGCAACAGGGACCAGCCCCCAACAATTCTCGTCTGCTAGCAAGATGCATCGCTCAGCCCGAGGCATGGCGGAGCGCGGACCTGTCCCGCAGCTCTGCTTTGCATTAAATATTTCAGAAGAAATATGCCCCGATTTGAAGGTCCTGCCTCAACCGCAAAGTCAGGTCTCACATCTCCAGCCCTGGCAGCTGAGATCTGCCGCCTCAAAGACAAGCTCGCCTGTTGGCTTGCTCTTGGCGGGTGGGAGCGGGATCAAGATGCTCTCCCAGATGCGGCACCCAGGCTCAGCCGTGGCATCCCTCCATGGAGAGCAGGAAAGAGCTAGCCATGTCACAGCGGGAGAGCAGTCGGATTTTCCTTTGCTATCCAAGTTTGCAGGTCATCTTTCTGCGCAAGAACATTTTTCCGGTATGAAAAATCCACCACCATAAAAATGGTGGTAGTATTCAGAGCCCATCTGCTATTTCTCTAGCGTGAGCTGCAGGGCTGATCTTGTGCATGCCCATCCTATAAGTGTAACCTCCCCTTTGGTCTGCAAACCATCGGGGGAGAGGTAGGACCCATATTCCTGAGACATCACCGCAGAGAAAATCCTGCAATTGTAGAGAAAAGAACAGTTTGTAATTTTTTGAGAAGGATGATGTGATACCTGCAGGAATCACAGGAGGAAGTCAAAAAAGTCCCAGAAAACTAAAAAAAAAAAAATAATTAATCTAAAGCAAAGAGACTCCCAAGATTTTCTATGTTGCAAACCCCATTATGATTGCAGGGCAAAAAAAATCTCTCCCAGCATCGCAAATCTCTGTGCACAAACAAATTATACACATCTTACCGTTTTGCCCTGCCCTGTGCATTGTAAGGGGACTGAAAGGATGTTTTCCTTTTTCAGGAAAGGGTTGCCAGCTTAGAACAGATGAGGAATATTGAATGAGAAAATCTGGTATACTCAAAATCTGCTGTTCCCATATGGATGTTTTCCCTGGCCTCTGTTCCCATCTCTCTGGGGACTTCAGTCCCATTGCAGGCAGTAAACACCTCAAAAAGGGGTAATGAAGCGCTCAGGACTGTGATGTTTAAATCCGTGGTAAGATTTATTTCCAAATGGCTTGTTCAGAGCTACAGAGGGGATTTGTAACCCTGCCAGGAAATAAATCCACATTCCCTGAGCCCCGATAAGTTTTCTTAACCACAATATAATTCATCCTATCTCCCCATAGGGATATTTGGAGGTTTTAGTTTAGGTGTCCTGGGCAAGATGGATTTTTGTTCCTCCAAAAAAATTTAAAATCTCTATCGAAAAATATAAATCCCAAGCTGGAAGTTTGAAATCTCTCATGGATTATTTTTATTTTATCTCAGCAACTATTGGGATTTTTTTAAAAATTTGAATTTAACTTCACAACATCTTGCTTCATCCTGTTTTTACTTGATTTAGCCCAGAAGTCAAAATAAAGTGGGATGATGAAGTCTGAATGCAGCTTCCCTCTCTCTCCTCCCTCTTTCAAAGGAAAAAGCTGAAAGAAAAGGTTTTATCTTCTTCTGTGGCAAACATGGTCGAACCCGATGCACACCTGTGAAACCGCTCCCCTCCTGCAAAACTCCTCCTGGAGCTGTGAGCCCTTCTGCTGAAGCACACATCAGATTTTTTTTCTGGCTCTTTCCAGCCTTCACATCACTAATAAGAAAGGGGGATTTTTCTGCCCGCGTTTCAAAAGGATTTCAGATCAGAAAATAGAGGAAGGCTTTCCCCTGTCTTGGGGGATTGACAGCTCGTTGAGTGGAGAGGGAGAAGAGGTGACATGAAAGAAGGGCATAAAATGATGGATGGTTCTGAGAGAGCAGGCTGGGAATCCCTTACTTCACTGTTTTCATCATATCTAGAAAAAAACCAAACCAACCCACCCAACTCAATTAAAAGGCAAATAGAGCACCTCATCAATTTAAAAAGTGTTATTACAATGCTTAATTAAGCTCTGGAACTCATCACCAAGAGCCGTTACGCAAGCTCAGGGGTTAGAAAGATTGCGGAAAAAAAAAAAGAAAAATAGAAATGGAAAGAAATTGGCATTTATCTGGCTATTGGAGCATCGGCAGCTACGTTAGATTGGTCTGAAGAAGGATATCAATTCTTGTACTGCAGAGCACAAACAGGCTACCAACAGCCCATTAGGATGAAACTTCCCCTGTGGGAAAATTGCATAATTTATCAAGCGTAGCGTTTCTTACATCTTTCTTTGAAACAGCTGGAAATGATTAATGTCAAAAACAAGATCTGGAGTAAGGCTGGCCGCTGGTTCTGGCACACACTGGCCATTTCTGTGTCACTGAATAATTAAAGCTCGGAGAACTTCAGTCGACCAGGACAGTGTTAAATCTTTCTCCTATAATTTAAGGACTTTCCATTTGGATGCAGAGAGGAAAATTGCCTTCTCCAGAGACTTATCCCTGGAAAAACAGACCGTCCTGTGGAAGTAGATTGGAGGCAGTTTTACAAAGCGTTTCAGAGCCAAAAGGCAAAACTAAAGCTATGTGCGCCCGGATTCCCAAAGTGGATGCTGAGGTTGCCTTGGTGACACAACGATGTGGTGATTACAACTCAAGAGGATTTTAACCCAAGTGAGCAATCTGACACCAAAAGAGAGAGGTTGCTTTTAGTCATATATTTAAGGAACAACAATGATCTTTGTGTTTTCCAGGCCATAACAGCCCTATAAATAGGATAAAAGAACCCATGACATTCATCAACAAAGGTGCCAGCCGCATTATCTGTGGTAGTGGTCAGGAACCTTCCTGGAAAACCATTTTAGTGTTGTCTTGCACATCAATTTTAAGCAATTTGGGACAGGGACTGTCTTTCCATCCTATACACAGCACTTAACACAGCTCTAGCCGGACCCACAACTTGTGCTTTTGAGTTTCTACAATAATACGAATAATAAAACCGGACAAAAGAAGATAGCAATTTTTTTTTCTTTTTCCCCCATTTCCTGGGAAAAGTGTTTTACTTCTTATTGAAAGGTCTTCAGCTGGACAAAAGATTCCCTGCTGTACCATGGCCAAAGAAACTCATCATGCATCCTGAGGGGACCTAGCATGGGACAGGAAAAGCCGTGAGCCCTTCCAGTTGAATGGTGCAGAAGGCCCACAAAGGGACACCTTTCAGTGATATTTATCCAAAATATCCAGAACTTGGGACTTTTTCAATTAAAATATTTAATTTTTATTCTTTTAATGGAAAAAATCAAGTTTTCCATGGGGAAAAAGTGTCACACTAAGTCATGAACAAGATACTACTGCTCTTGCTTCGGCTGTTTTTGTAAACTGATGTACACATGGACTAAAGCTGCCTGCTGTAGTTATTGATTCCAGTTGTCACAAACCTACCTCTCATGGAATTGATCTTTTTCTCACTTAGGTCTAAGTGAGAACATAGATCAGGAGTAACACAGCAGGTTCACTGCCAGAGCTGCAATGGATATAGGAATCCGTACAAAATTGCAGTCCTTAACCATGAATCAGTGTCATCTAATATATAAGGGGAAAACACAGGGAAATGTACTCAGTTCTGGGACAACGATGTCAAAAATAAAACAGTAAGTATCAAGATCCTTCCAGAAGAAGCATAAGAGCACCCTAGTAATGTTACAGGAGATCAGTAAGCCTCCTCAAATGACAAGTTGTCACCAGGAACCATCCGTCCAAGATGTAAGTCCATGGCAAAGTGGTCAGATGCTGGTTTAATTTAATTCAAAGATGCCAAGGTGAGCAAACAGACACAAGTGAGTACTATTTTCACATAAAGCGCGCTGCGATCTGGTCTTGAATATCGAGGAGGAAAAAATTATCAATAGGCTCCTGGGGGGATTACCAAACTGCTGGAGGATAGCTCTACCGCTGGCAATGAAATTTGGTGTTCCAGCTGTCATCTCTGGCCCAGGAGCTCTAACCTGCCGATTGCTGCAAGCCTGGAGGGTGCAGCAGGGGATGGACCACTGTATTTGTCATCTTTCTTCCACTGTTTATCTAATCATCCCCCCTTGCCTCTTGGGGATAGGGTACTGTGCTAGATGGACCTTGGGATGACCAAGTTGTGACATCCTTTTGTCCCTGACCCTTTGTTTGGTGCCAGCCAAGAATTTCTCAGATGTAGTAAGTGCTTTTTTCACGTCAGGTCAGGGTCTATTTACTTTTTGTCCTTGTTGCAACCTCCCCAGACACTGAGTTATTGCTTCCACTTCTCCCCAAAACTTTGATGTGAAGCCAAGTGTCATGAGCCTGCTGAAACCCCTGTCCTCTTCTATAGCGTTTCAGTTTTCCAGAGCCAGCACTGCTCCTTGAATGACAAGGCAAAACCACATGAAAGCCTGTGGTGCCTGCGTGGAAGTCCCCTTACACATGAAATTCTGGACTCCTCAACAGGGAGAGAATCGCCCCAAGGTGCCTTCTCCTCCTAAGACCCCATGCTCAGAAATATCAAATGCAGCTGACTGTGCTAACAACGTTAGCATGGGCACCTTCTCCAGCTAAATAGGACACTTAATTCCCATTAATGCTGAACTAATTAGAGCATGGTGAACAACAAAAGAGAAAATACAATCTTTGTATCTGTATAAAACTGTTCATGGTCTCCCATACAAAATATAGGCCATCCTTTCCTTCCTCAAGCTCAAAGGAGGGTATATATTCATTGACTAGAATAACCAGCAGCAATCCTCAAGATTTCATCTTTCATCTTTCGTTCAGGGATAAATTTATCTAGAAAGAAAAATCTGTAGATACTCATGAAAGCAGGCAAAGACAGTCACATTGTCAAAAAGCCTGCATTGCTAAATACAGTATATGCACTGAGAGTGACCTAAAAATCGGTAAAATTATGCTGTCTAATTTCAAGCAAGAAAAAGCTACCCAGAATTACTTTAATTAGCTTAAAAGGATGCTGTCAGCCACTTTCTCGAAGCATATTTAATGTTCTATGTTATGCGTTGTACGCATAGCATCCTATGGTAGGAAAACAAAATACTTGTCTACTCATCATTGTTAATATTACCGTTATTCATTCTTATCCAGATCTCCTTAGGAAATGCAGTTTCTGCTCCATGGTGTGCTCCACCTGTTTGCCCTCCAATGTGTTTCAAAAGCCACATGTTATTTCTAAGAAACTGGAGGAGAGCTAGCACTGATTAAATTCCACATTATATTCCAGAAAAGTCTGGATCCTCTTGACTGCTCAGCACCATGGTGGATTAGATCTCAGCATCCCAAACTGTGTTCACTGGAGGCAAGAATCTGTGGGCAAAGTTTGGGGTGACTTGACCAGCATCACGAGGAATCCTATGGCAGAGGTAGGGGCAGAATTTGCGTCTCCGGCTGAATACTGCTGGTGCTTTACATGTGTTCAAAATGTGATGGGAGAAATTCAGGGAAGAAAAATGCATTGCAGGGTATTAAACATAAAGAGCCCTAGGGTTCAGGAACACCCTAAACAAATTGTTAGAGGCTGGGAGAGTATCTGGGGAAGTATCACTACGACTTTCCTATATTTTCACTGTTGTCCACTGGCAGAGAGTGGGCAAAGTGTCCACTCTTTAGTGGACAAATGATGATTTTTATGTCCTTATTTTCAAACAGTTCCTTTTTCATGTATTAATAACATTGCATGAGGCTAGAGCTGGACCTCTTTGGGGTGCCAACCATTTTGGCAAGATGGTTGTCTGGGATCAAACCCAGCAGCTCTTCCTTAGAGAAATCCCTCAAGGAGGTGACAGGTGTTTCAGCAGCTCCCAGCCTGTGATCTGCAGCCACAGTGATCGTGAAGCTCAGTCTTGATAACTGTGGGCAAACAGGGGGAACCTCAATACCCAGCCGTGAGGTGTCATTTCTAGTTCAAGGGTGCAACAGCTCAGTTAGAAGTCTCTTCATTTTTGAGTTCTGAAAGGGGAAGGGATGACATGTCTTGCTTTCCCCTCTGGCTAGGGAAAGGATCAGAGAAATTCCTGAAGTGCATTTGGCGGGAGAGAAGGGATGTCGCACTGATCAACAGCAAACTGGAAAAGGCTGGAAAAACAAGCCAGCTTCAAAGAGAAACATAGCCTTCAGCGCTCCAGAGATTTGGAGCATCCTTCCTATCTTGGGTCTGTTTCCTGAAGTGCAACGTGGTGACGAAGGATGGGAAACTGGACTTGGAGAACATGAAGCAGCGGAGAGGCTGAGGAGGTGCAGACGCTGCTGAAAACAGCAGAAGTAATCTAGCCAGAGACTCCCTTTTCATCACCAGAGCTGCATTTCAGCCGAGAGAACAAGAGAAACCCAGACCACAGTCTCCGCCAACCCGGACAGCCCAGCGGGACGAGGCGGGGTAAGATGGAGAACTTCATCTCTTTAATCACTCCCAACTGTGAGAGATGGGCTAAGGGCAGGCACTTCGCCAAAGCATCGCCGGGTTTCCCAACCTGATCCTCTTCTCCCCACTCTTTGCTCCCTGCCACCTCCCTCCTGCCTCGGGTTCAGACACAACGGAGCCCAAAGTCAGACGTTGAGAACAGGGGCAGATTTTGACCCTCAGAAAAATCCAAACCAGAGGCTATCCTGGTCACGACTTGAGATAACATGTCCTTCAAGCTTTCTGAAGATGCTCGCTGGCAATTTAACCTGCCCCAGAGCGGTTGTAGGGGTACATAACCCCAGTCGTGATGAGGAGATGGAAGCATGGCACTAAGCTCATCATTCAATGCACAGATAGAGGAGAGAGAGTCCCATGTCTTAATCCTGCCATAAATAAATGAAATATTGGATTGGCATGCCCTGTCTGGGAGGGTGAGGGACTCACGTCTCTGAGGGCTTACCAGATTGCTGATTTCCTGTTATACTTTAAGGACTGGAGTGCCATTAAATGGGAAATAATCAACTTACGTGACTAAGGACAATGCTGTAATGCAGGGTGGATTTAAACATTGCATATCCCCATCACCTGTTGAGCTCTGGAGCTGGCTCAGTTCCTCTCCCCTTCCCAAAATTTGGCTAATGGCTCAGGAAATGAAAGAGAAGCTGTGAAATGCAAGTGGGACCAGAGCCTACCAGAGCCTCCCTGTGCCCACAACTCCCCTCCACTTCAGGAGTAAACCTGATAAGGGCTCCTTTCAGCAAAATAAAGGTAGTAAGTAACACCCCTCACTTTCAAATCAAAGCCCCTCACTCACCAAGACCGATGTGTGTTTTCCCTCTCACACCTGGGTCCCCAAGCATCCCTGTGACTTCACAGGAGCATCCGGCAGAGCTGGCACACCAAATGGGTCTGGAGTATTTTGCCCCCCTTGTGAAACCGAGTTTGCCATAACTCAGGCACAATGTCTCTCTCGGGAGGGTTTTGGAGAATGACTCAATCCATTACCAGCCCCCCTCACCCTTTGCTTTCTTTGCGATGCCTCCTGCTCCCTCCAGAATTAGGAAACCTTCCAAATGGAAATGTAAGGAATGTAAATTGATGTCTTTTCTCCGACATGAATTATCTGACTCCTGCGGCCGTCTCTCCAAGATTATTTGAGCTGAACTTGACTGTTGCAATAATTAATTTCCAATCAAGCAAATTTGCGTAAATCTTCCCTTTAGAAATCTGCCTTAAATCAAGGGTTTAGGCACCACATTCCAGCTTGGTTTCATTAAAAATAGATTGCTATTGAAAGCTGCCAGCACTGTAAATACAGGCACCACGCCACCCTGCAGGACGGCTTGGATACACACTTTCCACATAATGAAAACCTGCCTTAAAAGCCATCTCCGCAGCAAATGCCCCCTGTGAGTGGGGGTTGCTGGGTTCCTATCAGCAGCCCTGACAGCCTTCTCTTGTTGACATATCTGGTCTTGCAAGCATGGCTTTGAAGCAACCGGGATGAGTGGGACGAGGGCTCCAGAAGGAGAGAAGGTCTTGCCAACTTGAGAAATCTTCTCTGAGATATTTTGTGTGCAACCCACAAGCCAGAGAGCAGTCTCTGCTGCTCTAAAGAAGAAGAGGAATCATAAAATCATAAATTGTTTGGGTTGGAAGGGACCTGTAAAGGTCATCTGGTCCAACCCCCCTGCCGTGGGCAGGGACATCTCCAACTAGATCAGGTTGCTCAGAGCCCCATCCAGCCTGACCTTGAATGTTCCCAGGGACGGGGCATCTACCACCTCTCTGGGCAACCTGGGCCAGGGTTTCACCGCCCTCAGTGTGAAAAATTTCTTCTTTCTATCTAGTCTGAATCTGCCCTTTTTTAGTTTAAAACCATTCCCCCCTGTCCTGTCGCTACAGGCCCTACTAAAATGTCTGTCCCCCTCCGTAGGACATGAACAGCATCGTGAAGACCAAGCGAAGAAATACATTGCAAGCAATGACAGAGGCCGAGTGTGGAGATGGAGAATGGTAAAGCTACAGCCCTCCAAAGCAGTGTGATTTGGAGGAGTCATGGCTGTCCAGTTTTGGGAGGAAGGAGGTGGAAACCAGCGCTCCTGGGACCTATGTTGAGCTTCCAGCAGCCTCCATCTCAAGAGGGTGCCGGTGGGGAATGCCGTGCATGGGGAAGAACATGGGGAAAGCTTTCTCTTTCCTCCCCATGTCTTAACCTTCCTATCCCACATGCTCGTCTTTACCTCTATGCCCTTCTCTTGGAAGAAGTAACTCCACAGAGGGGAAGGTGCCACTGACCAGCTCTGGTGCTTTTAAAGGACTGTGGGCATTCACGTCACAAAAAATTGTCCTAGCAATGTGGAGAGTCCATCCCAGCCATCTCTGGAGACTGAGGCTTGACTCATTAAAAGATCAATCCCATGACAGGCCAATCAAGGCCAGCTCCTTTTAGGAGTGCTGAACCCTTCATAGGACCAGGCTATGTTATACAGAAATTCAGCAAAATGCTCTGGAAAACAGAAATTCATTCTCTTATCGCTGTCCAAGACTTCACCCAAGTTTTAGAGATGAGTTCTTCTCCTTCACACAAGCACTCCAGCCAACACTGAGGTTCTCATCTCTGACTTGTCTCCAGCCAGCTCTGAAGTCCTTCGGAGGGTTGTTGTCTCTGCCTGGTAGCGGTGCTTTTTTCAAGGAAGAGATTGCTGCAGGAAAAGAGCAGGAAGATTTGGAGCTGGGCAGAAGAATATCTAGTAATCCTGATTTCCATCTTCCTCAGCCACCAAAACCGCAGGGAGGAATGAAAAGTTGACAGTACAAGCCTGCCCGGTGGTTGAAGCACTGTGTATTCTGGGCCTGTGCACGAATGAGAAATCTCCCAGAGAAACTGGTGTCTAAACATGCTGTTCTGAGACCTACCACTGGTGTTTTGTCAAGGGAAAGCATCTGTCATCTTTTATCAGCGGCAGGATACAGGAGAGGAACTAGCTTGTTTCTGGAGGGGCCCTTTTTTTTCTTCTTTTTTTTTTTTTTTTTGAGATCTTGCGCAGTTTTTCTTTTGCTTTTTTAATGAATCATTCGGTTGCTTCTGTTTTTAAAAAAGAGAAAAAAGAAATCAGATATGCCTGTTCTGCACCCCTTGCTCACCAGTCTCCCACCCTTCTCAGACCCGCAGAGGCAGGAGACAAAAAGCCAAGACCTGCTTCTGCTTCTCCTTTCTGCTATTGTGAGATGTTGATTTCAGCAACGGGACAAGACACTGAATATATTCCAAATGCATTGGGCTTTGGGGCCGGTATCTCTTCAGTGCCCCAAAATAAACACTCAGAGGAGTCTTAAGCAGTGGATAACTGGAAGATTTTATGAAGACTTCTTGTATTTCTCTTTACTAATGATCTTCAGTAAGTATATGTATAATCCAGAATCCACCATTTCAGACTGTCAGTTGGCTGATCAATATCTTGGATAAAGCCTAAGTACTAAGACCAGTATCTTGGATAAGGACTAAGTACATGCCTTCCAGTGTGTTTGTGGTCCTGCACTTAGTCCGCAATACAGCCTAAGGATCTGACTGATGCTGGTCTTCTCATCCACATGTAGAGAGTGCTAGGATCAGACCTCTGTCCAGCTCCACTGTGAGTCCAGGGATGCTCCCTGACGTTCCCAGGGCCTGAGAGGAGACAGACGCTCCTTTTATCTCTGCCTTTCTCCAGCTCGCTCCTCCTCCTCCACCCCCAGACTAGGACAGAGGCTGTACCCACAGACCAAGACTGATCCTACTCCCCTACAGCCTTGTGCAGGTGGTCCCCTCTTCCACTCCTGCACTGCCATCAGCTCCAGCACTGATGGTGTGAGCTGGTTCCAGCTGGAGGAAAGCAGGTCACCCCTTCTTCAGGCTAGGTGTCTGCGAGAGCCTTCTGCTACGTCTAACACCTTCTCATTCATCACAGCCTGAATTTGGGCAGGCGGAGAAGATACCATTTCAGCTGAACTGAGTCTTAGTGGGAGACTTTGAAACCTTTTATCTTTAAAGTGTATTTACCACTGATAAAAGCTGCTGTCTTGAGAAGCTTGGCAGAACCAGTGTGGGGCAGCTGCAATGTCACCTCAGTCTATTATTACCGGGGTGGGAGGTAGCAAACCCAGTGAGGAACAGCATCTCTGGATGTAGGATACTGAACCCCTACGTAGCTTCCTTGCCCAAAGAGACGACACAGAGAGGTGTCACTTGACCAAGGAGAAACAGGACAGTGGTGGCAGAAGAGAGGACAAAGCCCAGCTCCCCTGACTCCTTGTTCAGCAAGGTCTGCTAGAGATATCCCTCTTCTCCATTGCAACTGAGGCAGGAAGATCTCCCCTGGGGAGAAGCCTGGGCAAGCACGGACTGATTGCACACCAGGCAAGGGCTAAGTAGTGGAGGTGTGAACTTATGTTCTGCCCTGCCACAGAGAGGACAATTTATGCTCTTCAGTCACCACAGCATTTCCTCTCAGGCTGCTGAGAGAGGGAAATGGAGGAGAAGTCAGGGAGAAAGCATCACGAAAGGGAAGGATGTCCTGGAAGAGTTCGTTTTCCCAAAGCTATTCACCACATTCAACACTTCCCCTGAAGCGGCATTGCTCCTAAGAGCTATTTAAATTACTGCGCTGAGAACTAGGACTTCTCCTCTGCCATGTGCTGCTCTAAACCCACTGTCAATACTTAATAAATAACGGAGATGTATACTGAAGCCATTCCTGCCATTAATCACTAGCAAACCCACATCCCCAGTAAGTGCATTGATAGCACATCTACAATCCAATTTCTGTTTCAAGATACTTTAAAATAACCAAACTATAAGGTTTCTTATTTTTCTGGCTTCTGCCTGACTGGCTGGGTTAGGGGATGCTTAAGAGACCGCTGTAAAATTACTTTCATCAACTACTGTTCAGTTGGTCTCAAAATCTATTTTCCAGACTCCAAAGCAAAATTACAGTCATTCAATATTGAAGTATTTGCAGAGTGGCATTAAGCAAGGGTGCTGCTGCATTATTTACCATGGCAACTCAGGATGCTAATTTATCTTTTCCCTAAACGTGGAAGAGCCAAGACACTCAGAAATATTCTGTCCTTAATGTGACAAAACGCATTTGTGTTGCATAAAGCATTTTACCCAACTGAAGGAGCCTCCCTGTCATGCCAGGAGAGGCAGAGGTGGGCATGGGAAGGGTGTTTGTTCACTGATTAGATGACACAGGATTGACTGAAGGGATCAGACCATTTCATTCATTGTCTTCCCTCTAGGACTGGGTGGAGAGGCCTCCAGGAGGATCTGGATATCTTCTGCAGAATAACATGGGGCACTTCTGCAGGGAACCTCTCCCTGGGTTTTGCTTCAAACTGGGTCATTTTGAGTATCTTGCAGTGGGCGTTTTCATACTCATGATGTTTTTATGAGTTCTCCTCAGCTCAGGCATGTCCTGAAACAACACGCTCTAATACCTAAAATTCCTTTCACTTGATTTAGCTCTGCCACCTTTCAATTGCATCAAGTGATCTGTTGCTTTCCATGACCGCTGTCATCACTTGTGATGCACAGCAGTACTTCTACACTTAAAAATGCAGGCAATCTTGCTGAAGGAGGCAGTAATGTCCCTGTTCTACTGAGGTGACACAATGCAAAATTATTTATTCAAGCCTGCATGAGGAAACTTTTGCAGAGCCTCTGAGTCCCAGCCTGGTGGGTGAACCAGCCTTTTGTTGTCTAAATGTAACTTACCATTGGCCCATGCATTTTTTTGGACGCAACAAGCTTCCCATTACTTCTTCAACCTAAGCAGTCTTAGTATCTCCAGCATCTTCCCATGATGGGCTTTTCCCTACTCTTGTCATTCTCGCTGTCTACGTTACAGGACAGGAGCATGTCCCAGCCATGTCCCAAGTGTCCTTTAGGATACGCCCTAATCCTTTAGGATTCCCCTAACAAACAGCACTGGAAGATGAACTGCAGCGCTCTGCATCTCATTCCATACCTACACAACATGTTGTCCCTTAGAAACTCATCTGGACAAGACCCTGACTTGAGACACAGTCAAAACATGGTCAAGATGTGCTGAGGAGCCTGGGGACTTTCATGGATCACTGCTGCCCCACACAGTCAATGCAGTTTCTGTTCATCCCCCCCCAAGGCAGGAGGTCAGGACAGCTTGTTCTGTGAGAAAGAAACGCAATTTGCAAAAATGGCATGATAATATGTGATTATTAGCAGAGATCTTGTCCACTCTAAATATTGGTGTGGTTTGTGTGGTGTTCTCCTTCCCTTGGCCATTGGTGTCTGTGGATTAGGCTGACATGTTATTCTTAGCCTAATTCAACATTTACTTTGGATTTGCATTGTTTATTCAATGCGCAGAAAGACACGTGTCCACAGCCCAACAGTTCATGGCACTGAACCTTGCATATTCCTCTGACAAAGCCTGTGCCAATTTCTCAGCCCTCCCTTGCTGGTTCAGCCCAATGTCATCTGCTGCTCTATGATCCAACCACCACCACCATCTTGCAGCCTTCTGACCAGAAGCAAGACACGCAGGAGCTGTCAAATCACATCAGCTTCATCAAATCTCAGACTTTCCCTTCAGCCAGGGCCAACCATGGGTCCCTGACTGAAAGGTGGTCCTTTGCCACTCCTGCAAAGTCGGTGGAGTTCCTTGTGGTCATGAACACCCTGGGCTCATTACACAATCTTGTGAAATTCATTACCTCTTGTCCGTCAACATAAAACTCAATCTCCTAGGAGTTATTAAACTGATTCCCTATTACCAGGTAAGTGCCAAAAAATTCAGAGGTCCATTGGCATTCTCCTGGCTTTGGAGGAAATCTTCAGGAGAGGGAAGAAGTAGGGTTGGTGTGGTAGGAAGGCCTGCTATGCACCAGAGCAATTGCTGTAGGACCAAGCAGAAAGGACAACCCCTGCCCCAAGGGTGCAGGATGGCTCTCTCCAGCTCTGCAGGAGGGAGAGTATGGAGGCACCATGTCCACAGTGCTTCTGCAGCATTCAGTCCATCCCTTCTCCCTACATCCCATCCCATGCTGGTCATGTCAAACGCACATCCTTCCCCAGCTCCCTCCTTTTCCCACTTGCAACAGACAGCCCCGCCTGTTCCTCATCACTTCTTCTCCAGTCTCCAATTCATCTCTCATCCAGCCTCTCTCCTCTTCTCTGAGGGCCTTTGCCTCAAACCCCTTCACCTGCCTCTCTTCTCTTCACTGTAACTGCTGTCACTTTGACGCCACAGCCTCTTTCAAACCCTTCTCTTCTCGCCCCCCCTTTCATCCTGGCTGCATCTTGACTCAGCTCTTCTCACTCATTCCTCTTCATTTAACAAGCAGCCCTCCTTCTACTCTGCCTTTCACCATTTCAGTCAAGAGCTTGTCCCCTCTCCTTCTCCAGCCATCTCCACCAGAGTCCCTCTTGGTCACACTTGGGCACATTAATGACATCTACCCCACCACACACCTGAGCCCTTGGCTCCTCTGACGCCCTCAAGCATCACAATCATCTGCCTAACTGGCTCTGGCTCACACCCTGTATCCATCTCCCTGCTAGTGCCATCATTCCACCCATATGGCCTTAATCCTGTCACCAGGATCACTTTCTTCTCAACAAATCCATCTTCCTTACTCCAGCTCTTCCATCTTCCTCACTAGGCTTCTCTGCTTTCAAAATTTCTTTTTCACGTGTCACAACCCAACCCCACGCTTCTCCACCAGCCCAAATAGCAACCACCTTTGCACTGCTCCTTCTCTGCTGCCTCATCTGGACTGCGCACCCACCTCGTCCATGCCCTTTTCAGTCTCAGCTGGAGCATTCCTGCTGACAAGCAACACAAAGCCCTTTTACATCACTCCATGTGGTGGCCAGGAGGGACTTGCTTGGGAGAAAGGCAACAAAGTCCTTCTTTATGGGATCTGC
Source organism: Pelecanoides urinatrix (assembly GCA_013400755.1). NCBI lineage: Eukaryota > Metazoa > Chordata > Aves > Procellariiformes > Procellariidae > Pelecanoides > Pelecanoides urinatrix. Next base: position 180,705 of record VZTQ01009712.1, on the reverse strand, counting down.
ATACACATGCCCTCGCAGCACTGCCAAGCGAGTGATCTGAATGGAGATGCCCCTCGCTGAATTACAGCGGCACTACCAACCCCAACCCACAATGTGTAATGTAGTATAAATGTAATCGTCTCTGCAGAATGAAAGGCACGTTGCCAGGCCGCACACGGCTTGGCCCTGGACAATAAAGACATAATTATGGCTTCAGTGGGTTTGCTTTGCTTTGAGGTTTCCACCAGTGGTGAAATGTTGTTCCATCCTAACCTTAGGGAAGCAGATGATCTCATGAGCTGAAACTGCACAGGCCACGCTTACCAGAGAGCCTATCGAAATGGGAGAGCTGGTAGCTCCAGTCTCCTTCCAGTGGGCTGGAGGAAGGCAGTCTGTGATATGCCTTGACCTCTGGAGGAGCCTGCTTAGTCCCGGATTTATTTGCTAAGATGCAGACTTCGGGCTGTGGTCTTTGATTTTCCCCTAACCTGGGAGGTCATGAAAGTCAACTTCCACGCTGCACAGGAATAAAACCAGAAGATGGTTGGCAGTTCGCACAGCATTCCCATAACAGTGGTCCTCTGAGCATGACAGCACGGTGTTCCCATCAGACGATGTCTCCATTAAGCAGCAGGTCCATGCTCATGCTGAGCTCGGCACCCAGTTCTTGTCTCCGATTGCCCAGTACAGCTCCCTTTAGGTTTCTGTGCCCAGGTTTCCCTTTTGCAAAATTCAGCACAGAAGGAATAAAACACACTCAGGATGCACCAGGAGCCAATCTTCATATCCCAGGTTAAACAAAGACTCGCTGCTCAAAGCCAAACCCTGCTGATGAGTGTGGGATGAGGAACGGCACTGCAAAGCTTTTCCGTTTGGAGGGAGCAGGGGAAAACCAGGCGGTAGCAGGGCTGACATGCGTGCCTGTGTCCACTCGAGCTCTTTCCAGCCACCACTCAGATCAGCAGCTTCTTCACCACTTCGTGGCTGTGGTGTTAAAAAGCCACCTTCTGAACCTCATCCTCCACAGTTCATACCACAACCGTTTGTGCAGACAGTTGGTTATCTTCCATAACTCTTCTCCTTCCCTGTTATTCACCCCAAACATATCCTCTCAATTCAACCAAGCTCTATAAAAACAACGTGTTAGGCAGGGCAAAATGTTGATTTGCAAATTAAACAGGGCCAAGACCTTTTCTCTGGGCCTGAAGATAAGTGGAGCACCATAGCTTGCGATCATAGTCGTCTTCTTTACTGCAAAATAGGATAGTTTTTTTTCCATATTTCCTACAGGTGACAGTCCCCGACTCCTGCTGTCGCCTGCAACGTTTCCAGCCTTTGTTAGGGAGAGCACTATTTGGCACAGACCAGACCAAAACCTTTTGGGGAGATAAAACCATGTCCTGGTTTTGGCTGGGATGGAGTTAATTTTCTTCCTAGTAGCTGCTATAGTGCTGTGTTTTGGATTTAGGATGAGAATAATGTTGATAACACACTGATGTTTTAGTTGTTCTGAGCAGTGCTTACACTAAGTCAAGGACTTTTCAACTTCTCATACTGCCCTGCCAGTGAAGAGGCTGGGGATGCACAAGAAGCTGGGAGGGGACACAGCCGGGACGGCTGACCCCAACTGGCCAAAGGGACTTTCCATACCATATGATGTCATGCTGAACAAAAAACTGGGGACTGGGGAGGTTGGCCGGGGAGGCGGGGCCGCTGCTCAGGAACTGGCTGGGCATTGGTCAGCGGGTGGTGAGCAATTGCATTGTGCATCACTTGTTTTGTATATTCTTTTATCACTATTATTATTTTCCCTTCCTTTTCTGTCCTATTAAATTGTCTTTGTCTCAACCCACGAGTTTTACCTTTTTTCTCATTCTCTCCCCCATCCCACTGCTGGTGGTGTGCGCGAACAGTCAAGTGGTGTTTAGCTGCCTGCCGGGTTAAACCTCGACAAACCATTTGGATGATCATTTGACTTTTTTTTAACCCATTCTCCATCCTATTTTATTATGCCATTATGTCTATTTAGCGGCACAGCACATCTTGTAGACCAGCCAGCTGCTGGGATCTCTCTCATGGCTTTCTGTTGGCCAGCAAAGACTCTCATCTTTTTTTGTCTCGTGGGATTTTTTTGGATTTGGGTTTTTTTTTGTAGAGTGGTCTCACTTTAATGTCATCTTATTACTTCCTCTCTGTGCCTCTTTCAATTTCAGTTCAGCTTCCTTGAACGTGGAGAGGAGGAAGAAAAATGAGGAAGCCAAAGTTGATGAATCTGTCTAGAAGAAATGTCTCCAGGGCCTTGCCAACTACCTGGCTTGGCCTGGTTAGCTATCATTATCACTTATTTGCTGGTAATTATTTATGATTAATTGCTACTCTCTGCAGACCTACCAACGTTTCAGTGAGTCTTAACCTTTTTTCCCTGTGCCTTCCTTTAGGTTTGCAAAGGGAAAAGGTATGAACCGATGGCTTGGAGAGCTGTGAATTATGCTATTTGTCTCTATCACAGCCCAGGCTAAGTTTTGCACTGTCTCAACAAGCCATGGGATTTAGCTGAGCTTGACTTCACCGTACCACTGATATATTCTGCTTTCTGTCTCTGCAGCTGCTGTGACCTGTCTGCAGTGGCCTCTTGTTCTCCCTGCAGGGAAAATTGGAGAAATTAGTTTGATTACGTTGCCTGATCCCTAAGGCATTGCATGGAGCCAGGGTTTTGAGTCCAGTTTCCTCTGCCATGTAAGGATCCTGAAAAGCAGGACAGTGAGACATGCTACATGACAAAAGTCATGGTTTTGTAACCCAATCCAGGCAACTCCGGTTTGTTTCTAGGCTCTACATTCATTTCCAACTCTGCCCTAAAAGACATGTTTTGTTGTAAAGCTTTTTTCTTTATATGACATTCAGGGATTTTAAGAGACTACAATTAAACCCAGCTTTTACCAACAACAAACTATTTCCAACAGCACGTTCATATACTCCAGCAAACATTCCCCAGCTCCAGTCCTCCTCTCTGGCTGCTTAAATTTACTCTGAAAACAATGTATTTGTCATAGTAAACCATTCCCAAGCTCTTCCCTTTCCCTTTGAGTACTCAAAAAAGCCCAAAATAACAGCATCAAAACCCCCAAACACAGTGGGCTGAACAGAACATTTTAAGGCCATCAGTCTAATGAATACATTTCCTAACAAGAAAATAGTTTATTGGTGTTTTTTTTTTTTCACAAACCCAAACTTCACATCTAAACTACCTAGGTTGGTGAGGAAGAAACCATGGTAACTGCACATTTTAATTGGATGTTTGTTGGCCAGAGAGAATGGGAAAGATTGCATAATTGGTGCTTGGGAGTCTACATAAACATGACATGGTTTGGAGAGCCGAAGGATTCAGCTAAAGGGGAATGTGATATAGCACATCTGGCACTGGGATGTATCATCTACTTTATGTAACACAAAATCAGAGGGTGTCAGGAGCTCGGTACGGCTCCTGCGAAACAGCACAATGCCTGATGAGTCAGCCATCCCTCACCACTCCATCAGCAGCCTGAACCTGGGACTAGACTGGGAAACAAAAAGCAGCGGCTTCTCCCAGGTCCTCCCCTCTCCTCCGAGCCCTGCTCACTTCCCAGCAAGGAGGAGTGGTGCACTGGGCAGCCCCAGCACTCAAAACACAGCTGCTTGGAGTGGCCAACAGACCTCAAATTTCCCACCTGTGCAAGATGAACCATCTTTAGGCTGGCTTAGTGCTCTGCCCTTCCTTCCTCTAAATTTCTTCTTTTCCCTCTGGTTCCTTCTGTTCAAAATACAGACTTCAGCCCCTATTTCTCAGATCTCCCCATTGAATAATGTCTTATTGCCCTCTTTTATTTACCCATCACTGTAACACTTCTGCTACAATTCTTCAGCTTTTTCTACCCCACCGTCTCATTTGCAGCTCACACCAATAAACAGGGCATTGCCTTCAGCTTGGTCTTCACCTCTAAGTTGTGTCTAAACCTTGTAGGATAAACTCTGCTTGAAAGATCTTGGGCCGTAAGTCCCCAGGGCTGGTTGGGCTGTAAGTCCTAATGCACTTACTGAGAAGCTGGTAGCTGTCTGTACCACTGCTGGAGTTCTGCACAGAAGACCTCCCAGTCTAAAAGGGCATCTGGGACTTCTTTAGGCAGTGAGCAGGTGAAGTCCAGCAACAACAGCTCCTATTACTCATTGTCTGGATGCTGTGTCCCTTCTTCCCGTACGTGATAACAAACCCAGAAAGAATGAAAGTGCTTCCAAGCAGGGCTCTGCTGCTGGAACAAGCAGCACAGCAAGGGTGGCTTTAGCGTGCCACTCCAAATAACATACAGCAGGAGATGGCAGCATGTGCAGCTCATAACGGATGAATGTGATCCATCCAAGCTGACCCTAGATACCCACGTAGATCTTCTCAGATTTACAGCCTTTCATCTCTGCCTTCACAACTTGAACTGCCGTTTGGACTCTCAGGCTCTTTACTACAACATTTAGATTGGACAAATGCAACCTAGTGTTGCTGATAGACCCAGAAAAGGTAGAGAGAAGGCCAAAATGAAACGAGGGTTACACAAGTCAACAGAATCATGAGTGGAATTGAGAAAGGGAAGCTGATCACGCCAAAAAGATGAACTACAACACACCCCTGACCTTGACACAAGAATCAAGCCTGTTCTTGTTCCAGGATATCTCGCAGGTGCTCAACCATCCTTTAACCCGCTTGTGACTCTCCTGCAGCACTCGCTGTGCTCAAGGAGCCGTCAGAAACGAGCTGGTGTGCTCGTAGCCAAGCCTTGCGTGTTTGGGGAGTGAGCAAATCCTGCTAAGTGGAATCTGGCTGTGCTGTTTGTGTTGCTAAAGAGCAGCACATGGGCATGGATTCGCTCGGCTCCGCCAGTTGGTGAGGAAAGGCTGGAACCCAGCTGCATTTCGAAACACGAGACGTAAACAATGATTTGCCAACGAGAGTAAAAGTAACTGCCTCTCAGCAGATGCTATAAACAGTCTTGCATATTGTATCCGGAACCGTAGGGCCATTAGCCTTGCTATCGATACCCCAATAATGTGAACTGGGGAGAAATCACTGCCAAATTGCTCTCCCCCACGGCTGTCCTTGTACATCCTCCTCTTGTAAAGGCCGCTCTTCTCTTCCTTGCCATAGGCAGAAATTGCCTTTTTCTGCTTTCTCTGGTGCCTGGGGTTGGCTTCTCCAACGCAGTTAAAAACTCATTGCAAGGTCATATTAGATATAAACTGAAACGGAACCGAGCAGAGGCACCCAATATCTGTCGGTGGAGGATCTGTCCTGTATTGGAGGGGGCTGGACCCTTCCACAGTACAGTAGATTTTAAGACAAATTCTAGTCTTGCAAGCATGGCCACGTGCCTCCTGGCTTTTCTGCAGCACTCGGACTTGAATCCCCACACTGCAGCCTAATTTATTCTTGCGCTTGGCTATACAAGACAGATGGGCTTCCCAAGAGATATCAGTCCGTTCCATGAGGGTGACAGCACAGGAGGGGATTTCACAATCGGGCATTTGCCTCCACACCAAGCCCACCTGCTGGAACTGAGGATGACCTGTGCCAAAGGGAGTTGCTGACCAGCTGTCATTCCTGACAGCTCCCCTTTTGTTGGCCTCTCCTCTTCTATTGAACCCTAGATCGTCCCATCCACGTGTGGAAGCATCCTCCCTGCTCCTCTGCCTCCTTGTCAGTCTTTCTGCCTCATTTCATTACTTACCCCTGGTGTCTGGCCCCATGCTTCGAGGCAGGGTGGGGAGCAAAGAGGCAAGGGTGATGTTTGGCTGATGGGAGACCACCAGCATGGTGCACCTCAAGGAATGCTGCTGTCCATCTCCTGCTCCCTCTTCAGTAGGTTCTCCATCAGAGCTGGTGCATTTCCAAGCCTGGAAGAGAGTACACGAAAGCAAGGGCTGCAGATGCATTTAGGAGACAGAGGAACAAAGACCAAATTTCTAATAAAGCAACTCAGTACAGAAAGACACACATCAGCAAATCCCAGAGCTCTGAGCAGCTCTGAAAGGGGTGGGTATAGCTTGCACAGATTTTCTTATGAGCAAGTGTATTCCATTCTTCAGAAAAGTTTGCTTTTAATTCTTTACAGCAGGGTTTCAATTAAAGAAGAAAGAAAAGTAGACAACAAACCAGAAATGGCTGTGGATTATCATCTGAGAAGAGGGAAACCTGTACAAATGTTTCCTGTCACTGCAAGATGTAAGGCTCTCTTCTGCCTAGCTTAGAGGACAAAACAGATTACAGAGAAAAGCCACCTATTTTCCGTGAAAATAAGGCACTAACTCGTTGCTGAAATCCCATGGGTTTTGGTTGTCTCAGTCCCCTTGTGGGCCCTTTGAAGTCCTGTTTAGCAACACGACATTAAAGTTGCATCAACTCTGAAAGTATAGGCCCTACATTTTCTTGGAATTTGTAACTCCAAATGAAGCTAACACAACTGTTGCACTCACAACTGAAACCCCGGGGAGATATGGGCTGCGTCTGTATGGGATGGAAAGAGTGGCCCTGAAGGCCGTTTGTGTGATGAAGATACTTGCTCTCTACATTAACTGGTCTATCCTACAGACCTGGCTTGAAAGAGCCATGTCATTCCCAGGAAGCTCTTGGGATGCCTGCGGAAGGTGCAGAGAAGGCTGAGAGAGGACCACATACATGAGAGTGGCCTACAGAGATGGTTCTTCATATCTGAGCCATGTATCTTCTTGCCACAGGATCGTGGGGATGCTGACAGTTCATGTGGGCTCATAGGGAGTCCAGACAAATTAACAGAGGAAAAAGTAACTGAGAATTACTAAATGCGCAGAGGTCACATTCAGCTCAGGAGGTGTCTGAGACAACATGCCTGGGGGCTGGGAGGATCTTGCTCGGACACCAAGCAGCAGGCTTTGCTCTTCTGCCTTTCTCTAGGACCCTGCTTTTGGCCATGGTCAGACACAAGGCATGGGGTTAGATGGATGTCCTGTTTGACCCAGCGCTGCTCCTCTTATGCTCCTGTAATTACATAGTCCTGCCCCAGTCCCAGTGGCTCAGGCAGGATACATGAAATACAGATCTGCTTGGGCTTTGCTTCTACAAAGGACTTCAGAGATTATAATGAATATATATATATATAACGAATAGCAAGACAGAGAGAGGGCTTGGGATTGCGTTTAGCCAGTAGCGCAAACACAGCCCCTGGGATTATGGTACTGAGAGGCCTCAGAGACAAAAGACAATTGCAAACGATCAGTCTTAGGCTGCTGGTCAGGAAGCAACACATTTGTCATCTCAGTGAAGGCAGGAGCAGGCTCGGTGCAGAGCACTCTTCGCCTGACAGATATTTTGCAGTTAGCAGCCGCTGGGCCAGGGAGAAGAGTAAAGCAAGAGGTTGATTTGGAAAATTGTGGAGGTTGCCATCAGAATCCACACCCAACGAGAATTCAGTTCATTTGGAGGGTTACGTCTGTGTCTGCATCACAAGACACCTCTTGTCTCCTGCCTTGCCCCAGCTCCTTGCCTCTGCTCTCCCAGTGCTGTCTCCCAGCAGAGCCATGGTCCTGACTTTGGGCAGTGGGTTTTGGTCTGTATATCAGGAGGAGAAGCTTTTAAGAAAAATGATGATGTATCTAAAAATTGCATTTTCAGATCTCCACTTCTTGAAGTGAGAATGACTTAAGTGGCCCTAGGTCACCAACCTGATCCTACCTTCCTACCTGAGCTGCCCCACCTTGCACATACAAAGCCTTGCCAGCTTTTTTGGTCATAGCATGACATTGGGCACTGGGACTTAACAGACCAACCCCCAAATCCTTTTCAGTCACTGCTTCCCGGGCCACATTCCCCATCATACAAACATGGCTTACCTGATGTTTTCCTCGATGTCTAACATCACAACGGACGGTGTGGAAACAAATATATTTTGGCCATGAGCTCGTATTTCAGTGGCTTTTCTGAGGTCTCTGAGGCCAGTATTCTGCTCCATAGGACAACAAACTCTTTGTTGAAGGAAATTGTTTCACTCCCTTTGTAGCATACACCTTCTCGGGTTGGGAATAGCAGGACTGCTATACAGATGCTATGGAAGTCCAGAATGTCTCGTGGTTATTACATATTTCTTCTGATTCTTTCTTTTCTGGGGTAGAGGTAAAGGAGAGAGAACAAGACAGAAATATGTTCTTCAAGTGGAAGAATTCGATGAATTAAGGATTGGTTAAAAAAAAAAAAACATAAATGGCAATTGTTACTTTTATACCTGAGCTCACATTATCCTCTGCACGTACAGAGCACGTGCTCGCATTTCCTTCCCCTTCCGTGTGTTTTCTCTTCGCTCGTCCTTTAGCAGATGTGCCTCCTGCTCAGCAAGGGCTCAGCAAAGGGTTTTCCGTCCCCAGAACATGCAGCCAGAAAGAGATTTCCCCAAAGCCACATCTGTTCACAGCGAAGCCCTGTGTCTCTGCTGACAATGGGCTTGTATTGTCAAACCCTGGGAGATGCTGCCCATTTTCAATGCAACCCACCCTGACCCTTGGGCTGAGCTCATTTCGGTACCCCAGAAGAGTGAAAGGATTGCGCAAGGAGTGAGAATTGGGGAAAATCCATTCATTTATTTCTCCATCTAAAGTATTCAAACCCCTGTGGCAGCCGGAGGTGCAGGACATCACAGGAAGGGGACAACTTCAAGTTCCACTTGCTGGATTTTTTCCTTGTTTGTTCACACAAAAAAAAAGAAAAGAAAAAATGTTATTTTCTTGCAAGTATTCAGCCTGAACAATTACAGTTTGGGTGTATGCGCAAACCTTTCTGTCCTGGGTGGAGGCCATGGGGGCATCCTGCCCTGGATATTCTTTTTTTTTTTTTCTTTAGAAATAACCATTGCTTTGTGATATCTGCGAGTAGCAACAGTGCTCACCCTTGGTGGGGGGGTACAGACCCTGGGGACCGCTTGCTCTGTGGCACGGATTCTGCAGAAACTCTCCGTCCTCCACCTCCCGTTGACAGCAGGTGCGCAGGAGAGTGCTAACACCCTGCCGATAGTGGCACAAATTCATCAGCGGTCTGTTAATTAACTGACAACCAGCCAAATATATTCCCTTATCTCACAGCACACAAATGAGGCTGGTGAGGCAATTCTGCCTGGGAGTGGGCTTCGTTAATGCAATGCTAAGAAGCCAGCCCTGGAAGGAAAGCATCCAAGGAAATACAAAATATGAATTCTTACTCCGGTGTCTGCATCCTTTCCAGCTGGGGTGACAAAATACACCTCAGCCTGTGTCTGAAAGACAAGAGATCAGAGATTTAGGAAAGTTCCTCTGTCCTGGGGACCCTCACAAACATGTCAGCATGGAGAAAAAGCCAATTAAAGAAAATTCAGTGCTCTGAGACATTTAGCAAGTCTTCCCTAGTTTTGCAGATGACACCAAGCTGGGCGGGAGTGTTGACCTGCTGGAGGGTAGGAAGGCTCTGCAGAGGGACCTGGACAGGCTGGATCGATGGGCCGAGGCCAACTGCATGAGGTTCAACAAGGCCAAGTGCCGGGTCCTGCACTTGGGCCACAACAACCCCAGGCACCGCTCCAGGCTTGGGGAAGAGCGGCTGGAAAGTGCCCAGAGGAGAAGGACCTGGGGGGGCTGGTCGACAGCGGCTGAACACGAGCCGGCAGCGTGCCCAGGTGGCCAAGAAGGCCAACGGCATCCTGGCCTGTATCAGCACTGGTGTGGCCAGCAGGAGCAGGGAGGGGATCGTGCCCCTGTACTGGGCACTGGGGAGGCCGCACCTCGAATCCTGGGTTCAGTTTTGGGCCCCTCACGACAAGAAGGACATTGAGGGGCTGGAGCGTGTCCAGAGAAGGGCAACGGAGCTGGGGAAGGGCCTGGAGCACAAGTCTGATGAGGAGCGGCTGAGGGAACTGGGGGTGTTCAGCCTGGAGAAGAGGAGGCTGAGGGGAGACCTCATCGCGCTCTGCAACTGCCTGAAGGGAGGTTGGAGCGAGGGGGGGTCGGTCTCTTCTCCCAAGTAACAGCGATAGGACGAGAGGAAACGGCCTCAAGTTGTGCCAGGGGAGGTTTAGGTTGGACATGAGGAGAAATTTCTTTCCTGAAAGAGTGGTCAGGCCTTGGCACAGGCTGCCCAGGGCAGTGGTGGAGTCCCCATCCCTGGAGGTATTTGAAAGACGTGTAGATGAGGCGCTTGGGGACATGGTTTAGTGGGCATGGGGGTGTTGGGTTGACGGTTGGACTTGATGATCTTAGAGGTCTTTTCCAAACTTTATGATTCTATGATTCTATGATTCCCTAACTCTCATCTCACATTTAGCAAGGCAATTCTGACCCTATAAATTGGTTCATTCCCCAGCAAACATTTTACTTGCATTTAACACACACACATTCAATATTTTCTTCTCTTCTGGGGCTACAGAACCAGAAAATTTATCTGGGGCCTTAGTGTAAGTTTAGAGTCACAGTAGAAAGACACAGGTAACGTGGCTACAAACATTGAATGCTGTGGGGATGCTGAAAAACATAAAATTATAGTGCACATTTTATAGGAATTATGTTTGTTTATAATGGGCATCGATAAAACCTGCAGGGTTTTTACTCCCTCATTCAGAAGCGAGACTGGATGAAGAATCTGAAGAATTGAATGATACGATTAATCCTCCTAACCAATAAAATGGGAATTGGTTCATGTGAAAAAATGCCAAGGTTACAGATAAGGCTGAATTTGGATAAGGTTAGTGACACTGGATGGGCTGGACTATGAATTTCCCTGCCTGTAACCTCACAATATTTTGATCTTTGGCTGTTTCAGTTCTACATTTTATTTGTTGAGACCCCAGTTAGGGCTAACTGGCCACGGAGTCAACCCTGTGGGCTTGTGCATACCCTACAAGCTGCAGATGCATTGCGCTGGCCACCTCGCACTTTATGTCCTGCCAGTACATAATGTCTCGCTGGTCCTTGCACGGTTTGGGCGTTGGGGTTTTTTGGCGTTATTAAGTCATTTTTAAAATGTTCACATGCCAAGATATTTGCCAAGACTTAGCCTGGAGCAGTTCTTCCCGGAAGCTGCAGCTTTAGCACTTACGATGCAGGGGATAGATTAATCTCTGGCATCACATCAATAAAATCAGCAAGAGAAACAATGCGTCCAGATCTGGGCCCTCAAAGACTTTGCTCTTGGAAGATCTCTGAGAAGATGGATATCCTGTGGCTCGTTCTCAGGTCTGCTGTGCAAAGCCAGGGTAGAAGTCTGTTGAGGAGGAAGGTGGTTGAGAGTTTCACAAGCTAATTGCAGGATTAAGGTTTATCATGACATTTCTTCCTTGTGTGCAGCTCATCAGAGCTACTGCTGCCCACCGGTACATGCTCACCCTCCTGAGCACGAGGGATTTAAGGTGGCTACGTTGGATCATCTATCCTCACCATAGACATCAAAAACCAGGTAGGATGAATGCCAGTTGTTGTGGTAGGAAATCAGTTGTTGCTCAAGATACCAGGACAGCGGGAGCTGCCACAGCTGCTTTCCTCCTATACCTCCTTCCCTAATTCGTTGCCAAAAAATAGCATTTTCCTAGAAAAGTGAAATATGAGAGGTCTTCTGTCTGAAAACGTCACTGATCTGTTTGCTGACAGCATGCCTGGCATCTTATTTATTCAGTAATGTCCTGAAAAAGAGGATTTGTTTGGAATCTGTGAAGATGAGTAAGCACCAAGCTGAGTACAAGGTGTAGACATCACCAGGTTTTGATGGGAGGGGAACCGATGGATGGGAATAAAGTTTCTAATGGAGTTGAAAGGTGAGACGTTGGGCCCCTTTTTAAAAACATATATTTTCAGTAATAGTTTTGACTAAAGGAAAAGCAGGAGCTGATGGTTGCTGTGGGCACAGAGATAAAGACTGCAGAGGGAAGAATTGGAAATTATCATAAAAGACAAAATGCCTGAGCTTGAGAGCTAAAAAGGGTGGAATTTAATAAGGTATGAGAGTGTGTACTGAGGGAATCAAACAAAAAGTTTGACTAAAAGGGAAAAAATAATAGTTTGGATATAATGGAAAAGGAGAAAATGTGGAGATATGGGATATTTATAACCTAAGTATTTAAGGCATCTGTGGAAAAATGTCATCCTAGGATGTACTGGGCAAGGAGTTCAAATGCTGGTATGGGAACCTTAATGTCATTGCATCAGACACTTGTGAGGCCACAACTGAAGCATCCTGAATAGTTCTGATTATACTTATTTTTAAAGGCGGAACCCAAATTGTCATGCTGGGAGGAAAGAGATGCTGGAGTGGTACTAGAGTGAGCAGGAAAAGCTGGGGGACTTGGAGGAGCCTAAACATGTCCTCCCTTCATCCCAGGGTGTCTAGCATCCAGGTACCCGCTGCTGGAAGGTAAGTGAAGAGCACTGACCGGGAGAGGCTGCAACGGTTAAGGCCAGGCTCCCAGCCTGGATGACCACAGGTCATCCCAAGCCTCCCAAACAAAGACTTAGAAAGGACTGTTTTGTTCAGTTTTGGGCCCCTCACGACAAGAAGGACATTGAGGGGCTGGAGCGTGTCCAGAGAAGGGCAACGGAGCTGGGGAAGGGCCTGGAGCACAAGTCTGATGAGGAGCAGCTGAGGGAACTGGGGGTGTTCAGCCTGGAGAAGAGGAGGCTGAGGGGAGACCTCATCGCGCTCTGCAACTGCCTGAAGGGAGGTTGGAGCGAGGGGGGGTCGGTCTCTTCTCCCAAGTAACAGCGATAGGACGAGAGGAAACGGCCTCAAGTTGTGCCAGGGGAGGTTTAGGTTGGACATGAGGAGAAATTTCTTTCCTGAAAGAGTGGTCAGGCCTTGGCACAGGCTGCCCAGGGCAGTGGTGGAGTCCCCATCCCTGGAGGGATTTAAAAGACGTGTAGATGAGGCGCTTGGGGACATGGTTTAGTGGGCATGGGGGGGTTGGGTTGACGGTTGGACTCGATGATCTTAGAGTTCTTTTCCAACCTTAATGATTCTATGATTCTCAAAACCATGTAGGGAAGCAGTTCTGTGTCAGCTAGGGTGAAGGCTTGTTTGGCTGGGGCAGGCGGGAGTGCAGTATGCTAGCAGGATGGGAATCTGCTCAAGAGTAGAATATAGGCAGAAATTTAGTTGGCAGAAATTTAATTGGGATCTTACGTCGACAGGAGCGAGGATCCTGAGCTGCCCTCCAAGCTCAGTGCCTGTGGCATGACCTGAGTTGCTTTCAGCTATGGCATGATGCCTTTAAGTCTGTCCAGCACATTTATCAATGACAGCAGGGTCTCATCCAGACCTCCATAATCCAGTGGTTCCTGTGTCAGGGCACGGATATGGGATTGCTGCCTGCTGCCTTGAATTGCACAGCTGTAACTTTGGCACATCGCTGCACCCACTGCCTCCGTTACCTGCCTTGGTGACAGCTCTTAGGGGCAGTAACGGCTTCTTCCTAGGACTTCACCTACTCTGCAGATGGTTTGTAGGGGTAGCTCCCGTAACAAGGCTTTGCAATGATGCGTTGCAGAGACCTACCCTCATTCCCATACAAACAGCACAGTTTCTAGCTGCTGTGTCGGTCTCCACCACAACAAGGCTTCTTCCTCTGTCCCATAAGGGTATGATTTTTGCAAACCAATGAAATCGAAGTGCAGCCCATGCCTCGGTGTCTGAACAAGGGGCTGGTAACAAGGGTTAAGCAGTACCAAACTCTGTGGTTTAGGGTCCAGGTAGGACTTTTTGCCAGCCCAGGTGTGATCTACTGAAGAGGATGCGTTCTGGGAGAAAGACATCTCTGAGCACGTAACAGCTGATGCAGCAAGAAGACAGACTGTTGAGAAAGTGGTAATGCTGCACAAGCTGAGCTTTTGCAGGAGAGGAGCTGCCAGATCATCCCAACTCACAAAACAGGTAGAAACCGAAGATCAGTTTTTTGCCTCCTGCCATCAAAGACAGATGCGCAAAAGGGGAACCCTGTAAAAACCCCTGAGAAGAAATGGTCAAAGCTTAAATAATCCATTTGGGTAGCAGTTCCCACAGGCAGAACCACAGCAGAGGACTCCACAGGAAAGGCAACAAGATAGCTCCCTAGGAGTGGCAGGGAAGAGAGATTACAGATATTTCCTCTGTTTGTTACTCAAACAATATAAAGAGACTTGGTTTCACTCCTAGCAGCAATGCACAACTGCCCTCTATTTATGTGCGATGTGCATCCCGCTGTCCTCGGGTCCCTGGCTGTCCCACGGGGACAACACCAAGCCGTGATGAAGATGACTGTGGTGGCTGCATGGTGACTTATAAAATCATAGAATAGTTGGGTTGGAAGGGACCTTTAAAGGTCCAACCCCCCTGCCATGGGCAGGGACATCTCCAACTAGATCAGGTTGCTCAGAGCCCCGTCCAACCTGACCTGGCGTGTTCCCAGGGATGGGGCATCTACCACCTCTCTGGGCAACCTGGGCCAGGGTTTCACCACCCTCAGTGTAAAAAATTTCTTCCTTAAATCTAGTCTGAATCTCCCCTCTTTTAGTTTAAAACCATTCCCCCTTGTCCTGTAGCAACAGGCCCTGCTAAACAGTCTGTCCTCATCTTTCTTATAAGCCCCTTTAAGTACTGAAGAGGCGCAATAAGGTCTCCCTGGAGCCTTCTCTTCTCCAGGCTGAACAACCCCAACTCTCTCAGCCTTTCCTCACAGCAGAAGAAAGCCGTTGCTGACTCAGCAGAGGGACACAGAACCCTCCGGTGATAACAGCTACCCCTCAGACACCAACACTGGTGGGCTAAGCATCCTACAGCAAACCTGTCTATGTCTGTCAGACCTGGAGGAGCTGTAAAAAAAACCCACTCAAGGGAGGTAGGAAAACTCTTCACCTCCTACAGGGCAGAGCTCTCCAGCTGGCTTCCCAGCTTCTCCCATAACTTCCAGCCAAGTAAAACATGTCTGTGCTGCTTCCTCCTACCTTTTTTTCACCCAATCTGTGATGCTAAAAACCCTCTCTCTGACCCTTGCTGCCCAAACAGGTAGAAACTATCACAGGTTGGAGTAGATCAGAAATCCCTCAAATAATTTTTGTCAGAAAATTCAACTTGTCAAAAAAAAAAAAATTAGCTGGGAAAGTATGGTGCTGAGCAGAAAGATTGTCAGGGTGTGGGAGCATTTCTGATCCGTGACAAAGGTCCACCCTCGCTCTCCCAACTCAACCCACGGCCACGTCTGATGGCTGGAACAGTCACTGGACACCAAGGTTCAAGTCCCACCTCCAGAGCAGAGCAGAAGTCCAGCTCCGCCTTAGCAAACACACACCTAAATTACTGTTTCAACACAGTATCTGCTGTATTATCCTGTTTTACACATTTTCCACAGCTGTGTCCCTGTAAGGATGGGGTCCTGCTTGTCACCTTAGAGACTGCATGCAGGGCTTGGAGATCCACTGGAGTACCTAACTCAGGAATACCTTTCGAGTCTCCGTTCATTTGCTTTCCCATAGGGAATGATGCTGCTTTGTACATAAATTGCTCTTGTTTTAATCCCTGACTACATTTAAATTAAACTGAGAATTTTTTGGAGTAGAGATTGTCCTCTTTGAATATTTAGAAAGCTCATGCTCCATAGGAGGAACTGCAGTTCCTACAAGCCAGTGATTAAACGCGGATGAAGATTTGGACTAAGTCACACCTGGCTTGTTTCTTTGTCCGTAAAACGGGCAGAAAACAGCTTGTGCTATCCATCTCCTGGGGCCTGCAGAGGAGCTGCACGTATTTCACTGCAAACGGAGTTTCCCTGTTGGCTGCAGGTTTATCAGGACTGCAGCTGCTCAGGAAAATGAAGTTTTGGCAAGACTGATATTTTCTTTTGGAAATCAATCAATTTGCCAGGAAAAAAAAAAAAAGAGAGAGGAAAAAAAATGCACCTAATGCGTCTGTCTGGGAAAATGGCTGGGTGCTAACCTCATCTAGGATTTCTCCTGCCTGCTTGCCAGTCCGGCTCCATATTTTTCTGCTTTTATTTCAGCCTGCGATCAGTTTTCCACAATATTGAAAGCAGCTACTGCTCTAATGAAACATCTTATCTGCTTGTCTGAGGTGTGTCTTGCTGCTGGAAGGGAATTGTTTGACATTTTGAATTAGATGGTAAAAGAAGCTGTTTCATTCAATACTAATTAGAGTAGCAGCTGGTTTGTGGTTGCTTTTTTTTTTTTTTTAATATAACACTAAGAGTAAATTAAGAGAAAAAAGAGAGGCTGATCTCTCTTAGAGAAGCTCAACATGCAGACAGTTTTCTAAATAACCGAGAAAGAGGATTTCTGAACTTTTATTCCAGGATTGATATTTTCCTGAGTTGTTAATTCTGAATCACTGTTTTCCAGCGAGTCGGACTTTCCAGCAGAAATGAATTTCTGAGTTTTGCCTGGTGGTAATTGTAATGCATAGGCACTGCTATTAATTTTCACGTACTCCAGGGACCCTACAGATTACAATGGGGTTTAATGGGTCCATGGAGATCCATGAAGAGCAAGAGTTATGATTACAGTGCTGGTTTTTACACCAGCAACAATAATTACCCCAATGAAAATAGTCCTGGGGTGTGTATATTGGATCCCTAGCTGCTGCCAGCTGGATTCAGTCTATTGCCTTTAAGCACGAAGTACACACATAGTCCTTCTAAAGGGGGCAAAACCCCTGGAAAAACTAAGCAGCATCCATGGATCCCCACAAACCCTCATGACCCAAAAGGAAAAGAACAAGGCACTACAATAAACTGAACCTTATTGTATGTAAGAACGGTAAAAGCACCCCTCTGCTCAGCTTGTTGGCCAGGAGTTCTCTGTCCCAGATCTCCTGGACACTGATGGGACCATCAGGAGAACTTTGGACACATCCCAGTCCTACCCCTCAGTCCCACAACGTCAGTAGTATGTGTGCTGTCCTTGGTCACCAAACCAGGAGAGGAGCAAGTCTCTGGTTTCAGAGCAAACAACAGCCCCACAACTGCTGAGCAGAACCAGCCAGCCACGGCCTTTGCTCTTCTCCTTTGCCCAGATACTGCATCAGCAAAACACTTGCTGCTAAGAAATTACTCTATTTGGTTGCTCTATTCCCCAAGAGGGTTTGACTGAGATGATGTTTACATTGAACATCCCATACTACAGACTGTACCTTTGCCTTATTGCTGTACAACAGAGACAAGACACTTTATTACCCACCTACTCCAGATGGAAGTGAATTTTTGAGCCAAAAACACCATCGCAAACAGACTGGCTGATCACCCACGCACATGAAACCAGCTTGTCTTCTCCCTTCCTACACCTCTCCAATAGATGGCATCCAAGGTCCCTTTTCTGTCATTTTGGGACCACCAGGCAACAAAGGAAACTGTAAATCAACATCACAGTCCACGGACAGCCGATGCCTGCTGTGTCGATGGCCAAGCTCCTGAGGAAGGTGAACCTCTCCTTGTAACTCTTGGAGAAGGGCTGGCTATTTGTCTCAGAGCTTTCTCCTGCCTGGAGGTTGTGCCAGGAACTGTCAATTCTTCTTGCAAAGTCGCCTCTGAGCACAATCAAGGCCTAAAATCCAGGCTTGCTGGTTTTCAAGCACAATCTTGCATTAAAATATTGTTTATTTTCTCCCTCCCTTTTAATCTGCAAAGATAGATCATTTGTTCTTCCCACACACTCCATCCTTGCAAAGCAGGGACGAGTAAAAATAAACAGCAACAGCACATTTCTGGGAGTGCGTCTCTTGTAACAGCCTGCCCTCTCTGCTCTGACTCAGACATGACCCACGGTGGATGAAAAGAAGACAAGAACCAGTGCAAAACCAGAAGACACGACATGGTAAACATTACTGGTGCCAGCTGGGAGGTGGATTTACCATGACACACCTGGTGGCATCGTGTGGCCTCTTCTGCTGACAGATTTGCTGTGGCGGTATGAGCAGTTTTGTTTTGCAGACTGTCGCAGCCCAACACCATGTCTGAAAACCTGCTGTGGGGTCCACGTGGACCCCATGGACTCTTTGCCTTTGTCTGGCAAACAGACCTCAAGGATTTGGATGTTTGGTCCATAATGTTACCTGCGTTTGGAAATTTTCCCAACACTGAGAGGCTTGCTAGATACCCAGAACATCTCACGTCTTTTGAGATACTGTGCAATCATGAAGTCTTTCATGGTGCACCAGTTCCCGACTGGGACCTGGAACCGGAGATGAAGGACAGTCATTCTCCCTGGCAGACCCACAGGCAACCTTAGCATGTCCCTACGCATCAGCTGAGCCATGGGGACGTCTCACATCATCAGGCAAATGACCACAGCCAAAACCAACATTACTGCTGTATATATTACCAGACTATTGGGAAATCCTACAGGTCATCGTATGCTCTGTATGGTAAGACATATGATAGGGTAGGAGAGCATGGAAATGCTTTGGGAAGCTTGTATGGCTCTAATCCTTGGCTGTGCTTCCCCACTACTCCAGCCTCTTCTAAACAAAAAGGTCACTTACATTGTTCCTTCACTTTGTCTGCAGCAGCCTGACAGCTTCAGCACGACGATACCAGGCCAGCTCAGTGATGTCAATTAAATACTTGTCCAACCTTCAAAGATTTTAGTGTCAGATTGGTGCCAGGAGGGGAGGCTCCGTCCCCAAAGAGGGGACGGCTCTTTGCAGCGTTATTAGGAGCTCATCAAACACATCGTTGTTGTTGTGAGATGCCAGCGCCGTGAGTTCACAAGCAGAATGTGCCCAGTCTCTGCGGGATATTTTGTGCTTTTGATCAAAAAAAAGAGTTGTCTTGTTTCTGGTTCAAGTATTCACCTGAAAGAAATAACACAACAAAACAAACCAAAGAAAAGGAAAGGAAAGGAAACTATGACAGAAGGGAACTGTCAAAAGCCCTGTGTTCTTCCTCAGTCTGCAAAAAATAACTATTCATTAAGAGAAAGCACTTGAAAAGGTCGTCAAAGACAGAGATGCATAAGATGACGCAACTTGGTGATAGATTATTCTGATGCATTATTTCCCACATTGTTCCTTAAAACGAACTTTTGCACCACAGCAGCTCCGGCTCCCTGCCGCAGATGGGTCACTCCCATCGAGAGGTCTTTCTACGACACTGTAAATCTCTGCCCTGTGCTGCAGCAGCGGGGAAAGGTCCCACCGACATCAGGGCCCCATGTGCCGAGCAGCCGAGTCCCCGCAAGCGTGCAGCGAGAGCAGCTGAAAAACACCGGCATTTTCGCCAGTGCTCCTCGTTTAATTAGGAGACACCAAGTCCCTGCGGTTTGTCTTACAGCCTCGGCCGAGAAAGCAGGAATCCCAGTTTTCAGTTTCTTTTTTCCCACCTCCTAATCTCTTATTTTCATTGACAAATGTATTTTTATTTACAAATTTCCATATTTGTGAATACTGTAAAAAAAAGCTTTTAAGTACAGCGTTAGAGAGACCTCCAAATCAGAAAACGTGCTGAAGCCTCACCTGGTTGTCTCTTTTTTGGTTTTTTTTTTTGTTTTTTTGTTTTTTTGTTTTAAATCCCATGCTTTCAAAAGCCACCCCAGAACACAAATCCTTCCCCACTGGGATTGCTGTAAACTTCTTAGACACGAGCAGCATCACGTAGACGCTAACCCCAACCTGGGAGGTGTTGCACGACCAGAACAACACGGTGGCCCTGACCCACAAAGAGCACCCATTTTGTCCAATGGCTTTTGAATCGAGCAGATGGATGGGTAACCAGCGGCTGTCCCTTATAGACTGGAAAATTGCAAGCTCTAAATAAATCAGGGTTTTTTTAGCTGTGAGAACAACACAGTGTTAGGTTCTAAGTGGCTGGGGTGAACTCAGCCCCTCCTGGGTGCTTTGATTTGAGTTGGGGGTCCCTCCTGAAAGACATATTACCGTTCAAACACGGCTCACTGCTGGTTTCAAAACCAGCTGTGGATTTCCCTGCCTGCTCTGGACTTAGGATCTGCCAGGCTAGGAAGGCTGCTGGCTTGAAAAGCCAACCCAGACCTACATTAGGTGAAGGTGCTTGTCTAGAGGGTTTTAAAATATTGCCTTTGCTTTATTTCCATGTATTCGTCCCCTCTTTCCAGGGAAATAAACTGGAAAAGCGGCTCACTGCCAATTTCTGAAGAGTGAGCAATTCTCTCTCGTCTCTTAAATTCTGGATTCCTGCTGAGTGCTTTATAAAAAAACCCCAAAAAATAACCCAAAAACCAGCTCCCAGCTTTCGAGCCAAGAGACTCCCTGAGTCTGGAAGGCTTCACAAGTAAAATAAAAAATTACAATGAAAATTACTTTCTCAACCACGGTCTGCATGAGAAGGTTGCAGAACTGCTGCCACGATCCGTACGCCTTGGTCGGGAGCCCACGGCCAGTCCTTCTCGGAGGAACCACGCTGGATTCCAGTCCTGCAAATCCCAAGTTGCTCGTGGCTCTGCAGAGACGAAGCAAACAGCATGAGACCAGCCCCGGTTTAAAGATAGATACTTGTCTGTCTGAAACTTCTCCTTGCTCTGCAGTATTAGCAATGCCATGGCTCAGGGATGGGTATGTCCTGGGGGCTGCATCCCACCCAACGGGGCAGTTTTATCTGCTCTCCACCATGTCATGCAACCAAGGTGGGGACAGCACAACTATATCTATCTTGGTCTGATCTGCAAACACCCACTCGCAGCTACAACTGAATACAGAAATTGGCCCTTTCTGCCATACATGGTTAATTAGCATCAAACTTGTAGCAGCCTTAGCTGGTGTGGGCAGTTTTTCTTACATAGCTGGAGCCTACAACCCTCCCACCCGGCATTTCAAAGCAATGCCCTCCCTGTCCACCCACACAGCCCACCGGCTCATCAAGGCCCTTGTCTCCGCACAGGGTTAGAGCCACAGCCTCTCACATCTGGGCTTGTCTGATGCAAATTTGCCTTCCTTGCACATGTAAAATACCTCTCTGCAAGAGTATTTTTAGCTTCTCACCTTGGTCGGGTCAACTCTTTCTGTATCCTGAATCTCTTTTCACTGTGTCCCCCTGTAGAAGGAGGGAATAAGCAATTTGCCTTTGTTATCTAAGGCCCATCCTGTCTCACCTCTGATCCCAACCCCATCTCCAGGCTCACCTGGTTCATCCTTTACTAGCTGCTGAATCTCCAAGCAAGAAATCTTGTGCTGTTTTCCCTGTCTGCCTTCATGCTGAGAAAAGCCCCTGAATACCATCACCCCAACGCCTCATCCCTCTGCTTCAAACCTTCCCTGCAAGCTCGCCTTTTCCTGCAACATCTGCAAAAAACCTTTGCCTCTGTTAGACAGTCAATACAGCTGCCCAGCCATGGCGACTTGTATTGGCTCTTCACTTTTTGGTGAATTCCTTGGTCTATCTGGTGTGGGTTTTTTCCTATTTCAATTGCAAAAGCTTCAGTTCGCCCTTCAGACATCATCTAGCAAGAGTCCCACAGCAAGGACAGTGACAACTTGATGCGTATCAGAAACCAAAGTTCAACCTCACCTTAGTTAGAATCATAGAATCACTAAGGTTGGAAAAGACCTCTAAGATCATTGAGTCCAACCATCAACCCACCCCCCCCATGCCCACTAAAGCAGGTCCCTAAGCGCCTCATCTACATGTCTTTTAAATATCTCCAGGGATGGGGACTCCACCACTGCCCTGGGCAGCCTGTGCCAAGGCCTGACCACTCTTTCAGTAAATAAATTTCTCCTCATGTCCAATCTAAACCTCCCTTGGCGCAACTTGAGGCCATTTCCTGTCATCCTGTGGCTTGTTACTTGGCAGAAGAGACCAACCCCCACCTCACTACAACCTCCTTTCAGGTAGTTGTAGAGAGCAATGAGGTCTCCCCTCAGCCTCCTCTTCTCCAGGCTGAAACCCCCCAGTTCCCTCAGCCGCTCCTCATCAGCCTTGTGCTCCATTGTCTCATTGGTGAACATAGATGAGCCGAATCTGCTTCTGTAGCCGGTGGAAGGACATGGCCAGCAGCCAGGTGAGATGTCACTGGTTTCCCAGACTAAAGAACCAAGGTCCCATTGATAGTGGGCTCCACCATGGCCAGACTGCTCTCCATAGGTCTGCCTAGAGGCTTGAACTCATACCTTGGCTCCAAAATTACATTACCCAGGAGGCTGTAATGCCTCACAGAGCCTTTTGTAGTGTTTCAGTAGGTCTCTGGATTGGGTAGAGACCAGCGCAAGGTCACTAATTGCAAAACAGACCCATTAATGGCCACACGTAACTGGAAACATCTTTGAGCTATGGGATCTCGTGCTCTCTCCCCAAAGACCCAGGACCTTCCTTTGCCAGCCTCCTGCTGCCAAAACCCACTCTCTGTGAAAATTTCATTTTGAAATAATTTTCTGCAAATTAGGAAGGTCTCGTTCCTGGGACCCAAATGACACGTTGTGCTCTCCAACAGCAGGGTGTGGTGTCTGCTGCGTCCAAAACAGAGCCAACCCCACACCGAGAGGGGAGCCGGGGAGAACCCGCATCATCGGGAAGCTGTGGTTTCCAAACCCCAGGTGAAGGGAGCGAGCCTGGGGGACTAAGATCTGGGGGGAGTTTAAATTAAATTTTTCTGTTCTTTTCCAAAGTAATAGTTTTCTCTGTTTTTTCCCCTCCCCACTTTCAGCCAAAAACTGGAAAAATTCTTCCAAAAATACATTTCCATTCAGTTGGCAAATATTTTTCCTCCCTTATTATTTCCTGTCTGTTTGATGAAGAAAATTTTCAATATTTGGAGACAGAATTAAGATGAGTGAACAGAAACAAGGGATATGATGCCACTTAGTGGAACATAGTTAGATAATAAAGAACAATAGTCCCACAGCCGTGTTTCAAACTTTTGGTCACCTCTATGAGACCGTGTTCTTAATCCTGATGTGCACTGGGGACTTCCCAGGGTACCAAGCTAAAGACAAGGGCTGCAAAACACCCTGTGCTGTGCAAAGCCAGAATAAAAAGTTCCTTTTCCAATCCTGCAGATGCAGCCCGATGGCACAGGGAATTTTGCAGAAGACTGGGAAAACCAGGGATGCAATAAGTTCAAGGCAGGTGTAGATGATTGCAAAGGTGTTGTGAATTGCTCCATGAGCATCTCACAAGACAGAAAGGTCTTTCCAAGCAGTGCTAACGAGCAGAGGCGGAGAGAGGACAACCCCACCAGCTCGCTGGATAACTCTGCTCTTGGCTTTCCCCAGATCCCTACCAGGGCAAAGCCAGGATGGTGAAATTCAAAGCACTATAAGAAGGCAGTGAAAGGCGCCCAGAAAAAAAAAACAAGGCGGGAGCAACCCTGCAGAAACATCCAAACCGATCGGCTTCACTACCTCCCACAGGCAGCTGCCCTCCCCAGGCAGGGGGGACAGACACGAGCCAGCCGGGCAGAGCCAGCCCTGCCAAAGTCTGGCCACTGATAAGGGAAAGCCTCTTATCTCCCCCCTATCCCTCCCGTAAATACACCCGAGCCCCTACGCTCTGCAGAAGTGCCAGGCCTGCAGAGGCTTTGGTTGGCAGCAGCAATGTTAGAGTGTTCGCCGGCGCTTAACGGTATTTTTAGCTCCCTTGATATTAGCAAGGTGCCAAAAAAAAAAAAAAAAAAAAAAAAAAAAACGGTCCTGATTTGGCACATGTATAAAAGGAACGGGGGGCCCCGGGGGTTGCCTGCCTTTTGCAAACGGTGGGGAGCCACGGCTGTGTCACGAGCAGGGTGAGTAGGAAAAACCCCCTTTTTCAAAGGCTTTGCTGGCTCTGCCGTTATCACGCATTGCTCTGGGTCCCTCCAGGGACACCCACCACCGCACAGACCCACTGGAGATCGTTTCCAAGAGTTTTGTCGCCCTTCTGCATCTATTCCCTCCATCCATTTCCTTGCCTGTACTATAGCTGGTCAAAGTGCCACATCCCCACATGCGGTGGCTGGGGTCCAGCGTGGCTCTGCTTTGGTGGCCTCTTTATGCCCCCTCCTCCCCCCATTTCCTCACCACCTCCACCTTCCTCACCCCCAGCCCTTCGCACCCCAACACCTCTTTTACCAACTCAGTGTTCCCCACGGCCTTTCCTTCCCCCTCTCCCCTCCCTGCCAGGCTCGTTACCATGGGAGGGATGCTGCAGAGATGTCGGATGGTCTCTCTCTGCTCCTCTTGTGGAGGTTTTCCATTGGACCCATCACACCGTTACAGCTCGGAGAGGCAAAGCAATTCCCATACTCCCAACTTTGAAGCTGCACAGAGCTGCAGATGATAATGTTGCTTGAGGTGCTTTAAAATTGCATTTATCTGCTCAGAGCAGTCAGGGCAGACCGAAACACCTGTCTGGGAACATGAGTCAAGAGCCTGCTGATAGCACAACCGTCCCCGGGAAGGCGTGGGGTGCTTCTCCCGTTCAAATCCCGGCAGCAGCCAACCCTTCTCTCCGCTCTCCCTGAGCCCTCTGCAACAGCCCCTCCGGGCTGAAATCATAGAATCACAGAATCATAGAATCATAGAATCACTAAGGTTGGAAAAGACCTCTAAGGTCATCAAGTCCAACCGTCAACCCAACCCTCCCATGCCCACTAAACCATGTCCCCAGGCGCCTCATCTACACGTCTTTTAAATCCCTCCAGGGATGGGGACTCCACCACTGCCCTGGGCAGCCTGTGCCAAGGCCTGACCACTCTTTCAGGAAAGAAATTTCTCCTCATGTCCAACCTAAACCTCCCCTGGCACAACTTGAGGCCGTTTCCTCTCGTCCTATCGCTGTTACTTGGGAGAAGAGACCGACCCCCCCTCGCTCCAACCTCCCTTCAGGCAGTTGCAGAGCGCGATGAGGTCTCCCCTCAGCCTCCTCTTCTCCAGGCTGAACACCCCCAGTTCCCTCAGCCGCTCCTCATCAGACTTGTGCTCCAGGCCCTTCCCCAGCTCCGTTGCCCTTCTCTGGACACGCTCCAGCCCCTCAATGTCCTTCTTGTCGTGAGGGGCCCAAAACTGAACCCAGGATTCGAGGTGCGGCCTCCCCAGTGCCCAGTACAGGGGCACGATCCCCTCCCTGCTCCTGCTGGCCACACCAGTGCTGATACAGGCCAGGATGCCGTTGGCCTTCTTGGCCACCTGGGCACGCTGCCGGCTCGTGTTCAGCCGCTGTCGACCAGCCCCTCAGGTCCTTCTCCTCTGGGCACTTTCCAGCCCCTCTTCCCCAAGCCTGGAGCGTTGCTTGGGGTTGTTGTGGCCGAAGTGTCCCCTCTGGAGCTGGTGTTTCATGGATTAATGTGTCATCATCTCCGGGGCACTACAGGACGTGGGGAAGGGGCTGGCGGAGTGCAAGCGGAGGTTGCACAGCACTCTCTGAGATCAGACTCATCCTCTCCAACCTCAGATGAAATTTGTGGGGGGAAATAAGAAAGCAGCAGTCCCCTGTTATCCTCTTCTCCGAGTGATTTATGGACTTCTGAGCTAGGGGTTGTGTATGAAGCTTCGTGTTTAAGGCATGGGGAGAGGAAACTGTTTAGACTAATGTCAAAGTGGTGCTTTTGCTTAAAATTCTTTTGAAGCCATAAATACAGAAGTGACATGGAATTGAAATAAAACATTTGGTTTGAATCCAAGAAAAAGTGTTCAGATTAAAAAAATAAAACCGGGCAAGTGAGGATTTTCACCTTTTCAGTCATCTGGAGAGAACCTCGTTGTTCCAGTATTTCTGAGACTGTGGCTAAGAGCCGTGGGTGCATCTTCCACCCCAGTCCCACGCGACTCCCCTCCCAAACACCATGTGGGAAGGCAGCAGAGGCTTGTTCTCTGAAAGCACAGCTGTGGAAAAATTGGGCTTACAGCCCCCCAATGCCACTGACATAGGCTACACTTTGCAGGAGCAAGCCCCGTCGAAGCAAGAGGAGAAAGGCTGGGGTTCCTGGCATCTGCTGGGATTTTTTTTTTTTTTTTTTGAGTTACCATGCCCCGGTTCATCTCAGGTAAGGATCGTGAAGGATTCAGAAGTGGCCTCTTGCTGCTCACTCACAAAGTGGCAGGCAAAACCCCTCTCTGCCTGTGACAGCGGGTGTCTGCGCCTGGGGACGGGAGAGCAGCCCAGCAGCGACCGCAGCTCACACGCACAAGGACAACTCGAACACGTCAACAGCTGGGCACAAACAATTCGTCTCTTTGGCCTCAGATGTGGTCCGGGAGTAAATAGAGAACGTACGGCCTTGGCAGGCCATGCAGAAACCCCACGGCGGTGGGGAGGTCTGGGCTCCGGTATGGCTGTCCTGCAAAGAAAAACATCCCATGCACTCAGGACCTATCTAGGGGACATCCTTCTACTGGGGCATCCTCCGGTTATTTGAGCATCCAGCACTGGATTAACTCACGGGAGCTCTTTGCATCCTCTCAACGTTTGCACGTGCATGCATGTGTCCATTAAAAAACAAAATTTGGCAAGCCTGGAGTGGTCACGATCTCTTATCGCTTGTGGACAAGGTTGTCCTACCTCTACAAGCCTCAGTCCCAAGCAGGGAGAGAAAAACCAGGGTAGCAGAGAGAGGGATGAGTGACGTCCTGCTTTCCTGGAAGAGCGAGGCCAGTGCCCCAGTGCAGCTGTTGAAAACCCAGTCTGCCTCCGCATGGGAGAGGCTGGATGAATATGGAGAGTGACATTTCTGGGCTACGCTAAGTGGCTCACAGCAGGCTCTGCTATTTGCATTGTACAAATAGTCATTTTATGATTAAAAACAACAACAGCAAATAGAAGCTAAACCAAGATAAAACTAGCGAGCGCTGTGCAGATGTTGAGGGCATGCAAGAGCTGGTTCTACACACAGCTTCAACCCAAAAACCTTATCAATCCTGGATTGCACCTTTCCTTCCACTTTTCCACATATTTTCTCCTGCAACACACCTACATTTCAAGTGCAAAGCAATAATGCAAACAATGACATTTTTTTTTGTAAGACCTGAATGGCGGAATTGAATCTGAGCAAACAAAAACATACTGGGTGTAGAGGTGAGGATCTTCCTAAAGGAAAGGTTTTCTGGCAGATGTACCTCTTTGGAGCACCAAAACACTGATTATATTAATTCTTTGTTCTCCTTGATTCCTGGCTCTGGAGGCAAGGAGAAATGCTACATGATTAGTCCTAGTTTAATGTAGGGAAACTGAGGCACCTGCCCATTCCCTGCGCCCACTTGCAGACCCTTCCAACACACATAAATGTCTCCTTACCATTTCTTTGTGAAAGGAATAACCCTGATTTTTCCATTCTCTTCCAGTGCAGAGATGTAACTGCTGATAGCCCACCACTGGATCATCAACTATCCCCCCAAAAATGTATTTGCACTTGGAAACAGGCCAAGGGCTTCTCTGTGGCATTGCCATCCCACCTTACTTCTGGAATTAGTAAAAAATCAGTACTTTTGGCTAAAACCAGCTGACCAAATCCTGATTTCCTGTAACCATACAGACAGGCAGGCTCTGAAATAATCAGTGCAGAGTACATTCTTCTTCTGAAAAAAATCATCTCTTTCCATCCGCAGACCTCCGTGGTTTCTTCAACCCCTTACCCACTGCACGGATGAAGACCAGCTATGACAGAGGCAAGTCATCCAAATCCCAGACTATCAAAGCAAACGAGCCGATTCCCTCCCATCGCTCCAGGAATGGCAACCACCATGAAAAACAAACTACCCAAAGCACATCGAGACAGGCCCATCCCAGGAACCACGGAGAAAACGCGATGCCATCCCAGGCAGAAAACATCTTGCCTGGCTGGAGGGAAGCTCAGATGTCAGATGTCTGTAATGGCAACTTTCCCCTGGGACACGTTTCTGAAGAGATCAGCCGCAAGACCTCAGAGGAACTCCCCCACCGAGTCACCAACGTGAACAGGAACAAGGAGGAGGTGCTAAAGAAAGTCTCAATTACACAGAAAGTAAGAGATAAGCCTGAGGATTCCCCCTCCAAGGTGGTTTTCACATTTTGGGCAAACAAAGTTAACAACAGCAGCAAAAGGACTACTTTCCAAAAGCTCCTGCAGAAGTCGTCTGTGACTGTGGGAAGCTGCTCTCCAGCCCTCCTTCCTGAGGAAGGGCTTAGCAGCTTGGAAGAGGAGAAGCAGGCTAAAAATCCCCAGAGAAAGACCAGGAGAGATCTCTTCTCTGACTCAAAGGTTTTCAGCCACATAGACAGCCACGTCCTATGCGTGAGCCAGCAGGTAGGTCCTGGTGTCCTTTAGTAGGAACACAGATGGTGCCATCAGCAGATCCACATCCTAACATTCAAATTTCACCATACGCTCTGCTGACAGCAGTGACAAGGTGGTGCCTCATAGCAAAGCTAGAGGATCTCACAAGGCCCTGGGCTGTGACTTTGTCCTGACCATGGCCAAAGACCACTGTGCTACCTCTGAAGAGCTGCTGTCCACCCAGGACCCACTGTTGCCTGTTTCCAGCCCTCACCCGTGTGTGGCTGCAATATGCAGCACCTGCTGCAGCTCATCATGCAAAACTGGGAAGAAGGGCTGGTTTCATCATGGGACAGGATTTTTTCAGGGTCCCAAACAGGATTGCAGTGGGGTAGAGGGATCTTGGAAACCCTTCTAGGAAGGTTGCAAGGGGGGAGAGGAACAGGGACATTTGCTTAGGGACATGGTTTAGTGGGCATGGGGGTGTTGGGTTGACGGTTGGACTCGATGATCTTAGAGGTCTTTTCCAACCTTAATGATTCTATGATTCTATGAAGGGACTCAGACCACAGGATGCCCCAAGGCAGCACAGGCTGTGTTTAGGTAGCCTGGGAGCTGGGGAGCCAGCGGGCTTCCTGCATAAAAAGCACACGGAGCCAGCAATAACCATACGGCCGTGTCCACCAGCCCCTTCATATCTGTGGCAGCCCAAGTCCTGTTTTTTCTCAAGCAGGAGCCATCAGTTGTGTCCTCATTTCAGGCTGTCTCTGCCGTTATACGATGCTCCCACTTTCTGGATGCTCGGGAGCCCAGAAGGGGAGCGCTGAATTGTGTAATTCCTCCCTGTTACCTGAACCACACGCTGCCTGTGTAATTTCTCCCACAGGGTCAGCACAATTTGTCTAAGCAGCGAATGCTGAACCAATGCAGGATTTGCAGCTTACACGTCAACTTGTTAGTGAGAGCGAAGAGGCACAAGGAATAATTGTGCTCTCCGTTATTGTTGAAACCTGTAATTTGTACCTAGCCTGAGGCTAATCTCCCTTGGGAATAAGGATGCTTGAGGATTTCAGAGTCTACCCAGCATGTTAAAAAGAGAAGAGGGGGGGAGGGAGTTGGAAGATGTGAAAAAGAGGGTAATAAACAACCAAAAATACCTCCAAGGCAGTGGGGAGTCATGGGAACAACTTATTTTCCTGTTTATTCAAAGCGCTAGCTGCACTAAAACCTGGTGCACTTCGTCTCTTCCTCTTAGCCATGAATTATTGGTGCCAAGAGCAGTTTACTGACCACCTACGAGTAGGGTATTGCACCTCTGGTGACGGCTGCTGCTCGGCCAACAGTGCCATGGGGATACAGGATTGTCCCCTCTCCCCATGCACCAAGCCCTGCTGCCAGTCCCCAGGGAGAAGAAGGTGGTTGATGGGAGAGCCCCAGGCAGTGCAGGCACAAAGCCGAACCTGTCTTCTGGCCATTTAGGAGAAGGCTGGGGACTGCTTGC
This sequence comes from Pelecanoides urinatrix, assembly GCA_013400755.1. Classification (NCBI taxonomy): domain Eukaryota; kingdom Metazoa; phylum Chordata; class Aves; order Procellariiformes; family Procellariidae; genus Pelecanoides; species Pelecanoides urinatrix. Next base: position 151,052 of record VZTQ01009712.1, on the reverse strand, counting down.
ATGAATCCACCTTAACCATGTGAAAAAGTCTTGGCAGGATCATTGCCTGAGTGGTTTTGGAGAAAACGGTTCCATCCTTCAACTCCAAAGCCTCTGGTGGAGCCAGCAGCTACCGCAACACAAGAGGCTCTGATCCATTTCTTCAGGGTCCTCGGACACAGTCGGGACCAGGATTACTTGGGAACATTGCAACTCTCCATCTAGGACCTACTTTTTTACCATCTCCATCTGAAACAAAGAATAGGATGGATTTGGGCTGAATTTGCAAGATGTAAACAGGGAAGCAGGTAGCTAGATATTTAATAATTAATCTTTTTTTTTTCCTTGGGAATAATTAATATTATTTGTTTGCCTAGCAGCTGCACACTCATAACAACCTCATGACAGAAATGCAAGGGACCAGCAGGAGCACCATCATTTTGAAATAGGTGCTCTCCTGGCTGCACTGTCATTTCCCAAGGAAAATCTTCGTCCAGTATTAATGCAACATTTTCCACAAGCAAAAAGAAAGAAATTTCCATCTCTGTGAAACTATCTTACAGATGGCTGGGGCAGGAAAGTCATTGAGGAACGAAATAGCAGGGGCAGGAGTTTGGAGAAGCAAACTGGGCTAAATTTAACTCGGTCAAAGAAAAGCCTGCTACTAAAAATTCTTGTGCTATCACAAAGAGGGGAAGAACCCAGAAATGTGAATGCATGAATGGGAGGAAAGGGGCAGAAAGGCTTTCTTTGTGGTCAGGTATGGATTAAAAAGTTAGTGAAATTTTAGTGGCAGGGGCAAAAAACTTCTTTCTGCCCATTTTGATGCATGGGTTTGAGTGTGGTTTCACAGCCTCAAGAAGAGCATCTGAGCCACAAGCCTGCTTCTCTGCATAAATACACTGAGATGTTAATCGGTGCAGGGCTGGCAACCCACTGTCCTTAGTTGAGCGTTGCGGAGTAGCACCACTGGAGAGACCCACCTCTAGGACAAGACCTTCTGGGCCAGAGGACACGTTGGACTGGACAGAGACGGCACCAGACCAATGACGTTTTACGTCCCAACCAGCTGCTCCAAAGGGAGGAAATGAAGGTGGCATTTCCCATTCAGCTTGCAACTCCAGCCCTCAGGCATTTATAAAACCATGCCTAGAAAAATGGGGAAAAGCTCCTTGTTCTACCACAAAGAGTATTTTTGCATTTTAAATACTGGAAGAAAAAAAAAATGCAGCTTTGGGGTTTTTGTGGTGTACATTTTCTTTCCAGTGAGCCCGCCACAAGGAGCGGTCACCCACCCACGCAGCAGTGACACGCAGATTCCCTTTAACTCACCCGTCCTTTCCATTGCAGCTGAAATCCAGGCACACCAGGCTGTCCGTCCAGGCCATTGTTCCCCTGATCGCTGCCAAATCCCAGAGCAAACTGGAGACGGTGCGGGCAATATGGTTCTGGCTCTGCCACAACATCGGTAAGTCTGGTCCCACTGTTTTGCAGAGATGTGAAAAGCTCTTCCTTCAAATGCCACCTCCTGGATTTAGGCTTTTCATGCCCTGCAGAATAGAGACTTCCACAGTATTCTTATTGCAGTCAGGAATTGAAATGTCCCTCTCTTGAATTCAGGAAAGCGCCTGGAGTAGGAATTTGTTCCCAGCACGGGACCCTCCATCCCGGACATGACATCTGCTTCACTGGCACTCCAGTGCCAGACCCCCAGAGACACCAGTAAAGCCCACCTGCCCCCGGTGCACCCAGCTTCAACGCATCGGAGGCTGTTTCCCTGATAATGTCAATTCGATGAGGCTGAGCTCTGCCTGGCAACAGTCATCTGGGGACACAGGAATCTCAGCACAATGCGGCCGCTTCGTGCTACTTTACCCTACTACATCCATGTGTGCGAGACAATATGATTGTCACTGTACCTCTCTTGAATGGCGCAACAGCTGTTTACATGTGCTGGGAACCCAAATCCCCCAAGGCTTTGGCAATTCTTTGCTCATATGGGGAATTGTCAAACTTTTGAATAATGATGGATAGAAGAGCTGTCATGGCTTCCAGGGTGGTTAGGCAGGGAAATAGGGTTGGGCAGGAGAAGGAATGGGATCGTTTTGAAAATAATAAGCCCTTACGTTGGCCTGAAATTGCATGGTGTTCTCCCTTTCCTAGAATATGATGTGGACGGCTTCTTGGGGCTGTCTCAGAAGATCCATATGCCAGAGCAGGTCCTGCAAATGGGAAGAGCTGTGTGTTCTGGTTATGCCCGTTTGTGCCAGGAAATGTGCAGGTAAAACTCACCCTGGGCTTTCTTCTTCTGCCCCCTTGAAGGGGACGTACATCTGGCACGGGGCTTGCCACACAACCAGCATCATTTACCCACCACGTCCCCGGGCACAGCAGCTGCCTCCCTCCTCCTCTACTTGGATGGAGGAGTATATCTGCCTTTGACAGATTAACCAGAACCAGAGATATGAGGGATGAGGGTTGGAAGTAGCTGTGGGGAAAGCAGAGGGCTGGATGAAAGCTGAATTTGGCCAACAGCTCGCATGAGTGGGCTTTAAGAAGAAAGAGGTTGTACTAACCATGCAGGTTGGGTTGCTCTCCAAGAAAGCAAGCACAAAGCAGTGTTTGGTCTGTGGTTATCTTCCCTGCTGGCTCTCCCTGGACAGGGAGGCGGGTTTGAGCTGCGTGGAGGTCCCAGGGCTTGGCCGGAGCCCGGGCTCCTGCGGAGGCCGGTGGTGCGAGCAGCAGAAGAGCAGCCACATGTGGAACGCGGTGGAGCTGGAAGGACAGTGGTGCCTCCTGGACGCTTGCTGGGGCGCAGGGACCGTGGATGCAGAGAACAGGTTGTTCGTGCCCAGGTGAGACACCCCTTCCCCTGCCACCATGGGAGACATGGTCCCCAACACAAATGGACAAGGCTCAACCTGACTTTGGAGACACCCCAGAATGGCCATCCCAACCCTTCCAATAGACCCCTTAAAGTCTGAGTTCACCAGGCCTTGAGCCCCTATTTTAAGTACTCCCCCAGAAGCTACGTGCAGAAGCTCCAGAGGGCTATTCTGTTCATCCTCAACTACAGTGGGTGCTCAGGAATGTCATGTAAATGTGGACCCTCTTTATGTAAACATCTACGTTAAGTGCCTTATTCCCTGAGCTGGGGCAGTAGCTTTTCATGATAACTTCCCCCCGCAACTTGTTTGTAATCTGCAATGAGTGTCACTTATGAAGTAACAAATCATTTTCACAGCAACTTTGCTCTTATGTGGTTCCATATGTAATTACTTGAGATTTCTCAGCCCATGCTAAGTAAATAACGACTCTCATGAAAGCTGTTTGTACAATTTTATAATTTCCATTAACTGTATTATGGGATTGCATTTTTAATTTTTTTTTGCTAATAATGCATAATGAAATAATTGTGGAATTTCTAATAAGTGATTAGCTTGCTGAGAACGGTTTAAAACACCAGCAAGTGTGGGTTGTTTTTAGCTGAGCATGGGGAAAAGAGGAGAAGGAGAATGAAACTACCTAGAGCAACAGACAAAGATAAAAACTTCTAACACAGTGGCCTCAAAACCTTCAGGTCAACAGATGCAACAAGGCTTCACAGGATGACCCCAACACAAGGCTGAGCACACATCTGTAGGTTGATCCGCTCAGCAAACACCTAAGCAGGGATGATGTTTGGAAAGTCAGGTTAGGCACATGCAAATTGGAACCAAGATGCATTTTTTTTTAAAAAAATTTTACGTAAATTCTTGGAAGAGCTTTAAACTGAGATCAGACGTCATCTTCAAATATATTCTCAAGTAACAGGCCTTGGTAGAGGAACCACTCAGTAAAATTATGTCCTCTGCAGCTCATAGGGTCATCTTAACTGGTTGCTGGAAGAGGTCTGTTAGAGGGCTGGGAACTGCAGTTTCAGCTCCAGGCATTTTAGTACAGGAAAAATAGAAAGAAAATAAAGGCAGCAAAAAATGAAATGCCACATGAGAGCTTGGCCCTCCCTTACTGAAGCTGGTGCAGCTCTGATGGTGTGGAGGAAGCTTCCTTCCCTTACAGCGGTGCATCATGACCACTCAGGATGCTAAGGGTTTTCTTGCTCCTTCCATGGTGTCTTCTCCTCTCACCTTGCAGGTATGACGATTTTTTCTTCCTTACTGACCCTGAGCACTTCATTGAGACCCACTGGCCAGAGGACCCCCAATGGCAGCTTCTGCAGCCCCCCGTCTCGCGGGAAGACTTTGAGCAGAGAGTTTTTAAAACTTCAGAGTTTTTCAGACTTCAGCTCTCCCTCCTTTCTCCAAACACTTCCCTCCTCAAAACAGGTAAATGCAAAGCGAGGGCTAAATCCTAGTAATCTAAGAGCTCTCTTGCTTTTACGAAACAAGTTTGGATTGGGGAAAACACTTCTTCAAAAATGGCCCATCTGTCTATTTTTAAGCACATGTTTAACATCTAGTAGAGCAGAGGCACATATTTAAGCAATTTCTGGAATCAAGGCCATTGTGTGATACTGTGATTAGCAAACTGGGAATTAGGATTCATAAATTATAGTTAATTGAGCCAAATCACTTAGGTCCTTTTGTGCCTGGCTTTTCCCATCTACATTCACCAACAGTAGCAAAATAGCTTCCACGTACCTGAGACACAATCCTCATTGTGTTCATAAGCTGGGGAGGGAGACTCCCAGATAAAACATGGCCTGAAAAGTTCATGTCCCATTTTTTGGAAATGAAGGGAGGGGGCTGGAGCTGTTTTTCCTTGACTGTAGTTTTATGACGATTTTTCAGGTTGGGTACAACACGATCTTCATTTTACCCGGACACCCTTTGTACATCCATTTCCCTAGATGGTCCCAAGAGTATATGGATTTTTCCTACAATTTATTTTATCAAGACAGCAAGCTAGGAGACAAAGCAATCTCAGATTGAGGGGAGTTGTCAGGCTTACAGAAAATGAATGTACGACAGACAAGGCACACTGTACAGCTTTTGACCGAGAGAGGTTATTACTTACCCAGAAATCAAACTCCTCAGGTATTTCCAGGATGCTGGGGCTTTGCTGAGACGTGCCATCACGCACCTTTTGAGCAGAGAGTGGCCTATGCAAAACAAATTAAACTGGGAATAGCTGAAAGGTCGATGCTGCCTTTTATGCAAAGCTCTCGTGGTGCTTCTCCACCGCAGAACCTCAGAGCATCCTGGGGAGGGGTCTTTGTCTACCTCTACCCAAGGTCACACAGCACCTATGTGGTAAATGCAGGAATGGAGACTTGGAGAAACCCCTTTCAGGTCCAGGTCCCTAGGGAGGCTCCAAGGCAGACAACCAAACAACACAACGTCTGCGGTCTCAAAGGAAAAACAGGAGATCAATAGTCCAACCAGTCCCTTCATCTGAGTGCCAAAGCGATAAATTGCAAAACATAGACTCTCACCAAATATCATTAGTGGTGGTACAAAAGCCCAAAGGGAAGAATGAGGAAAAATAAGTATTTCATTATTCTCTCCCCTCCCTCCCCTCAGTTTTTGATAGCCAAAAGACATAGGGATGTAGCCCAGAGGCAGCTCAGGGCTTTGGGTCCTCGCTGGCCACTAGCTGCCATGAGCCAAAACGGACCTGGGGAGAGATGTTAGGGAAGCGAACCTGCCTGGCACATCCCAGCTACATCCCTCCTTTGCACCCCCTTGGTTGGAGGAACTCCCGTCCCTCAACCACAAAACTCACTGCGTGACCTGGGCTACAGGCACAGTTTCCTTTTTTTCCTCCAAAACTGAGATGAAAGGCTATTTTTCCATTAAAACAGGAAAAAAAATGCCAACTTTTTTTTTCCCCTGTGAATTTCTCATCTTGTGGAGGGAAAGAACTGTATTCCTGGACCTAACCTGAACAGTTTAACTACTGCAATTAGCCTCAACAGCCAACCTCGTATCAGAATTGTGCTTAAAACACCAAATTGCAAACCCAGATTGTGAACCAAACCAGATGTCTGCTTTTGTTAATGCAAAGTTATGGTTATATTGGTCTAGGTTAATGGAAGTAAGCCATCGCCTTACAGGATACACTTAAGCATCTAAGACTATCTTAGTGCAAAAACGCTCGAGATCTTTGGTGCAAAACCTGCTTCTTTTCCCTCTTTGGCTACTGCGGATCAATTCCTGCTCTATTGTATTTGAGCAGTTCCCATCTGCTTAAAATGCTTAAAAGCTTTCAGCCAAGATTCCTCCTACAAATCACTATCTGATGGCAGCTGAAGGTGGGACACCTTGCAAAGGGGCCTGATTTTCAGGAAATACCTAACACCCATCCTCTGAAAACCCAGCCCTTTTAATTGCTAATGTTGCCCGGGCGTTGGAGTTGGTAACCACAGTGATGAAGGGCATTCAGTCCTATGGAATTAAGTCTTTATAAGACTTTTTTTTGTTTTCTAGAAAGGCAGTCATTGGTGGCATGCTGTAGATACAATAGCTAGGGTGGGAGAGGGGAAGGGAAGCCTTTTAAACAAGGCTTTGAGAAATTAGAAACATGCCTGTACTTTAATGGTGGTTTTTTTCCCCCCCAAACAATTAACACAACATACGTTGACCTCCTGCAGCATTGAGCGTGCTGACATGGGAACACATCCCCAGCTTCACCTGGCCTCCCTGGAAACCAGGAATCTCTAGCGCATGGCTTGAATTAATTCAATAAAACAAACAAATGTTTGTTTTAAACGTAGCCATTAATTATCTCCTTGGGTCTCCTTCCCAAAGCGAAATGCATTGCTGGCTTCCCTATCTCATCATCGCTGGCTCCGCTGCATACAATGTTCTGTTCTTTTCTTTCTTCCTAAAGATCCTAATACGATGCAGCCGGCCAGGCCAGCAGCTTCGGAAACTAGCATAGAGCGAATTTAATAACAAGCAAACCTGCAGTTAATAAAGTCTGTCATCAGTAATGTCTCCACTGAACACTTGCCAGGAGAGAATTGTTTGCACTTACTGTGTGAGCCAAGTCACAGCTTTAACAGGCAAGGCACAAATAAAACCCAGCCTTCCCATTCTTTTCACATCTCTGTTTCAACCTACCAACAAAAACTGTGGGGCAAACAATGAAAAAATCCAGATTCAAACAGAAAAGAAAAAAAGTCATCCCCCCCATTATTCATTAGATTATGAAACGTGTTTCATAATCTAATAATTAGCAAGGGACAATTTTTTCAGCATGAATCTGGAGTCTTTTGTCATTTTGTGTTAGCACCCAAAACAAATGAACATTGTGCACAGCGCGGGTGCTGATACCAGCCGTGGGCTCCCGCAGTGCTATTGCTCGGTACTCCCCTCTCTCCAGCAAAAACCTGGGGGTAAGGATGGGACGATGCGGAGCAGCCGCACTCTGGACGTGAGACGAGCCATCCTTGGGCACTTAGGGACCTTGGGTAACGAAGAGCAGGCTTAATTTCCACAGACGTTGAGGATGGTGGGTTTAAGTACGCATCTCGGTACATCCGTGTACCACAGCCAGGCTCTGTGAAGCACTCTGGGATCCTTCAGGGGCAAAGGACTCGAAGTCTTGTCCTCGGTGGCCATTTTTCTCATGCTTTCATCTACACCTGGAGAAAAAAAGGTATAAAATACCATTAAACCAGGGTTTTCTTCCCAGGCTGCCCCAGTACCTGTGGCTTCACATGGAATGATGTAGCTCACCACGTGCTGAAAGCAGCCTGCTGTCCGCTAGTTAGACGGTCCCGTCTTCTTCAGGGCCAAGACTTCAGGGCTTGCGAAACCTTGCCCTGATCCCTATTGCAAAATCAACCAACCTCCCCTTCTGCCCTGGAGCAGATGGAAATCCCTTGGGAAGGCTTGCTGCACCGAGAAGTGCCCTCTCTTACCGCGGTATGGGTTTACAAGCAGCAAGACGTGGCACATGGAGGATGGGGGTGAAACCAAGGCCACCGCAACTCTCCTCCTCCATGGTGATCTCCCCCAGAGGTGCTTCATTTCTGGGTGCGAAGGTGGATTCAGATTGGTTTTAAAGCCACCTGCTGCAGCCTGCCTGGGGGAGCAGGTCGGTTTGCTGCTGGGGAGGTGTTGGGTGGTATGTGGTGGCCCTGAGCAGGAGACCAAGGAGGAAAAGTCATTGAGAAAAAGCCCTAGTACTTATCCACCAACCATGGTACCACCACCAGATGCCTGTACCAATGCACCTCTCCTTTGGACCTCCTGCTCTCCCCTCCTCCCTGGTTAGTGCACACTCCAAGCCAGAAGCTTGTGGATTTCTGTGATTTGGTGAAGCCAAAATTTAGAAAAAATATTTTAATATTAATAATGGGAAAAATTAAATTCATTCCTAAGATGTGGCAGTGATGTGGGATCTCCTAGCAGCCAGGCTGGGATATTTTGATTCTCCCAGCTGCTTTGCTGGTTTGACACCACAGTATAAGACCTGCAGCCTAGAGGAATGACTCCAGCTCCAGAAGTCATGCAAGAATTACCCTCGTATGGGACACCATTAGCTTAGTTTTGGGTGTCTCAGGGCCCAAAGAATAACTATTTGAACCTGTCCCCTTCATCTCCAGATCCAGTGGTATCATCATTTCTCTTTCAGCAAAGGGAGAAAAATGGTAAAAGGTGAGGAAGAGTCTTGCTAAGGTCCTTCAGCAGGTAGAGGCAAAAAGAGAAGGAGAATCAGGTCTCTCTCTCTCATGCAGATGATTTGGGTCAATATTGCAAAAGTGAATGTGTTACCCTGCTGATGAAAGGGTTGTAAAAGGTGTTTTGTTCACCCTTCTGCAGCCCACGGGGAGGTGTCAGTGATGCTGGGGAGCACCCACCCAACAGAGTTCACCTACCAGCTCTCCAAGCTCCAGGGCACTACAACCGGAGAAGATGTAGGTGCAGTTCACGGGATGATGACTGTGTCTGAGAACAACGTGACCATCAAGGTGACTCCCCCAACCGAGGGCTTGTTCGACCTCATGATCTTTGCACGCCACGCCGACTCTCGGGACCCGTACAACTGGGTGTGCTCCTATCAGATCCAGTGTCTGGAGCCACACAATGGAGAGAAACTGCCTGAAAACCCATTTCATTTCTGGGGCCTTCACCAAATGGCGACAGACTTCGGCATCAAGGAGAACAGCCACAAAGGAGAGCTGCTTGTTGCTCCACAGGGAACTTTGCTCTTGACTCTCCAGACATCCCGACCCTTGCTTACCATGTATGAGCTGGTTAATAAAGATTTAGATGCTGCTCTCAGCAAGAAATGCTTGGCTGCTCAAGCTGAGGAAGAGAAATTAAGTTGCCATGTCCTCTGCCCTTTCCAGGGTTACTATCGGCTCTCCGTGTTTGTGAAAGATTTAGGAGGCAGCACCTTCAGGAACGCGGCCAATTTCCTCATTCGTTGTTTGAGGCCCGTCAACCAGAACGAACTCTTCCCCTCGGGGCTGAGCATGAACTGCGGGAGCGGGATCAGCTCCAGTGGCCATGGCCTTTCCAACCCCAGCCACCCTGCTCCCATCATCACCACCAAGCTAGGGAAGTGCAACATCACCTTCCACATACCCACCAACGTCGAGGTGACCACCAGCTTGAGTAAGGACAAAGTCATCAACGCCAAGTACCCCCTGGAGAGGTATGTCCTGGTCACCCACATGAGAACCAAAGTCAGCGTGTGCGTTGTGCTCCCCGAGTCGGGCATCTACAAAGTGGGGCTTTTTGGGAGAAGCAAAGAAAGCAAGGACTTTGTCCATATTTGTGACTACGTTATACGCTGCTTCTCTGATCCCAGCTGGCCTCCCTTCCCCAGGGTGTACAGCGCGTGGAGGAGAGGGTGCGTGTTGCTAGAGCCACGCACTGGGGTGCTCCAAGAGCAGAGCTGGGTCCGGTTCAGGGTCAAGGTGCCGAAAGCCTACCAAACCATCGTCCTCGGGCAAGAGAAGACGGTGCTGCGGCGGACCCCGAACGTGGTCTGGGAAGGGGACGTGTTCACCGGGGCTGCGGGGACGCAGGTCAAACTGGCAGCCAAATTCAGCCAGCACTGCTCCTCGCTGGAGGTCATCCTGGCGTTTGAGGTGGAGGGTGGCTCACCTGCCTCCCTGGGGTGTTCGGGGTAAGCTACAGGAGTGATGGATGTGCTGGGAAGGATTAAAAAAAGCCAGGGAAGGAAGCAAACGCTCTCAAAACTGGAGGATGTTGAGGAGACACGGAGAAAACTCCCAGAACTTTATGGCATGTCAGGGGGAGTCTGGGTGTTACCCGCAGAGCTTTTCTTCCCGCAGGATATCCAGATACTTGCTGGGGCCTCCTATCCCACTCAGAGATGTTGCCGCCGTTTAAATCAGCACCAACATATGGAAGGCTCCTAATATTTTGCTTCTGTCAGAGGAAACCATTGTTCAGCTTCTCTACAGGAAGGATGTCTCACTGCTTATTACCAGCTTGAATAATTGTTTGGAATGTTTTATTTGACATTTATTCAAGAACTTGGAAACCCACATAGTTTCTTTCTCTTGAGAGGATAACAACAACAAAAAAAAAAAAAAAGAAAAAAGAAAAAAGCCCAAACTGGAGCCAACAGCTTCAGATGGTAGCAAGATTTTAAAAATGTAAATATATAGTAAGGCAAGTAAGATCTCCTTGCAGAGAGACTCTGTGCTTGGGCAGAGGAAAGGGTAAAGGAAGTAAAGAGATGCTGTATTTTATCATCTATGTCTTTAAAAGGTCTTCCGGGTCTTTATTATCAAGGATGACATGTAGATATATATTTAAGAGCATTGAGCTTGAAACAAAGAGAGGGAACAGGCAAGGAAGCAGCTCTGTAGCCAAAGCATCTAATCACTGAGCGGAAAACGCTCTTAAACTCTGACACATGCTGCACAGCACCACAAATATCAACTTACTGAGAGCAAACTATCTTCATACTTAGGTGAGCTAGAAGATGCACAATCAAAATACTTCTCCATGCCTGCACGGGAGTGAAGCTTGAAGGGGGGATTCTGGTTGCAATAATGAAGAACAAGAACTGTGAGTTAGTTTTGGATGCTGTGCAAAAGACAGTGAGGGGAACACGGTCTGCTTTCTTCAGGTTTGACAATTTAAATTTGACTTGTAGCAAAAGTTCAAGTAAATTTGAGCTTTTTCTGGGCCTAGAAATCAGTTAATGCAGCTAGCATATCAGGATCCACATTTCAAACCAAACTTGCTGGAACCACACCGATGTGTTGGAAGATTCCCATGAAGAACAAAGTACAAGGACTACTTTGAACTAAGGGAAGCACTTACAATGGTCAACATAGGCTAGACTCTTGCCTGTCGTGCTAGAAACAATTTAAGAAGTAAAGATCCCTAGATCTTTCTCTCCTGACGTGTGTTCTGGCTACTCCATATTGGGCCATCCACTTAGACAGATAAAGGACAGAGAAGAACAATGTGACTCAGCTCCCTTGCGTGTCTTTCAAAATAACCATAGACAGAAAAAGTTCTGCTCCCTGTAAGGCTGAGCAGACAATCCAGAGCCCAGCCTGAAAAGTCAGAGCCCGTAAAGCTGCTGGCCGTCGGTGTTGTCCTCCGGACTCCCCCCACCAGCTGAGTACCTCTGCATGCACCTTCCATGACCAACGGTCTTCTGACCACGCCGTGCTCCCTGAGCAATGGGGATGCTGCTGCGCAACCCTCCAGACCTCCTACTGCTTCCCAACCTGTGCATTGTCCACAGACAGCACCAGCAGTGAAATTATATCTGCAGACCCAGCAGGCTCCCAAAGACTGTATTTTTGCTTGTGTTTTGTGGAAGCAGTTTGGCAAACAAAAATGACTGACAAGCGAAATGGCTCTCAGTTCCCACTGCTATCTTCTTCTCCATGTCCTTTTCCTTTCCAGGCATTTTTGCTGTTAACTTTTCTCAGCTGTGCCCCTCTGACCCCCTTGGGCAGCTCTATCTGCGTGTACACACACGTTGTTAGCTGAAACTGTCCCATCTTTGCCCAAATTTAAGCAGGCAGGTCATGATCACATGCCTCCAGAGAAAATCCAGCTTCAAGGATCAATTCCTATTCATCCGTCATAATGAGGTCCAGATTAGAGCTACCTTGAATTGGGGTCCAAACAACTTATGTCAGAATATAATTACCTGGAGGTGCTGAGAACTTTAATGATACTCCCATGGGGGATTTTTTACTTCAAGGATCTGAAGTCAATCCACTCATATTTCCTGTCTGTGCACACTCGGGTATAGCATGTAACCTATTTTAAATGTCATTCTTATTTAGATTTACATACCTCAAAGCCTGCGCCCAGAGCTCTAACAGCCTTCGCAATAAACACAAGCACCAACTCTCCAAAAATAACAGCCCTGTGGCAAGCGTCACTCATGAAAAAACAACGATAAGCAAAAGAACAAACCCGTACATCTCTCCTCCTCTCCCCACCTCTGCCCAGCAGGATTAAATTACGTAAAGATAGATTACAACACATATCTGCAGGTACCAAACACACCTAGTTCTGAGCAAACTTCGTTCAAAAAGTCACTAGGAGGCCTCCAGGCATGCACCGAGCTGTGGACGGCCAAAAACCAAACAGGAGTGTGGTGGGTTGACCCTGGCTGGACACCAGGCACCCACCGAAGCCGCTCCATCACTGCCCTCCTCAGCGGAGAGGGAAGAGAAAATGTAAGGAAAGGCTTGTGAGTCGAGATAAGGACAGGGAGATCCCTCACCAATTACCATCACAGGCAAAACAGACTGGACTTGGGGAACTTAGTTTAATTTATTACCCATCAAATTAGAGTAGGGTAATTAGAAATAAAATCAAATCTTAAAACACCTTCTCACCACCCCTCCCTTCTTCCCGGGCTCAGCTTCACTCTCAATTTCTCTACCTCCTCCCCCTCAGCGGTGTGGGGGGACGGGGAATGGGGGTTGTGGTCAGTTCATCACACGTTGTCTCTGCTGCTCTTCCTCCTCAGCAGGAGGACTCCTCACACTCTTCCCATGCTCCAGTGTGGGGTCCCTCCCACGGGAGACAGTCCTCCATGAACTTCTCCAACGTGGGTCCTTACCACAGCTGCTGTTCTTCACAAACTGCTCCAGCATGGATCCCTTTCGCAGGGTGCAGTCCTTCAGGAGCAGACTGCTCCAGCGTGGGTCCCCCACAGGGTCACAAGTCCTGCCAGCAAACCTGCTCCAGCCTGGGCTCCTCTCTCCATGGGTCCACAGGTCCTGCCAGGAGCCTGCTCCAGCGTGGGCTTCCCACAAGGTCACAGCCTCCTTCAGGCATCTACCTGCTCTGGCGTGGGGTCCTCCACGGGCTGCAGGTGGATATCTGCTCCAGCGTGGACCTCCACGGGCTGCAGGTGGATATCTGCTCCAGCGTGGACCTCCATGGGCTGCAGGTGGACATCCACTCCGGCATGGACCTCCACGGGCTGCAGGTGAATATCTGCTCCTCCGTGGACCTCCACGGGCTGCAGGTGGATATCTGCTCCTCCGTGGACCTCCACGGGCTGCACGGGGACAGCCTGCCTCACCATGGTCTTCACCACAGACTGCAGGGGAATCTCTGCTCCGGCACCTGGAGCACCTCCTGCCCCTCCTTCCTCACTGACCTTGGTGTCTGCAGAGTTGTTCCTCTCACATATTCTGTCTCCTCTCTCTGGCTGAAGTTGCCATTGCGCAGGTTTTATTCCCCTTCTTAAATATGTTATCCCAAAGGCACTACCACCATCACTGATGGGCTCGCCCTTGGCCAGTGGCAGGTCCGTCTTGGAGCCTGTTGGCATTGGCTCTATCGGACATGGGGGAAGCTTCTAGCAGCTTCTCACAGAAGCCACCCCTGAAGCCCCCCTGCTACAAAAACCTTGCCAGGCAAACCCAATACAAGGAGGGGCTGCACCCAACTCTACCAGCCGTCTTGGTTGAGAGACTCCCTTACAACCAAAGTCAAAGCAGGTAAGACCAGGAAGGGCTGAACCAGAAACCTGCACACTAAAAATTCAGGCCCTTCCTAAGCACGGTAAGGCAGCAGTCACCAACTGGACTGAGCTTTTATCCTCCTCTATAGATCCATAGATGTCCCCCAAACGTTGTGCCCAAACTCCTTGGCTTTATACATTTCCCTGTGCTGTGCCTGTGTTTATATTGTAATTAGTGTAAATTATGTTAATACTAGTTTAGGCTGAATTTATCCAATGAGGCTGTACCATTGAGGTGTCCATGCAAATCGTGTTTTCTTCAGCTTCTTCTTGTGCTTTTTCACTGGGGGGTTGGTCTCTTCTGCCAAGTAAGAAGCAATAGAACGAGAGGAAACGGCCTCAAGTTGTGCCAAGGGAGGTTTAGGTTGGACATTAGGAGAAATTTCTTTCCTGAAAGAGTGGTCAGGCCTTGGCAGAGGCTGCCCAGGGCAGTGGTGGAGTCCCCATCCCTGGAGGGATTTAAAAGACGTGTAGATGAGGCGCTTGGGGCGATGGTTTAGTGGGCATGGGGGGGGTGGGTTGAGGGTTGGACTTGATGGTCTTAGAGGGCTTTTCCAACCTTAGTGATTCTACGATTCTACGATTCACTTCAGTGCTCTTAAAACCAGAGATGGGCATCCTTTCCAACCTGTATTTGGGCTTTGCTGAGTGTGTTGGGTGGTGAATGAGGGTGTTGGAGTTTGCAGAAACAAACGGAGATGCGTAGTTAGCTGTCAGACTGCAGCAAATGAACAGCAGGACGTGAGTTAAAGTCTTCCTGTTTGCAAACTACAGTGGGGATGAATTGTCAGAGTACAGCCCTGTCCATCGGTGTCCATGGGTTTTCTACCCTTAGCGGTCATGCCAAGGCTGCAGTACTGCCAGTGGGCATGGCAATACAATGACGCTTCTTCCACCCTTGGAGCAGGTCACGGCTGTGTACGTACGCCTACATGTGCACTGTGTGTTCATGCACATCATGAACCAGCCTGGCTCAGCTCCGGCACAGATGTTCTTGCATCCTGGGCTGCTCCTATAGCTTAAGTATCAAGGGTAGGATCCAACTGTGGGGATATCTGCACTGGGGTAGGATTCGCTGACTGAAAGACTAGACCAGATTAAATGCCTGCACATGATCAAATAAGTCCCATACAATGAGTATGAGAATAGCACAAAAACTGCTGTATTTTGGTCAATTGGGTTAGAGAATATGCCAGGAAAAACAATCCTTACATTGCCCATCTTCAAAATATGGCAAGACAAAAAAAAAAAAAAAATAGCCTACCTCAAGTAAAAAACCAAGTAGACTTCAAACTTTTCCTCTTTGGCCTGAGAACTGGGATTTCATGGCAAAGACGCAAGAAAAAAAAGGGTGTAGACAAGAAGAATATATGTAAGGAGTGTATTTCTCAAAGCAGAGCCAAGCTTTTTCTTACAGTCACAAGGGACATGTAGATGAGAATAATCTTGTTCAGCAAGTCCCCGGGGATCTGGCTGGGAAGACGAATGGGAGGGAGGAAGGGTTAAAAATATTTTTCAGAGCAAGCTTGGCTGCAGCTTGTGTCTCTGCAGGCTGGTGTACAAGAGGGACTGGAGATAAACAGAATTCTGCTGGAGGTACCGTTCCTCCTCTCCAGACCGGCAATGTAATATTGATAACGCAGAAAAGATGAATCTGGAAAATCCCTGAAAAGGAGTACGAGGATATAACACAAGTGACTCTGGTTGTGGAAATCTCGACTTTCCACAGAAAAAGGGAGGAAATTATGAGCAGGCATTTCTGCACACGGTAGGAGAGAGACCTTCCAGAGCCGAAAGCTGGTGGGAAAGCTGCAAAGGGCATTTCTATAACAACAGAACTGAGAGATTAGCTCCTGGGTAGGCTAAGCACCGGGCAAACATATCTCCCAAATCCCACATTATTAAGGATTTAGGCCACAAACCCATTTTACAAAGCTATCCGACCATGGACACCTTGTCAGCATTTTCACGAGTGCAGCCAAAGATATTTCATCTCCAGGAGCTGCAAAAACAAATCGCTACGGGACGTAAGTTGGGCAAGAACAAAAGAGAGAAGGAACAACTTGCTGTTGTATCGACAAGCCGACCTCCTTAGGAGAGACTCGCTAAGAGCACTGGAGCGATGAGAAAGCCATGACATCACATTTACAAAATTTTGCTTGCTTTACCAAACTTTTCCTTGCCCTGGCTCTGCTGTTCTCCCTCCGCGGGTACACTGTGTCCTCAGTACATACATAAGAAAAGGACTTTTGCTATCAGCTCTTCTGTTTACCGCGAATAAAAGCATGGTAACCAAGGTTACTTGGGGTTTGCTCCTGTGATCTTTGTTCCCAGAAAAAGCAATATACTTTCCTTTTGGTGAGCCCTCCTCAGATGAAACAGGGCTCCATTGTGCTAAACCACAAGCGCAGGAAGATGGAGCCCCCCCAACAGACCTTGCAGTCAAGAAACAAGGAGGTACCCTGGGGTGAGATGCTCCAGGGGTTTGGCAGCCTTCACACGGCGGCTGTGGAGGCCAGTGCCTCCTGGGCAGTTACCTCCAGGATAAGCTAAGGTGTCCCAGCTGTCCCCCAGACCCTGCCGCAACATCTCCAGGAACGGTGTCACAGCCCTCTCAATTCTTCCCTGGACCTGCATTTGCAGAAGGACACCTGGGCTGTCATGGCCAGATCGCTAATTAGCTTTTTGTCTTGATGGTTTTTTGATGCAATTTGTCTTGGATCAGACCAAGGGTTCACCGAGGCCAGGCAGGAGCCAGAATCAGTGAAGGGGAAAGGCTGCAGCCATAGGGTGATGGTCACCTTGCCTTCCCCTTCTAGCTTCCAACAATCTGCAGTCCCCATCCTGGCAGACACCAAGTTTAGCTCTCTGTTATCCTGCTTACTGGCTCTTGATGGAACATTTCTTCTGCAAATCAGGCTTTCTGGACCAAGGTATACTTTTGGCTTTGCCCCCAGGAAAACGTAGCAAGGAGTTCCTGAGCCGAACTGTAGACTGCAGAAAGGAGATCCCAAAGAGGATCCTGGTAGGTAAACCCAGCCCTGCTGGGAAATGCTGCGTTGCTTCTGCAGGTCAACCGCAGCGAGGTCTTCTGATTCCGAAGAAGTTCCTGCTGCAAGGAACAGTAAGAACTGACTTAGTCCTTGCATGTAATGATGGATTAATGGCAATGCTGACGATCCAGCTGGANTTCTTGGCCACCTGGGCACACTGCCGACTCGTGTTCAGCCGCTGTCGACCAGCACCCCCAGGTCCTTTTCCTCTGGGCACTTTCCAGTCGCTCTTCCCCAAGCCTGTATGTTGCCTTCTCGTTACTTGGCATGACGTGAGCTCGGCTGGTGATGGTGCTCGGCTCCGCACAGCCAAGTACGATCCAGCCAGTAAGGACCAGGCACCTGTGAACCTCATGGGAAGAGACTGGCAGACCTCAAGCAGCAACAAGGGAGCCAGTGGTGAACAAACCTCCTCGTTCGGCTGTTTAACCTTGATGGACTCTTCCTAACCTTAAATTCCAAGGACAACCAAGCATATCTCTGGTTTCCCTTTTCCAAGATATGAGAGAGAACATGAGGGAACATCCAGCTTCTGCACAAAGACCTCTTCTTCACCTGTGCATTATAAACAGAGAAGAAAGGAATTTTTTTTGGTCATTGTTGTTAGGTTTTTCTTCTCCAGAAATACTCCTTTCCTTGGAGAACTTGGTCCCCTGTGGGCAAGGTGGCATCACAAGATGGGACAGCCAGGCTTGAGGTCCATTTTCAGGTCATGTTATTATCACAGTCCCAGCTCCTGTGTAATATGTAAGTTCAGTTTTTATTTCAGTATCTCTTTGCTAGAAATGTGCTTAATCTGTTCTTTCCCTAGCCCCCCCCGCCCCAAACCTTCCCCAAAGAGAGTCTGAATTGAACACTTCAGGTATCTCAAAATGGGAACAAAACATAGCTCAGATCCCAAAAATAGCTGCCATCAAAGAGACAACACAGAAGCCAGGAAACAGCTGTGCGCTTTGTTTTCTTTCTCCTACCTTCTTTTTGTCTTCGCCTGGGAGGAGAACAGAGTAACCTCTGCTCCTGACCTTGCAATACTCTGCTAACTGGGGGGAAGGGCTCCGTGCAGGGATCTGCAGCCCCACATGACTTCAGACACATGCTAGGGTCTCTCAAGTGCTTTGACCTGGGTTTACCACGCTGAATCAAGGTTATCCTCCTCCTTACATCATCTATAGGGTCAACTAGAAAGCAGAGGTTTGGTGCTCAGAGTCTTCTTTAGCTGAGCTTTTCCTTCCAAGCCAGAGAGGAGATTTGCTCAACACCTTTCCCCCATTATTTTGCTTTCTTTCCTGCTTTCCTCCTAAGGGTGGCAGCTCTACAACAACATTTAGGCTAAAAACATTATTTCTAACACAGCAGAAGCGATCAAAGTCATCTCTGTGTGGCACGGCTGTCTGAACAGATCCGTGGAAAGAAGGATGAGCCTTCACGCGCACCGCAGATGGAGGGAAGCAGAGAAGGAAGGATGGAGCCAGAGGGTGGCAAAGCCTTGCGAGCTAAGGGCAGCCTTCAGCAGCCCCAGTGCTACCAGGCAAGCCGCGCAAACCAGGCACGGTACAGGAGCGAAAAGCTGGTGATGAAGCAAAGGTGCAAACAACTCAGCACCAGGGTTGTACTTCGAATCAGCAACCATCATTTCCCCCCAAACCCCCTTTTCTTTCTGAGCAGGGTTCACCAGCTCCCTTTTCTTCCATTGGAAATGAAAGAGGAAATCTGGCTGCATATGATACGTAATTATTTGAAAGACTCTGACTTACAGAGACAAAAGAAAAAAAAAAAGGAAAAAAAAGCCAATTCAATCAAGTTACAAAAATGAATCCGTGGCGTGATGCCCTAGTTGACAGGTTGAGACCAGCTTTCCGTGAGCTTAAGTTTTGTACAGATATCAGTTAACTCTTCAAGGGCTGACTGACAGCCTCAAGGCTTGCTGCAACGCATTAAGGAATTCCTTCCCCAGGTAAAGCTAAAAGCATCCTTCGCGTTTACTGAGCTTCTTTTTCGCCTTCAAGCACAACCACCTCCAGCAGCCCCCACGCTCCATGACAGGGGACCTTGGGGCAAGGGTTAGGAAGGAGAACATGGGTAGGGACAGCAGTGCATGGCCAACTGCACATCCAGCGCAGAAAAACAGGGAATTAAACAATTACAAAACCTCTCAAATGTCCAGATCACAAAGAAAATATTGATTTGCCCCTCACCATCCTGTAAGTAGGGTACGAGTGTAGATTGCCAGCCTGGACAGCAATGAGAAAGCTGCCAGGAGAAGACCCAGGCAGAAGACGGTGAGACCCACAACCAGCAGCTTCATGACTCAGCCTTTGAAGTTGTCTGCAACAGGGCACAAATTGTGCTTGAAACATCAGCTGGGCAGGATGACTGAAGGCAGAAAAGGGATTGAGAGCAACTCGGTGGCCAGCAAGAGGGCACTTGGCCACGACAGGCTTGCTGCAGACAGAAACGTTCGCTTACAGCAAAGAGGTTGACCCAGGGCAGGGGGAAAATGCCTTCCTGGCCCACTCCAGCGGCTGTCTTCCCCCGCGGCAAGCTTTGCCAAAGGAATCCTCCGGGCTGCTTTTTACACACATTAAACTTTGATTGAAAACGATCGTTATTTTCCTACCCTCACCGGCTGCCAAGAAAGCGGCAGATGGGTGAACTCAGCGCTGTCTGCGAGCCAGCTGAATCAGAAGCTCTCTGAGAAGTGAACTCCTCCGTGCGTCCCAGAGGGACCGACGAGTTCAGGACAGAGTTTAACGTATCCTGGATGACGCTGGTGTGTCCCTGCTCTGTTACCACGTCCCACGGCATCGGGTAGTGGGCTGCCATCTAGATCTGCAAGGAAGGAAACTTGTAGTTTGACGCTGGTTGAAGTGGGGAGAAAGAAACCCCATGGCTCTGGCCACATGGAAAGACGTTCACCCTGCTTCCCAATGCCGTAATCCCTTCCTAGATATCAACACCTGGGCTAGCAACATTTCTGGTTTCATAGAATCATTAAGGTTGGAAAAGACCTCTAAGATCATCAAGTCCAACCATCTCCTCCTGCTGGAGATGAGCTCTGCCCTTCACCGCTGCTTTGGGACATCATGTCCACCCCAACAAGGCCCTGCCAAAGGAGGGTCCCACCGGGGTGATGCTGCACACCTCAATGCTTCTAGCAGTGAATCCTGACACCTTTCCTTCCCACACCCAGCAAAGCAAATGGGTTTCCCATTGGGTTTTCCTGCAAGGGGAAATCAAGGCAGAGACTTTCCTTGCTTGAGTGCGTTGATCTGGCCTTGGCCTCATGCTAACATCATGCTGGGTAGATGCAGTTATGCAGACAGTCTGTCCAGATAAGACCATGAAAACACTGGTCCCCCGTATCTCACATTACTCCAGTGAATCCCAGCAATACCTAACCCACCATGGCCAATCTGCTCCTCTTCACTCCAGGGATGTTGCTCTCCTCTTTTGTCCATTTTTAGCAGATCTGCACCAACCACGTTCTCACATCTGGAGCCTATTTCCACTTCGTTACTGAATCAAACAATAGTTTGCTTGTTCATGCCAAAGTTGGCGGGAAGCAGGAGCATGGTGCTCCTCAGGGTCCCCAGCAAGGACACCAAAACCTGACAGAAGCCCCATCGCCGGGGGCTCGGAGGGGTCACACCACCCTTCCCCAACCTACACAGGCGATATTGCCCCAGGGCTGATCTATGGGTGCTTTTTACAGAGTGGCACAAAGGGTTTGTTATTAGTTCGCAGGAGATGTGCTGTGGGGACTCAGAGTCAAACTTGGCTGTACCAAAAAGCCCCCCTCCTCCTCCTCCTGGGGTCCCCATTCAGCTCTACTGTTCAAAAGAGGTGAGTCAGAGACCAAGAAAAGCCTTTTTCAGGGAGGAATAAGCAAATACTCAGTCCAGGTGGAGAAAACTCAACAGTTGGATGCCACAAGGAGCAGCAGTGACCTTAGAATCATAGAATCATAGAATCACTAAGGTTGGGAAAAGACCTCTAAGGTCATCAAGTCCAACCGTCACCCCACCCCCCCATGCCCACTAAACCACGTCCCCAAGCACCTCATCTACACGTCTTTTAAATCCCTCCAGGGATGGGGACTCCACCACTGCCCTGGGCAGCCTCTGCCAAGGCCTGACCACTCTGTCAGGAAAGAATTTTTTCCTAATGTCCAACCTAAACCTCCCCTGGCACAACTTGAGGGCGTTTCCTCTCGTCCTGTCGCTATTACTTGGGAGAAGAGACCGACCCCCCCTCGCTCCAACCTCCCTTCAGGCAGTTGTAGAGCGCGATGAGGTCTCCCCTCAGCCTCCTCTTCTCCAGGCTGAACACCCCCAGTTCCCTCAGCCGCTCCTCATCAGCCTTATATTCCCCAAGAAAAGGTCTTGGGGCAATGGGGATAAACAAGATGACTTTCCATGGGTCTTCCCATCCTTCTCCTCATCCCTCCTCCCCTCAGTCTACACTGCTTTAAGCCCTTTAACGACCACTTAGCTTAGGAGAAGAGACTAAAAGGACTCAAGAGCCAAAGCAATGCCCATCGCCGCCTGCAAGATGGGTCAGACAACAGACAACGCACAGGGATGGTGGGAAGGAGCACACCACGCTTCTTCATGTGCCCACCCCATCCTCCCACCTTCCCCACAGCGTCCGATCCCAGGACTGGTGCTGGTTTGTTCCTTTGCCTTGACCTCTCTGCGAGCCGTTGTGTTACCAACAAAGTTTATTATTAGAGCTTGCACCCACCTAACCTGACCAAACAAACAGCCGCTACCGGAAGGGACACCCTTCCCAAACCAAGCCAAACCTAAAACGTTTGTGTTGCATTTGCTTTGCAGCAGCGATTTTAATCTGCAGCACAGACCAAGCAAGCACAGTCATCCCTTCCCTGCTTCCCTCTCCCATTTTAGGGAGGGGAATTTAGGGATTTTACTTATTTCTCCGGCCTTGCAGCCAGAAAGAAAAGGAAGACATAAGCCTTAGCTTTGAGAAGAGAAATCTTTTATGAGCCCCACTCTGTCATGACCACGTCCCACTGCCAGGGAGCAGGTCCTTGGGCAAGGGGACAACATGGCCATTTAGCAGATTTATTTTAGGGAAAAAAAAGGCATAATTTAAGGAGCTTTTTAACCCCATCTCCTGAAGAAACAAAGCTGCAGGGAATCATAGAACGGTTTGGGTTGGAAAGGACCTTCAAAGATCAACTAGTCCAACACCCCTGCTATGGGCAGGGACATCTCCAACTAGATCAGGTTGCTCAGAGCCCCGTCCAACCTGACCTGGAATGTTCCCAGGGATGGGGCATCTACCACCTCTCTGGGCAACCTGGGCCAGTGTCTCACCACCCTCAGTGTGAAAAATTTCTTCCTTAAAGAAAGGGAGTGGGTTGTAGTTTTGCCACTCTCCATTAACACCTTCTGAGCTCCTGGCCAACCTGACCTGGGGCTGAAGGAAGGGCTCAAGGCTCACCTACTTAATATACCCACACCTTTCTGCAGAGGGCAGAGATCTGAGCCGTGCCCACCACGGGGGATGCGTCCCTAAACAGCAGAAAGCCAGAGCCAGCCGCCCTTGCATCCCTGCCCCAGCAGTTGAGAGGTGTGGGAGGATGCCGAAGATGCTTCCCTGCGAGCAAGATGGAGGCTGCCTCCTCTTTCTGCTGTACTCAGGACCGGACAAATCCAGGATCAGCAAGCAATTTCTTCATTTTCTTCCCAAAATGTAAAGCAGAAGTCTTCTGTTCTCTCCAAGGCAACTTCTAATAGCATCTGTAGTCACTAGTGCACACGAAGATGTGTGTCAGGTAGATGCAGGTCATCCTGGCGGTCCACTCAGGATGGAATACACCGAATAGGGACAGGTCACCTCCGACGGCGCAAGGCATATAAAAGGCACTGTAATTTCTAATTCTGTCTTTGTGTTGTTCTTCGTGCCAACAAAGGGAGAAGGGATGTGTCTGCTGGTACAGGATGAACTTCAGCCCTTATCTCAAGAGGTTCCACAGGGAAACACAACAAAATTCCCTATTGTTGCACAGGAAACACATCTTTCAACAGTCTTCGGCATCAAACCAGCCTCTGGGACCTTCCCCGTCTGCTGGTGACATCCCTTCTGACCTCGAGCAAAGCGCTTCCTCCCCATTTCCCCGCGACGTGGCGAAGCCTGCAAATAACCTCCGAGCACGGGGAGGGCAGCGATCCCCAACCCAGCAGCACAGCCGGGAGGGTGCGCGAAGCCTCCACATCCCACGCTGGGTTTTGGGAAAGAGGAGACTCCTGCAGAGGGTGGGCGCGGGGGGCTGGGACCCGCTGTCCCTCCTGGGCTCGTACGGTCCAAGCTCCAGCAGCAGGACACCGAGCGCATCCTGCATGTTTGCAACCCTTTAACTTCAGAGACGACCTGGATAAACCCATCCAACTTCTGATTTGATGCACACAAGCCACCTTAGATATTCTGCATCTCTCTCCAAAAGATCCTGCAGCCCATCCTTACCTTATGTCCCCTATAGCCTCCCCTCTTTGCCAGCTCCTCAGTTATTCTTTCTCCGGGGCTTCACCAAGCAAGCAGAGGCCCAAGGGAAGACCGCGGACAAAACCAGCTCTTAGGCTGACAAGATAAAGAGTTAAAGCAGGCAAAGCAAAAGCTTCGGCAGAATAAACGGTTATGTAATAAATCAGATATTAGAAGGCAGGAAGGTGCGCTATATAGAGGAATCAAAGTCCGGAACAGGATGTATATAAAGCAAATATTGAACTAACTTTGATAACACAGAAAAATAGAAGATTTTTGGTGGGGTTAACTGAAGGCTCAATTTTAACTATTATAAATTTCCTGTTTTACTCGTGTCGGGCGGTTTTACAGTGATCTATACAATACATTGTGTGCCTAATGATTTCCTAGCCATGAATGGGTCACTCAGATTTTACTTTCCATGCTTTTTTTTGTCTGTCCTGGAGCAATAAAGCTATTGAAATCCTCCAGGCCTTGCCCATTGGGTGTTTTCTTTCCTACCAAGACATCAAACTACCCTGAAGGTTTATTTTAAGCAAATTCAATAGGAGGGATCACACAAGCACCTTGCTGAAAGTGTACAATGGGAGCCGAACCCAGGGCTATTCAATTAACAAGTGCTCCATTTTCATGCAATTCCTGTTGTGAATTCATTACTTTAATTAGTCGAGCAATTTATGAAGCTAACAAGGCACCATTTGTCTGCGGACACGTAGGCAAAGAAATTGCAGATCAATTCACACTGGAAGGCAGAGGAGCTCATGAAAAGCCAAGCAGAACTGGAAACCTCTGCAGATACTAACAGACTCACCAAAATGAAGGAGATAATTGAGAGCAAGGAACAGGGCTAAAAACCCTGACTCAAGGGATATGTCCAGATTTATTTAGGAAACCCTAACTCATCTCTCTTAGGAAATGGAACTCATATAGTAGGCATCCCCATTATCTATTCCCTTTCAAAACATTTTAAGCTTTTCATTAGTTGAGGATTTTGCTCTTCACTTACTCCTATTAGTAAGGGAGCATGTTGCTCCCGCCGGTGATTCGAGATCTTCTTCCCAGCATCAAATATGCATTTTCCCTTCCCACTGCATGTCCCCTCTGTTGTCAGGCCAAAGCAAGGCTCATTTTTAGTGTTCCTGGGCAAGACAGGATCTCCATCCACTCTGGTCACTCTTGCTTATGCGTTTTTGGAGTATTTATTTTCTGAGCACGAGTGACCAGAAAAGCACAAGTTATCCCAGTGATCTACGAGTGTCTAGGTCATCCCCTGCCGCACTGGAAATCATGGTACCATTCACATCCCACACCCACAACCTATTTGCATTTTTCAGAGATGCTTTTGCACCAGCCTCACATTCAGCTTTCCTTCCTCGATTCTTTGAGTGATATGAGCTCAAATCCCTCTACCAATCTCTCATTATTTGATTTTCAGTAGTACCTCTGTCCTCCACTTCATTCTCCACCATTTCTTGACCCGTCTCTGTCTAGAAAAGTCCTACTTTACATCCTTAGTGAATTTACTGTATAAAACCTGTTGTATCAGATAATTTTCATAAAAGTATCCACTGCGCATGTTCCTCATGAGCTCTAACACGTCACCTTCCCTCAGCCCAGTTCTTGCCACACTGACCACTCTCACCAAACCTTCAGCTGATTCCTGACTGACCTTGCGACTCTTCCACCAACCCCCTTGGTCTCCAAATTAACATTTCCCATCCTGAAAACATACCATATTGCCTAAGTCCAGGTAGATGAGAACTTCCACATTTCCTTTGCCTAGAAAAGGAGTTATTGAAGGAGAAACTCAAGTTCATAGGGGACAGTCTGAATGATAAGGGGGACAAACCAGCCAACCTCATCAGGTCCTTCCCAACAGAGATTTTGCAGCTCCTAGGAACCACCCGTGCATCCCTTCCACCCATGCCTATAAACAGTAAGAAGTTATTTTGGACAAAAAAAAAAAAAAAAAAAAAAAAAAGAAACAAAACCCAACCCAAACTAAATTCTAAGATTTTTAAGGCAGAAGAGATCTTGAGAGTCTCAGCTTGATCTTGCCACAACAGAGATTTTACCTGTTACGTTCCTCGTGCCAGCACTGAAATGTGGGTATAAGACACGTTGTGTAAATAAAGTTGGCGAAATTTGGAAGCAGCTGAAGCCCAGGAACCTGGGGCTCAGCTTCTGGCATCCACCCCATGGGTCAGGCAACCCGAGCTCCACCTTAGCTCTGCCTGCAGGTCCCACCAGGTGAGAAGACCCATCTGAAAAATGAAAGGACAGAGGTTGAAGCAGGGAGCTGCACAGCTATAGCCTGAGATCCTCCTTGGACGGGAAGGGGAGGAAAAAAGAAAGTCCTCAAGGTGAGGGGGACTGGAACTGGGATTCGGGAGGAACGGGACCCATACCTTTGAACCTAAACGGCAGCGTGAGAAGAGTAAATGTACATTAGCTGGAGAGCTTGGTTCTGCTCCACAGTAAGCAGAAAGTGAGGGAGGGAATGAGAATAAGCCGCTTAAAACAAGTGAAAAAGGATGCACCTGCACAGCCCCTTACAGGAAGGGGAGAAGGGACGTTCTTTGATCTCTATATTTTCTTCTTTAAAAAAAAAAAAAAAAAGGAGACTGCAAAACCTACAAGCTTTTTTTTTTTTTAAACATGTTGCACATTCTCCCTCTGAAGTTTTGGCTCCTACAAATAAATGACCATTTCACCAGTCCCACCGTGAAGACGAGAGCTGTAGATGAGGGCCCAACGCGAGGGCAATGGGGCTGGGCAAGAGTGGAAATGCAGCGGGTGAGATAGAGCACAGCGTCAGCCCCACCAGTTTCCCCAGAGAACGGCCAAGGGTTTTAAAAATGGGAGCAGATAAAACAATCTCACCTTGCACACGCTCCTGCTCAAGGCTTTCATTTCTCTTTATTTTTTGCTAATGCAGAAAGGATATTTCCTCTGATCCTATAACACAGGAATTTCCCCCAAACGCCCTTCTCTTGTAATATTTGTTGATGTAACTTCATACTTTCACAGACACCTTAAATCCCTCTGGGCTGCAGGAGCTATGTTAGTAGATGTCCACAACACTGAGGCCAGAGGAGCAGAATCAAACTTGAGTCTCCATGGAGAAAGCACTGCTGGCCCATCGGGCAATTCAAAGCTTATCAATTATGACCACCATTTTTGGAAAGTTCTAAGCTAAGTATTCTTGGGATGGAGAAAAAATGATTTTCCCTTATTTTTACCATAGAGAAATAATCCAATGGGATGGAGCACCCCAGGATTACCATACGGGGGGAAAAGCCGCAGCTAGAAAGGCACATCTGCGTCACACGGAAGAGTCGTACGAAGCACAGGAGCGAGGGGATCGGTAGCTAGCAGAGCATGTAAAGAGGCAATACAGCGCTTGCTTTAACAGCTTCCCCACAACAAATGTTACGGTACATTACACATGTATCCAACTAATAAAACAGTAAACAGAAATTGGTATCTGCAAAGAAAAAAAAAAATCAACTTGCCTTACATTTGTAGGTGATGTTTTAAGCACTCCAGAAAACTCTGTTGCAATATGGCTTTGTTAAGCCCAGGGCTGATGTCTGCAACATGTACATGGATGGAAGCACAAAAGCAACACATTTGAGCTCTCAACTTCGTTAAGCGCCCAGCACGGCTGACTGCACCTCTAGGGTGCAACCAAAAGTGTGCCTAGTACCACATCGACACACAAGAAAGCTGTAATTCATGTTTTTGTGGAGAAGAGCATCCTGAATTCAGCCCAAAATGATTGCTTGATACCATGTCGTGTTCATGGAAGGGACCATAACTGAGCCAGTGGTCTCCACCACCAGTTGTTCCAGCAAGTCTGGTAAGGGACATGTCTCTCCTTGAAAAAAAACCCCAATACTTCAGTGTGGGGATAATTTCTAGAAATTCCCCAATCACAAACAGCTCATCACTTGTCATGGAGTTTTTCTCTTACACTCAAGCTAAAAGGGCTGTTACAAACTGGAGATGTACTCCTCCCAGCCAGAGCTCCAAAGAACTACACGTACTGAGCCGAGAGCCTCATTTCTGTAGCCTTCCTGTAAAAGCATTTCTTTGAAAACAACTGCTCGTAAAATCCCTAAGATGATGACTTTTACATTTTAATAATCAACCACAAAGTGATTTCAGGTTAAATCTTGAAAATCCAAAGTGAATGGAAGATGCAGAAACCAGGGCACAAAGGCAGCGAGCAGAGTTACGCACCAGAGAAAAGAGTAAAAATCTCACTTGAAAGATAATCCAGGCAGGTTTATAACAGTAACAAAGGAAATTGCTTTCCTTTCATTGACCTTCAGCAACTTCGCTGCATTTGAAGAGCATCTTAAGAAAAACCGCATGGTAAGACATGAATAAAGCCGTGGGCCAAGACTCTGGATTTCCCTGCTCAAGCAGCTGAGGGATGGTGGAAACCCTCCTAGTTACTTGGCCAGCACGAAGATCCAGCCCAAAGGCTCGCGTGGAGAACATATACCCACGTCTTCACGGTATCAGGACCCGAACACTCTTGGCAAAGCTGACGCGTGAACAATTTCGTGGGCTCTGTAGTCTAACACTGAAGCGATAACTGGCTGTTTTTCTCAGACGATCACTATATGATGATATGGAAGTTGGTTACTGTTGCGTTGACAGCACCTACCACCAAGTCAAAGGAAACCGCGAGCACTCAGCAGTTCAAAAGCAGTGGACGCAGCCCAAGGGCATTTACAAGTGGAAGAGTCTATATTTTCCAAAACTAGCTGCATAGCAAGGGAAATTTTCTGGATTTCAGTCAAAAGTCCATGCATCAGAAGCTGCCATTTCTTCTTTGCATACCTGGAGTATGCAAACCGGGCTGAATTTAACATGCTGCTTTTACATAAACAGTTCCTAAAAATCAATCATAAAAACAAGTGCTAAACCTTCCTACAAAAAAAAAAAAAACATAGCAAAAGCACTGTCAAACTGAGACAGAAATCATTTGCAGATTCGGTTTAATCAGCAAACTGACCTGACTCACGCACAGCCTTCGCACTCAGCGACTGAAGCAGAAAAAGGAGGGTAAGGGGGGGATTGCCCTCTCAAAGGCAGCCGGATTTTAGTTCAACCGAAACTGCATCCTCATGTGTATGAACACAAGGAGTAGGATTTAGCTCCTGCATTTGTGTATATGCAACTATCAACTTATGGTTAAGTACAGTTGTTGAAGGGCAGAGACGGCAGGTGGGAAGTCGATCAAGGTCCTTCATCCTACAACTGGTTTTAGATTTTACCCAATTAGAAGCCCAAGCAAGAAGGTCTAAACCTAAAATAGCAGCTAACCCCCCCATTTTCTTAAATCTTTACATTTTAGTTTGAATATAAACTAGTCATCTTTCTGCCAGTTTAGAAAACTAACAAATTTTAAAAGAAAACCGCTCAATGCTTAAAAATTCAAGTTTAGGAAATAGTGAGTTTATTAAAGATGTCAAAGACAGACAGCAGATGGATACTGTTTATTGGTTCTTTCCATCACATCTGAGTTACAGGTGTAAAAAGTCACACAGACTGCAGGTATAAACATGTAAAACAATACAAAAATAATTGGAAAGGTAATTTTATATTTACTGAATCAAGTTGTGTAATAAATACAACAGGCTAAAAGCTTCAATCACACAATTCAGTTTAACTGAAGTTACAGTAGTGTTTGTAAATACAAGTTTTTAACTTAAAGTTGCAAATATTAAAGCATTGAGAACTAGTATAAAGTGAATTTTGGCACATTGTAAAGTGAGAAGTGTTACATTAGTATCTGACCGTTGTGTAAAAATGAAGTAATTTCTCACCAGCTTTCTGAGGTACATTTTTAAACAATCTAAAATTAGATCAACAATGTGGTTCTAACAACTCACAGTTTACAATTCACTATACTAGTTACAATTTTTCCCTTTTACGGATACCAAAGTATTCCAGAGCTTAAATCTGTGCAAATTCAGAAAAGTTTCAATTAAAAAATAATTTAAAAAACCCAAAAACTTATTAGGGAACTTTCACATGCAACTTAAACCCTCCCTGCAACCAGTTTTGTTAATTGCAAAGTGTAAAATTGGACTAATACCAAATTGCACAGCTTAATATAAAATACTCCGAGATTGCAGCGCAGTTCAAGTTGCAAATGTTCCTCTCAAGTTTATCACATTTTTCTCCCTATAACTTCAGTAACTTCTGATCACACTCATTCTTGGTGAGGAAAAAAAAAAAACACCACCACAAGCTGCTAACATGAAGGTCAGCAAAGCATGTAAACCCCTTGAGGACTCTCAGCACTTCTTCACAATATCAGAAATGCCTGGACACAAAGTTACTGTTACCAATTTTCAAAATACAGCAAAAGATAAAGGAACAGTGTAATGGCACTTTTTCTGTATCCAAACATTCGTGGTTTAGAAAGGGTGCTTTTTTTTTTAATTTTACAGTAGCTTAAAAAATTTTCAAAACTAGATCCTTAGAAGTATCTCAATCCTCACCTCGACTTCAGAAGAGTGAGGAAACCAGATTACCCTACAGATGGGGTTTGATACGGTATAAACATTTCTGACCAGAGTACAAAAGTTATGCTCTTCTCCTTAAAAAAAAGTGCTGCTGATTGTTAGAAGTAACTCCAAAATAATCAGCAACTGCTATTAAACTATCAGCAGCATCAGGCATTTACACATTTTAGTCCTCAAAGAGTTTTAAACAGTTTAACCATTTGTGCTAATATTCTTCACTAGGTTAATTTTAAGTCCTTTCACCAAAACTGTTTTTCCTTTAAAAAAAAGAGAGGGTGCAAGCAATACAACCCACGACATCCATTTATTTTACGCTTCGTGAATAAATGGTGTCATCTCCAAGGCACTACTATGTTTAAAGGATACCATTGTCACAGTTTCACTATTTCGGTATTTTTTCTGTTTTAAAGTCACAGTTAAAAACTACAAAAAAAAAAGAGAAAAAATTGAGGTAATCAAATTATTTCAATACCAAAATATATTAATTGAAATAGTACCAGTATGGTGAAAGGTCTTTATAATACACAGCTATTACCACATAGCATGCAGTACAGTATACAAGTATACTAGGCCTTTGTTCTGAGCTCTTCTGCTTCAGTTTTTAAGGAACAGCTCAATTTGCACAGTAGCACGCCAATTTTGAATACTGATTTCCTTTTTGTTCGCAGGGCATCTCGTTTGTAATTACAACTCGCTACGCCAACCCCAGATGAATTAGCCCCATCAACATTTATTTTCCAGAGCTGCACAAATTGGAGTTCTTAAAAAGAGTTCAGCAGAGCAAAATAAGCTACAGTATCTTCATCTATCGATCAATCAATTGCACTTAAACCTACTCTGTTATTGACTTACAAGTTGAGACGAAGCATCAACGCAGTGCCTGCTGTCCCAACCACTGGTATTTCTTCTGACATTACATAGTCATACCACTATTCTAGAAATATGGCTTTGCAGATTAGATGACTCGTACTGAAAAGGAGCACACTGGGTTTACACTAAGTTTGTTGGCAAAGAACTACAATTTCTTAAGAATTTTCTAATGCCCCTTTTTATTGCAGTTACAACCAGAATTTTGTACTCTAATAATCCTGGTCTGATAAATAGTTTCATGCAATCAACTGTACTTAGTTTGTAAACACCCGCTAGCCCCCCAAATCCACTGCTAGCTACATTTACTCTACCAGGCACTACAGTATATTAAGACTAAAGTATAGCCATGCATAGATAAACTCACGAGCCTTACCACGATGCTCTATACCTGTAATACGGGTTACCCCAGAAAGCCTAGAAACACAAACTAATCGCTGGCTTTTATTGTACTTTAACAGGATACAAGTAGTTTATAAAGTCTCGTGGTGTGCAAAAAAAAAATTCTTAAATTCAGACAGCTTTTTAAATCTAGTGGGAAAGCTAGGAACGAAACCTTATCAACATCTATATCCCAATTTGCAGCACCTGGAATTCCACCTCTGCACTGTATAACCACCACAGCACAGGCACCGAGCCAGCTAGTAGCAACGCGTACTGAAAGTCTACCTAAAAGGTGTTTCAGTTTTTGACAGGCTTATTGAAATTTCAGTTATTTCAAATTCCAAAGGTAAAAAATATATTTCTTAAGTAAGGCATAAAACTGTATGTAGCCTTAGGTTTGATGGCAGGAGTTAAATCTCATTCTCCTGCCACAGAAAGAGACTGTGTGGACATGTTATAAGTATTTTAAGTGTACTGTAAGAAATTATTCATTCAATTTCTTACTGCATTACATACATCTGACTAAAAAGAAAAGTTGCAGTTGTATTAAAAGACTGAGCTGTTCCTAAGGCAAAGGAATATGAAAATAAAACATTCCTCCCA
Organism: Pelecanoides urinatrix; assembly: GCA_013400755.1. Taxonomy (NCBI): domain Eukaryota; kingdom Metazoa; phylum Chordata; class Aves; order Procellariiformes; family Procellariidae; genus Pelecanoides; species Pelecanoides urinatrix. Next base: position 119,167 of record VZTQ01009712.1, on the reverse strand, counting down.
GACTGTTTTCACTCGACTAAATTCTGAAAACATAGCACGCTACAATAATCTGCTAAAATAAGCTTCAATAATTACCTTTAAGTAGCTGCTAGGGTACCTTATAATCCTTCAGTCAGAGATCTATGAAGTCTCACTCAAAATTGTACTAAATTCAGTTAAAGGACAAGTTGTCAGAATTCCTATTATGATGTCATTTAGTAATTATAAAAGTTGTTTTGCAAGTACTTATAAGCTGGTGTATCAGTTTAGTGAAATGTTACGGCGTGCAAATTCTTCTGAAAGCTTCACAAACAAGTTCTTTCATATTTCAAGTATATCTTTTGATACTTTTTACCTTTGGAAATAAGTCATTTTCATGAAAAGGAATTCTTTAGCTAAAGAATCTCCCTCTTCTCTTGCTTTGCTTAATTTTTTAGTACTGAAATAAGAAATCCTTCAGAGATAATCTTTTAAGTAACAGCAAGTTGCAGATTACCACCATTCATGTAATATATTTTCCAGAACACCAATAACAACACTGGGAAGAAAGCAAGATATCTCCACTTATCTCGTTTCACCCTGAAATGTATAAACATCTTTTCTAAAGAAAAGTCAAAATTTCAACTGCAGATTCAAACTGTGCAGAGGTTATAAGACATGCTGTCCCCTCAGAAAAAAGCAGATGCCTAAGTGTTCCCCATTTCTCGCTTTGGGAACACCCTAACAGCAGTAGCATTAGATTCTCTTCCAAATTTTTGAAATGTTCCCCCATTTCTCGCTTTGGGAACGCTCTAACAGCAGTAGGATCAGGTACTCTTCCGAGTTTTTCAAGTGTTCCCCCATTTCTCGCTTTAGGAACACCCTAACAGATACAGGATTAGGTACTCTTCAGAGTTTTTTACATGTTCCCCCATTTCTCGCTTTGGGAACACCCTAACAGCTGTGGGATTAGGTACTCTTCCGAGTTTTTCAAGTGTTCCCCCATTTCTCGCTTTAGGAACACCCTAACAGATACAGGATTAGGTACTCTTCGGAGTTTTTTTACATGTTCCCCCATTTCTCGCTTTAGGAACATCCCCCAATCCCACATACTGAAGTATACCACAGCTCATCAATGCTCCTGAGCAACAAGTTTCAAGGGACATCCAGAGATTAAAGTGGTTTGATTATCTGCACGAAGGACCAATTTCATGATTACATTCTGACCTACTAGGAAATATAGTTTTGCTTCTTTTCTTCTTCTTCTTTTAAATAAGTTTCCACTACTAGCCAGAGCTTCCAGGTGATGCTTTTTACAGTCTGGAATTAAGGTGAAGTGGAAGCAAACCTGACAGTACAAACAGCTAAGCAGTTACCATATTAAAATGCCAACCTTACAGGAATGATCTCTTAGTTTTAAAAGGAGTGCTGAAAACTGACATTTCACTTAATTTTCTAGTTAACCAGCAAGGACAACAGCATTTTTGGTTACTGACAGGAGGTGGTTCAGAAATGCACAGAACGCACATGCTTATGTCTTCTGCTCAAAGAGATCATGATACTCCTGTTCTTCTAGTTCTCTGTTGTACTTCTCTATTTCCCTGTTGGCTTCTTCCAAGTAATCGTTCATGAATTGGTCCATTACTGATTTTGAAAAACTAAGGAAAAACTATTTGTGCGAACAGCATTCATTAGAAAAGAACGTACAGGTTTGAAGGAGGTGCCAGTTCAGGGACACTTACTGAGAGCAGAAATTCAACATATTACCTTCCCGGAGTCCCACAGTCAGACCTAACCACAACTACTCTGTATTACTGGGGAATAAAGGAGTTGCACAACAGACATTTCCCAATCACAAGGAAGAATATAAGAACAGCAAAACTACAGCAGGTTTGCAGATATTTACAGCTATTTTGGTTAAGTGGAAAACTCTGCCCAAAATTAAAATCATCCATAAGTGGTTAACCACTGCCTGTATCTTTTATTGCCAAACATCAAGACGGTGGTGGAGTAAAGGTCCAGTGAATACTAAATATTTTCTGCCAGCACACCATAACTAGGAGCTTACCCTGCAGACAGAAGTCTGCTGGTTTAAAATTTTTAAGTTGTCCCATAGGGCACAGAAAATAACTGTTTGTTCTTATTCCAAAACAGAATCACAGAACCCACTTGGATTTTTGTAAAGTTGTCAAAGTGAAAAGTAAACAGGGAATATAAAGACAAATTTGAAATTTCAGTAATAAAACAAAGACAAAAGCAATAGAAAGTTATAGAAACAAGAAAGAAGAACAAGAATACACTGAACATCAGTATTACTCTAGCATTTCTTGCCAAAAACAAAAATATGATCAGGTTTAATTTAAAAAATAAAAATAATTTCTGGAAAGAAATCCAGAGATTCAGCTGTAGCTCATATTCTGTAACTGATATCAAACAAGACCAGCCAGGACAGCGCATTTACAAATGTGTATATGCCACAATTTGATAAGTAAATCGTACTGCTTGCTACACTGAAGTAGTTTTAAAATAAGGTTTTACTTGCTTAAGTGAGTTTAAAAAGTGATTACAAAAAATGCACCTCCACACCTAATTCTGAACACCCTCTTCATATTACTGCATTGCATCCAATAAGGTTTTTCTCATAGCGAGTTGCAAAATGAGAACAATCATTTAACACCAGCTCCACCGCAAAGATACGTGGCAGAAAAAAGGATAATGTAGTAAAACCCAAAACAACCCTGATTGTTTTTACTTGAGTGTGTGCACGCACATGCATGCACACAAAATTAGATTCATTTGGAAGTTTTATCAGTCATGACCGGACATTAAGCAATATTACAGCACTATTTGGTTTGAAAAATATTTCTTTGACAAGCTGCGGTCCATAAATTACTCTCTGTGTGAGCTCATGTACAGTTTTGGGATTGTTTTGTTAGTTCTATTCTGCTTTTTAGATCATATCTCTGAAAAAGTGTTTTAACAGTAAGCTTTAAGGGGCAAGTAGCCATGCACAGATTTAAGGAACAAAATTTTTCACTTCACATTACTACCTGCAAATCAAACTGGCTCTTCACCATCATCTGCTTTGACAGTCTACATTTCAGATTTGCATAGCCTGTTGCCTACCTAAAACCTTCACCAAAAACCCCCACGTTTTAAAGGATACATGGATGGTAATCCATTTTGTCACCAAAAAAATTCACAAATTGAGTCCCGTTGTAAAAATAACCAGCTGGAAGTGGATCCAAGTGGCGTTTCACCTACATTAAAAAAAAATATACTGTATATTAAACATTTAAAACTCAAAACTGCTTAGAGACAGTCCTAACAAACTTAAATAGATAAAAGAAAAATGCCTTCTGCTGAACTTCGCAGGCAGGAAGGAAGGTATGGCTCCTGGCTATAAAGGAGGGCTCTGAAAAGACGGTATGACAAGTGACATCCATATAGACTAGGGGAGTTAGGTACTGCAACACTACTCAAAGTCGTGCCAAACTTTTAGGAACCCAACTCCAAAGATAGCACTTACAAGCTCAAGGTAGTTGATGAGGGTAGGATTAGGCATTTGGGATCCTAATTTGCAAGTGACAACCTGCACAGTGACAACAAGTGACAACATCTTTTCTCTTTTCTTCTTTTAAAAAAGTTTCCACTACTAGCCAGAGCTTCCAGGTGATGCTTTTTACAGTCTGGAATTAAGGTGAAGTGGAAGCAAACCTGACAGCACAAACGGAGAAAGGATGGGGAAAGACCACTACAGTAACCAAAAGCATATGCTTGTCCAACATCTTACACCTCCCCCTACTTTTCAGAGCTAACTTGAAGCCCTGAGATAACACCAAGATTTATATCTCAAATCCCTCCTGGACAGCCTCAGCTGTGTTTCGAGTATATAAAGACAGTAAGTGCCGCAAGAATTTAGCGCTCAGCACACTTGTTATGGCAAGTATGGGAAGTGCTCTATCATACAAATGGATATTTCAGACAATCAGCCAGAAGAGGACTTGCTATTAATTGCTTCTACTTACATGAATGTTCTTTATTTCCTGAAGGGTTAGCATTCCTCTGGTTTTCAGGGCTTTCCTCTGAGGTTTCTGCATGAAGAATTAGACCCTGGTTATATACCTACTGAGTGACAATGTGATATTACAGTTTAGTTACATTAAGAAAAAACCCAAAACCACAGAAAAGTCAGTCCTTTCTTGCAAACATGGGTAAAGACAGTGAAATCTGTGATCACATGCTATCATGCTCAAGCCCAGTACAGAAATACTCCTTTTAGAAGTACTTGAAAAATTCATTCTAGACAGAATTATTCAATTATAGAATCATAGAATCCTTTAGGTTGGAAAAGACCTTTAAGACACTGCTGCCCAACTTGATGTCGTCTGCAAACTTACTGAGGGTGCACACTTAAATTAGGGCACTCAACTACCTTCTGAAAACAAAAGTAGAAATTAAGTGATCTTACATAATGCATCGTTAGAGATGACAAATCCAACAGGATTTTAAATAATACAATTTTAAGACAGCTCTACTGCAAAAAAAGAAGAAAAAACTGGCACATGAACAGAAAAACAATCTAGTTTTCAGTCTGAAAAATTTTATAATTCATTTCTTTCATGCAGCATGCAGTAACTCTCAGAACTATCTGAAACCCTTAATTAGCCATGACTAGTGAGACTGTACAAAGATTATTTGCAGTCTCGAACTGCTCAAAGAAGAAGTACTTCACACTTGAGATAGCATGTAAGTTCCAAGTTTCCATAAAATTAAAACAGTATTCAACAGAATGCTTTCTTACATATCAAAAGCATTTGTCTCCATATATTACCCAAGTGATATATACAGAGCATGAGACATCATCACAGAAAACGTATGCTTCCCTGAAGTAACGCAACCTGCCAGGAGAACAGGGGTGAGAACCTGAAGATCCTTAGAAACAGCTCCAACAACAGGCTGCAGGAAACTTTTTTCCCTTCCTACGCAACTTTTTAGAGATACTACACAAATCCTAAGCCATAAAGAAGTAACCATGAGTATTTTTAACTAACAAATGTTCCAAAATGGGCATCATGAAAGGGCAACAGTTGGAACTATAGGCTCAGGTTCCAACTAGAGTGCTAAAATATGCAATTTGTATGGTTGAACAGTTTCTGTTCAATTTCTGAATCAAACCTCAAGACTCACTTCCTCAGACCTTAATGTGCAGCCTGGCAAAAGTAATACCCGCTGTTATTACTTAGTTGTGTAGCAGTGAACCGTCTTGTCCTGCACTCCTGGTCAGGTCATGCCAGTCACTGCGTGAAGTTAGCAAGACACCACAACTGCAAAATGTGCCTTCTAGGCTTCTTACGATGTGCATATTCCCTGTTTCCTACTCCAGCTTCTATTGCATAGGTACATTAGTCATGCAGAAATACATGAAGTCTTACATAGCTGCAGACTTGACAAATTAAGCAAGACAAAATGAAAAAAAAACTATACCCTCCATTTCAGTGGATTATTTCCAAGGAGGTTTAATTTAGTGAATCAAAACAAGTTTTCAGCTTTGCAGCGTTCAAGACACTTCAAGAAGATTTATTTCATACTACGCTTTAGCTTTTGGCAATCATGTCTCAACTAAATCATCTTGTGTTTATTCTGGACATACTCCATTTGCTCAAGCGTTCAAAAGCAGATCAATCCATGAACATGCTGTAGCAGATATTAAAACAATACACAAATTACAATACACATTTGCAAACTGTTAGTCCTCTGTCTGAAATACACTTACACCCTGGAATGCTAATACCTTGCTAGAAGAAAAAGGAGATTAAAAAAAAAAAAGTGTTTCCTCGAGACACTCAGATTTCTCCTTTTGTTGTTAAGAAATGCCAAAACAGATCACACTGAACAGAAGTAAACATGCCCACGAACCTGTTTTGCCGTTTCTCTGAGCCAGTCTTTTATATCTTCTTCCTTAAGAGAGCAGCCAAGGAACACAAGGAAGCACTCCTGTTGATTGCTGCAATCTCTGTTATCGCTTCTTGAATCAGGAGGAGTTGGCCCCTCCTGAACAGGCACAAGGCTTAGCAAATTAGATGATGTGTTGTGACAGACTTCAATTACTTTATCGGAATCTAACAAGGAGAAGACAGAAGAAAGAAATGTCTTGATAATTGCTAATCTAATTTAATATCAACACATTGGTGTAGACAGAATACAGTACATAAGAGTTTTTTAAATATATATACATGCAATGCAATCACAAGACATCAAACAAGTAATTATTTGCCCTTACCTGAAAACTTAACTTTGCCCATGATGTGATAAATGTTTCCAGAAAAAGGACTTGGCTTGAGCAATGACTTAATCGCTGTTTGAAATAGAAACCAAACAGATTATCTCACTTACTTTTCTTCTCCTTGGTGTAGCTTCTGGTCAGACCTATGCTACAGGTCTCTAATCCACATCCTAGTGCTTCAGGGGAATAAGCTGCAGTGTCCCCCAGAGCCCCACTACATAACATTTCTATATGTTCTCATTTCTTTGCTATGGGGTAGGTGGGAAATAACATGTGTTTGGCATAATGAACGCTTACAGTGTGTGTGGAAAGCAAAATGGTGCTCCTTAACACTGTTTTGCTACGGAAAGAAGGAAAGGCATGATTATATATCTGGTCTAGTAGCCTAACACAGAGCTGAGCCTATTTTCTGAGCCTATTTCTAGTAACTACAAAGAATTATTTGGCATAAAATGTAGAAGCTGATGCTCACTTACAAACTGTATTTCAACACTACTAAATAAAATTAAACATAAAATAAAAAGCAAACGTATAAAGATAAGTGTCTCAGCCTCCAGAAACCAAAACTGAAATTAGATTTTCATCTGAACAAAATCATGGGTCAGTTTTCCAGAGCAGACACTAAAGAGGATAATTTACTGTACTTTAAGGAAGGAAAGATGAATTTTCAATTAAAAGTTTACTTCAGCAGTAATTAAATAATTGTGCTACGTCAGTGCCTTCCTTCCCCTCTATTCCTCAGTATTTCGAAGTTGGATTTAAATCAAGGCAGTCAAAGTCCATTTGTACCTTTACATTTGGTCACAAATCGTGTTTTTTCTAGAGGGCGATTAAACCATACACAGATCTGAACCATTGGAGGGAAGACAGACCCAGCTCCATATTTACCTTCATACCTTAAGAAAAAACAAACACACACCTTCAACATACAGAAAACACACGCACTTGTGCTCTTCATCTAACAAACTTCTTAAAAGGAACGTAAGCCTTGCTCATAGGAAGAAAAATACTAAGCTTTCTTCTCTAAGACATCCATGAAAGTGTGATATTAACAGTATTAGGTTGTTCAAAGCGCTCAGGACTCCTTTTGATGCTCTTCCTGCTGCAATTTTCTTTTTCTTACATACTATCTACATACTGCTCTTGCATACTGTCATCAAATAGATTAACAGTTGTCCAAAAGTTTTAAACACTTTCCCTTCCTGCTCTCCCTCTCCCTTCGGCTCCATGCAATCCACAAGCAGCTCTGACATCCCAAGCTTTGTGCCATTTTACTTTAGGAGCCTTACTTGCATCCAATTTAGAGCAATTATTATGAATAAAAAGATATACATACATACAGGACTGGCAAGGTGCGATAAAGAAACCATGCTTCCAGCACTATAAATGTAACTAGAAAACAGTCAGCCAGGAGTTATAATGGCTGACAGGTTTACATTTTCTGCCAAATAGGTGCAGCACTGATAACTGCAACAAGATGTGTAAAAGACCCTGAACCATGAAAGATATCCCTCGTATTAAATGGAAAGCTTGGTACCACGCATTATTGTGCCCTTAGCCTCTGCCAAGACTGTCAATAAGGTTGCTGTTTTTTATGAATAATTGTTCTGCTAATAGCTAGACTGACATAGCAAGTTCATTCCAGTAAGGCTGAATAGCTGTCAGAATGAAATTACTCTAGTCATTATTGACCTCACCCATCCCAATCCTTCCCAGCTTATTCCCAGAGGGTTCTTTCCTATTCTTCTGAAAAGCAACAGTAATCTTGCCATTGATTTAAATGGTGTCCAGAAAGGATCCTTTTCCCCATAAAAGGACAGCAATCGTGTATCTACTAAGAATACTCATCAGCTCTCTTATAAAAATGATTTACACAGCTATTGCCTGTTCCAAATGAGTAGTCTTGAAAAAAAAAATAAATTAAGTTAGTGAGACTTTTTAATCTTCAAGTTAATTAGAAAAATAGTTTTAATATTTCTCAGTCCAGATACTTGCCAGCCAGGATACATTAAATATCGAGCTCTCATCATCTGAGGATTTGAAAAACTGCTTTCTGAGAGAATTAATTCAATATCCTCATTCCTATAAAGAGATAAAGATGAAGATTTTTAATTTTATAAGTTCAATAAAATGGCCACTATCTGTATGCTACTTACATAAAAATGAATGTGTTAGTCTCAGTAAAACTAAGAGTGTTTCTCCTTTAGTATGACAGTGACAGTAACATAAGTCATTCTCTGCAAACAAAAACATGTATTTCCTAATCCCTATATGACCATAAATGTAAAGGGAAGATGCCTTTTGCATAAGAAGCAATTAAGAAAAATCTGCACCTTCTTTATTTAAGTTACTGGGGTAAAAGAATCCTGTAAAAGTTTCGAAGTGCATGTGTTCCATCTGCCAAAAGCATCAAATACTGGACAGCGATTAACATTACCTAGTTACAACTCCATTTTCTGCCAAGATGAATGAAACAGCAGGATTTGCCGCTCGGATAAGGCTCTGCAGTTGCATAAGGAGTGGATGCTTCTGCTCTGTAGCATGACTTGTGAAAACCACGTTACTCACTAGTCCTGTGTACGGAAAACAGAGAATAGTTTACAGAAGTCAGGTACGCAACACTAATAAACAAGTAATATAACAGCCATTCTTTTATTTTCCTTCCATCTCACTACACTAACGTTACAAAGGAAAAGAAGAAAACCCACAAAAGCAAACAAGCAAGGAACCTTTCATCTCTTGCCTGCCCAGCAAAAACCCAGAAGCCCATAGAACTTCACACATGCGGAATAACCAAACACAGAATTATCGTTAACTATTTATTTTGCAACTGCATCTAGAGGGCAGCCAGCTCAGAAGCCCATTCTGTCACAACCTGTAGACACGCAGGGATGATACCTCCCGAAGGAGACAACCCTTTTCAGTCACTGGAATGACTCAAGGGGAAAATGGCAGGATGTTGTAATCTGTGGGTTCTTATGATTCAGTGAAAACAATCTTAAAAAAAAAAAAAATTAAAAACATGAGTCTACCAGTACAATGCCAGTCACTGAAGATGACTCGACTAATGAGGAAGGCCTGCTTTGCCAAAACACAAGACATTTTTCTTTCAACTAGACAGTCTGTGTAACAGAAGCAATTTAGACTTAATTAATCAAAAGAATCAATTAAAAGAATAAATTCATACGAGAATCAATTTGAGGGGGACTAGTTTAATAAAAAGTACTAGTGTTTAAAGTCTCTTGGCAAATTCAATGTGTAGAAAGATAGGCTAAACAGCTAAAAAACAGTATTTTGGGCTGTGACTGTTGTCACTTCCAAGAACAAAAGAAGGGTTTTTGTTTGGGTTTTGGTTTTGTTGTTGTTGGTTGTTTGTTTTGTCTCTGTTTTTAAAGAAAGACCCCAAAATGGTATTCAGACAGCTAGCCTGAACCTACACAGCATCAAAAAAGATAACGGAGAAAAACAATACGATAACTATTTGTCCCGAGCCCCAGTTCCCAAAAAGACCCAGCTGTGTCACCAGAAAAGCAATTCCTTTTTCAGACTTAACAGTATCCCTTCACCTTGTGTCTGCTGCCACCAATTCCACTGAAGAAATGGTTACTCTTTTTAAGCAAAAACTTTCCAAGATTTGAAGACACAGTCTTCATGTTATACCTGCTGTCTTGCCAGGTATAAGACAAGTTTCATATTAAATGAGAACTAACTGCTGCTGCTGCAGACCTCTGAAGGGAATCAGAAATAACACACCAACGATCACGGCTGTCAAGCCTTGGGCACTGGAAGGGATCTCATTAAGGAAAAAATGCGAGATGACATATCGCACTTATCATCCAACCAGTTTCAGTGTTATAGGATCTCTGCTTTCCAATTATATCAAGAAGGCGTTACATCAGAATGAATTTCAGCCCAGTTCCTCCAAGAGACTGCAGTGCCAACTCTTCGGGACTCCCTAGGGTGACAGCATTGCCCAGAATGTGTAAGGAATGCTATTTCTTTGCTCAAGTTCTGCAGCTCATTTCAGATACTTTCCTGTAACTACAGGTAGGGTGTAAGACAGAACAATAAACTCTTGACTATCCATGAATGATTGAACCAGGATGCATTTTGCCTGTCCCCAACTCATCACTATTTAAAGCAGAATGTGTAATGAAGCTCACACCATGAACTGCTGCCTACTGATCTTCACGGGAGTCTTTAAAGCACACTAATCCTTGCAGAGGCTTCTTCACACAGACGTTTCTATACCAAGTATTCCTGGGCTACTTACATTATACTATATGCTCCCAGTCACTGTTACTTGCATCACTGACCCTTTCAAGTTAGAATTTTAATAATAGCCCAAGCAAATTTTCATCATTAGTATTTCTCTAGTGCCCCACAGAAGTTTCCACTCCAATTTCAGAAATATCCAAGTTTTCTCCAATACACAGTTGCTCTTGGGGGGTGCAGGGGGGCAGAACAGCAAGCACGCTTAGAAATTTAAATCACACACGTGCTTGAAATTGTTATGTAGATCATGCAATTAAGATGAAAAGTATGAATAAGCTAATCAACAACCACCACATTGTGGGTGTGCTACAAGCAGCGGGTTTTTCTCTGAATATCCTCAAACTTGATATTGATTTAAAAGTCAAGTTTAATTAAAAATATAGTTATACTTTCCGTGAAGTTGGCACAGAACAATAAAAAGGCTGTATAACATAAATGCTACGAAGCATATATTACAGTTAGAAGCACTATGCCTTGGAGAGAATAGGTAATTGTCAAGGACTAAGCTGGCAAAGCTTAAAGTTAAGAAGAAAAAGATTCAAGGAATAAAATATCTAGCAAATCAGAAACCTATGCATCTTGTCTCACGCTCCTCACCCGTACTCTTTCTCCATCACTCCCACTTCATTTGTGCTTGTCTAAGGGGAACAGCTTTTGGGCACTAACTGTCATTCTTGCTTGTAAACTCCCACGCAACCTCGGAAGTAACAGAAGACTGGGGAACCTGCAAGTTTTGGCTCTGCACACACCTATGCATGAATCTTGTAGGTGCCAGTATCCCGCAAAATTGGCCCTGAGTTAGCAGGCAACAGTCCATGATACTGAACTGACCGACAAGCAGTGTAATCCAGAAGAAAAATAGCTTTCTGAGAACTGGAAGATGCCTACATAGCTTTAGTAACAAATAATTTTGACTTTTTCTATTTAAATTGTCACTGCCATTGCTGTTTCTACTGCATTTTGAAGACCACCCAGTTTTGTTTAATTCCTTATTAAAACACTCATCTAAAGGAAAAAAAAAAAATCTTTACAGTCTGGGGAATAGCATGTTCAATAGAAGCAGTAAAGAAACAGGAGGGATAGATTAAAAATACGTATGCTTTACAAAAATAATGGATCCTCTTGGCGCCCAAACGTACAATGGGCATATTTAACCATGGTGACGTCTTAATCTGTAAAACAACTTCATATACAACACAAGAGATGCCAATGTGCCCTTAGACTCGTAATGTGTCATCTTACAGCTTCTGTGCAAGAAATAAAGAGGCACATATTTGGAAGGAGTGAGACAAAAGGAAATTACAGCACACAGATGGTGGCAAGATTTTTTTTTTTAAAGTTTAAACGAGCATGCAAGGGAGAGACAAAACAAAACTGCTAACGTTGGTCACTCTGCTCAAGGCTTTATCAGTTCTGCCTGATCTTCACCTGTTTCTGTTAGTCTTGTGGCTTTCCAAGCAGAAAGTGTCACGTCATGTTGTCAAATGCTGTCATGTTGATGATATGCATAGGTACCCTTTCAGAAAGCCATACAATAGAAGGCACCTGGAAAGCAGCAGCAAAAGGCTAACCCTATTCACTCCCAAAATTTACAAGATAGTTATGCGGACAAGGTAACCACCCAAAAGTCGAATTAATTCCTACTTGCCAATACCCATACTTGTCTTATACCTGCATTGCAAGTTTGTGTTTTCAGTTTGGTACAATGCCCAGTACGACATTGTCTTGGCCCACTGATGCTACAGTAACACAAACAATAATGTTGGGGTGAATGACAAAAAAACAGGTAGGACAAATATCTCTCAAAGTGAATGTCTCATTAAATATTGCTATTGTTGCACCAGAAATGAATTCTCAATTATGCAGATGTAAATTCTCTACTATACATGTGACACAATTCTGCATTTGTCTGGAAAGTTTAAGAGTGTACCACATCTCAGTTGAAAGCATACTTTTCCTCCTAAAACGTTTTACACAAAGAATGCCCCTATTCATGGGAAACAATCTGCTTTACACGAACAGACCTCTAGGCTATCTAATGTCACGTTTTGTATCTGAAAACTAGATGACAAAACCTTGCAACATGCAGAAGTAATTCACTGCCAGAAGAACATTATTCTAACCTCTGGTATTTTTCTTTCTTACAGTGTTTGGACCATAGGAAAATGAGCTATACTTGTCCTACGCATGTTCTAGATCCTCCTTGAACAATGACAAATTCTCACCTGATCAGGTACAACTGCACTTTAAAAAAAGATAGCTTTGAGTATTTTTTTTTTATTCTGTCATAAAAAAAAAGGCATGCTTGCACTCAGTAATTATTCTCAGTAGTTACTGATACCTCGTTATTTTCCTAACTCTTAACATTCTCCTGCTCTCTTCAATTTCACCCATGCTATAATCATGATAGTAATCCATTGGTCAGTTCCCCGATTTGTAGCACCAACATTTTTCTCCAAGTAAGTATAAAATACTGACTTATATAATAGCACCTACATACTTTCCAGCTTGTTCACAACTTCATTCTTTTAGGTTCTTTTGGATTTCATTCTTTTGGGCTTCCTTCACACATGAATAGGAGGTGGCATAGTTCTGGCAGCACAACAGAGCACTACAGAGTCTAAATAGCCACACGAAAAGTGCAGCATCCTGCTCTGACAACTCTCTTTAAATACCAACACAAAAATTACAGTCCTGCAGTTCAACTGGGAAGACACGAGCGTAAGATCAGAAAGTCATGCTGCAGTAACTGCAGTCCAACAGCAACTTAAAAAAAACCCTCAACTGTCATTGCTCTATCCAGTTTCAGGCTGAGCTTATAGCCTGCCTAAAATAAAGATTATCTGACTGGAGAGATCTGTTCTCATATATACACTCCACATGTACTGGTCTTAATGTGGTGAATCAGCTATACAACTGTTAAAAACAACTGTAAAGGTTGTTGAATAGTTGAATAGTTGAATTAGCTTCTGCTCTTGAAACTTAAAGAACTTATTTGATGATAGAAAGGCTGATATCCCCTTTACGCCAACAGCTGCTCTAAGTTCCAAGCCTGACAAGGAGGACAACGCAGTCAATGATTAATTTCAGAGTCAGGATATAAAACTAAATATACAGGTAAGAAACAGTTCTTCTGTAAGTGAGCTTTTTTGTCTGCTGCAATGTCAAATGAACCCTGCAAGAATCCTCCACACTGCATTAAGAAGAAGATATGGGGAACAAGGTAACCAGCTCTTTTTTCCCTTTCTAAAATAGCAGAAATTAAAGGAGACCTTCATTTCCTCATGCCTCCCCAGAAGAGGACAGAACTCAAATCCAATCCATTTTGCTCCTAGATTAACAACACAGCACAAGTTACAACAGTTCACGATAAGCAGTTTAACTCATGGTCTTAGGAAACCTATCCTCCAGATGAGGACAACCAGAATGCGTCATGCTCCAGATTCTTACACCATGCTCCAGGTGCCTGTGGTGTTTAATAATGTAGGCAGAGAGAGATTGTCTGTTCTGCGCAGATCGTTCTTACCTCCAAGAGTTTATCGTGATCCTTTGACTATATGCATTTGCAGTGTATTTATTTGGCCATATGGCTCAGCTACTTGTTCTGTATAGCTCAAAGTCAAGAAAAGTGACACATACCTTGTGAACACTGGTCCAAGAACTTGGGAAAAAGAAGCCTAAAAAAAACCCAGAAGTTTGTATATCAAGAATAGATATTATTTAATAAAGCATTTACATTCATTTGGACACTGACAGCTAATGTCTTACTATCCAACCCATTTTCATATTTCCTTTCCTCAATCAATATACCTGGAACATCCCCACAGGTTATGTCTTTCGGGAGTTCTTCTCCAAAAATTAGTTTTGTAGATGGTTTTAATTCTTTAATGGATTTAAGAGCTAATTCCCGCCACGCAATCTATTCTGTATTCTAGAAAGTCAGAAAGGTTTCAACATTACTTTAATTCCTATTTAAACAATAGGAATTTTAAGCTTGCCCTAAAGAACTGTGCCTTCCAAACATGGTGGGAACTCTTCATGGAAAGACTGTATGTCCATAATGCCTTCTGTACATATCATACCAACTTCTGGTACTGTGTCAGACAAGCAACAATTATTTTTATGAGCTTTATCACGCACACAAAAGCTCCAGAGATAGTACTTTATCTGTCCCCCTTCAACTACTTCTCCCCTGCCCCGGCTTGCTACTCAACACGGGGAAGAGCTTCACCCTAAGCTCATGAAAGAGCTAGATCTCTACAGTAAGGAACTGAGACAAGAAATGGTTTTGATTTTCTTGACTGCAAAAGTTTCAAGTCATACATTAAAATCACTCTTCTCGATTCTCACAGTGAAGTCGCCAAAGCTTCCCAACTGAAAGATTTGTCATTGGCAGTACGTGGCTACTTGGTATGTTCTTATCAGAAGAAACTTCAAAGCGAGACACAAATAGCCTACAGCATAGGCTAAGCCTCTTCCTTCAATTGCTACTGCACTTCAGGAGACAAACAATGTTAGTCAAAGGACTGCAGGCTACTGCTGCTATAAATACTACTCAGTACCATGACCTGTAACATGTTAGTAAGTTTAAAAAAACCTAGGAATGGAACTTGTCTTTTCTATAATTATGGAAAGAACAAGTTGAAGCAGCACCCCAGCATCAATTCAACAATATTTTATGTAGTCTTTATTATTTATTTACAATCTTGGTCACGAAGACAAAAAGAAGCAGTAAGGTAACATCTATTTATTGACTAGCACAAAGCACAAGAAGCATATTGGTTAGTCTTTTAAAAATAGCTAGGAAGTTTAAGGAATGCACTTTTACAAAATGATTGGGCAGTTCACCTCTAAGCTGTGATGCAGTTTTATCACAAATAGCAGCAATGTTAAGAACTCTGAAAACTGTATCTGCTTTCACTTACTTCGATCAAATCAGCTGCAAGGCATAATTGCAAAATTTCAGTATCATAATTTCACAGATAGGTCTATGAAATTAGTTCCATGTTTGTTGAAGTGTGGAGCGCACACATATTCTACGAAACAGTGACCATATCACACTATTTTAAAATGTCAATGACTTGGCTTTGCTACCGTTTCCTCCCCACCCTGCCTCCGCAGTAACCCAGGATATCAGATTTTAATACGTGCAATGCTTTTGCTTCCGTGCTTTGTCATTCTCTTCCACTAAATTTGGGACTGCTTCCCATAAGTTCCATATCTTAAATTTGTAAAGTCTTCATTTAATATCCAAAAGTAGTGACACAATCTATAACCCAAACTGAGATGCACGTCTCAATTTTTAGTCATACTTACAAAAAGATCGTAAGAAAAAGAACGATTTAAAAAGCACACGAGAGGACAACTGACTCTCCAGATTTTACAAAGTTCTTACCAGAGTATACGTATTTCAGCAGTATGCTAATGACAATCTTTGTTTATTCTTCCACAAGCTACTCTTTTATTAATCTTATGTATAATTATATACCTAGTGGAAACCAAGTATCATCCTTATAAACCAAACAGCACTTCGAAGTTCATCCAAGATGGTAGCAGCTTTGTAAGATCTAAGACAGTTCAACAGCATTTAACCATCATACATCTCTAATTATTACAAAAGTGATCTCATAAACTTACATATCTATTTTCAAACTAGTAAAAATATTTTAAAGTATACCTATGTTCCATATAGCAACTCAGTGGCTCTACACAAGTATTAACCGCTCCAATGATGAAAGATGACTTCACATCTGGGTCAGGATGAGTTTGCAGAGCCTGTACAACATCAATAACATCAGTATATCTGTAAGAAAACAAAATGATATATGGTTTCAGAAAAACAAAATGACACATTTCAACAATAAGAAATTAATTGCTTGCAAGAAGGTTAGATTTCTAAAAAAGCCTACCAAAATAGTTATAAAGCAGTTCAAAGCTTGGCAAATCCAGACAAATTAAGCAGACTGCAAGTAACATTAGAAACAAGTTATTGACAACTACAGAGAAAAACAGTATAAACTTCACAGTGAACAACTGAAAAGTCTGGCTTTCAGGAAGCACAAAAAGCATAATGTAAATACAAGCATGCTATGCCTACTGCAAAGGATATTAAGCACCAAGTATGATTCAAGTAAAAAAAGAAATTAAAAAGCAACACCTCTTACTTCTCAGCATTCCAATTTAAACATGCTTCTATAATTAATGTGTCCATTTTTTATCAGTACTCCAGACACTGCTGTATTATACTTCTGACTGCTGTATTATACCTCTGTACGATAGCAAAGTTTAGGTGAACCTGAGTTTTTATTCCAGATATTTCTTTCTCAGCCAGTTACAACCTTCTCTCAAAACTGTATTGTCAGTTTATGGATTATTTAGAGAACTCCAACTACTTTAACACTGTCTGTACCAACACTCAACTACTCAGAAAAGAATGGAAAAACCTATAATTATCCATTCCTGAAGCCACTGCTGCTACCAGAATATCAGTTACTTTGTACATCTCTGGACTTTATACCACTCCTACTAACTTGAAGAAAAAAAAAACACCCTCACTCTAACATCAAAAAAAGTTTGCTTTTTAACATTATCAGCATGGACCATAATGAAGAAAATGCTAAGCTCCGTATATATGCCCTTAGTGAAAAAGATGAACACTTGGTAGCCTGGGAACCAAAACCATTCCAGTCATATTAGGGTAGTACTTCCCTCAAGCCACTTCATGTTACCTGCTAATGACTCGGAAACAGAGCGGGCAAACTTACTGTAGATGACACTGGTTCAAGTGCTACACGTGAGATTGAGCCATCTCTGACATTTCTGAGTGTTCACCTTTATACCACAAAAAAACTGGCATTTATCCGAAACGTGTTTATCAGTCTTACTTCAATATCTCCTGCTGTATCGAGTGAATAGCATATTTTTGACAGCCTGCTTTCTGCTAGTAGTTTAAGAGATCATAATCTTCACAGAGCTGTTCATTCTGAAGTAGAGAGGCTCAAAACATACCATTGAAAAAGTGTTGTGCAAAAATTGCACAAATATTTATTTGGATAACAACTCGCATGCATGCAATATAGCCTCTCTTACTTCGTATCTTTTATCAACTGGAACTTTGAAATGTTGTGTTACAGTTTTTGTAGCTAATACTGCCGAAAAATCAAAGCAAGGACTACCAGAAATGCAAAGACAAAGCAAGCACGTATGCACACAAAGATGCTAAATATTTGGAAAAAAGCAAAGACTGATTCTTATGCTTACTGTAGCACACTAGTTCTCTAAAAAAAAAATCAGTAAAAGTCACAGTAGCTTAGGCTTTTAAGTTTCTATTTGGAGGAAAAAATATTGCAAACTGAATGGACCATTTAATTCTGGAAACTATGAATTTATTTATTAAAGATTCTCTAGCACTCACTGATCTTTCAAAAGTTTAAGGTACTGTAAGCACTTGAGAGATATAATTATAGACTTTATGTCATACCATGTCACACTTCCTAAAATTAATTTCTATTCTGAAGCAACTCAAATTAAAATTTACCAAAACGTACTCAGTCACCTAATGCCTTAAAGACAATAAATCTTTTTCTGAAAGAAAGAGGGAGGTGCTCCGCCCCCATTTTTCATCAAAACAACTTCAACATTTTAGCAAACTTTCAAAGAAAATGACACATGAAAGGTAGGGTGAGAACTCGGCTAACATGCTTTTCTGCATTTTGTAAAACATTGTGCGTTTATTCAATTTTGTTTTGTTATCAGCAAAATACAGGTCTGTTGGCAAAAAGTAGCAATAATTAATTTGTGTACTAACAGGGACTACAACATGCAACACTCCCTCTAAATGTTAAGATAATGCTATAGCAGGTAATATTCAGTAATATTCACCTGCAGCTCTGGAGTGCAGCTTGCAAGACAATCTCAAGCTATCTCTGCTCCACCGCCCTCATCTAAATCTATGGCTTTAAAGACAGACAACCAGTACTTCAGCAGTCTTTAAAGACAGAAAACCAGCATGAAGAAGTCTCACCTGCCTTTGAAGGGCAAATACCTCTCCAACTAGGACCTCCGGGGTGGAGGGGAAAAACCCAACCCAAACCACACACAGCTGCACCAATAAATAAAGTGCCATTTAACAACAGTCTAAGATGCAGCTCGAAAGGGCAAGGAAACTTCTTCTGAGAAGCCAAAAAAAAAAAACAACCCCCCCAAAAAATCACAGTCAATCTCCTAAATGGGGAAGAACCACCAAATGCAGTCCTGCCTTCCATATGATTGAAGGAAGACGACAGATACCTTTTTTCCAATGGAGTAACAAGCAATAAAATTAACAGGTTGCAGAAAAGCTGAGTTTAGTACATACATAAAACAGAGTTCAGAGTACTACACTTCAGCACAGAAATTTGACTGCTTCAGAGTGATGGGAAAGTTTAAAAATGCCTTGGAAATAGGAAGGGAACAGAAAATCCCTTATTCTATGCAACAGTTGAAACAGTTTCAAACATTTACCCTTGCAAGACCACTAAGAGACGTTTGTTCTTTTTAGCGTAAGTAGACTGACGGACGCTGTGGTTTTGTTGAGCCTCCAGGACACTGGAGAGGTAACGCTGGAAGTGGGTTGCACTGAAACATTCAGGACTATCCATCGTTTGTCGATAAACTATCCACCTAAACAATAGAAAACAAGGAAAGAAGTTAATGTTCTATGACATAATATTCCTATTTTCTTTTTATTTTGAAGCAACAGACCGAAAATAAATTTGACAAGCACTAAGATTGCACATCTCTCACACCACATGGGAAAGAGGAATTTACTTGGCTTTCTATCATTTCCAGCATAAGCACATTTTTTACATTACTGCCAAAAGTTTTTGTGTTTTTTTGTTGTTGTTTAATGAAACAATGTTGAACAGCTTCTTCAAAGCAGCACATCATATAAGTAATTCTGATCTTTGTTAGTGAAGCAGTAAACAAAAATTATACGAATCCAATTCAAAAGAGACTGGGCATGAAAATATTTCACTGCAAAAATAAAAAGTAACAATGACATTTGCAGGAAAACATGATGTATTGTTACATGAACAATACATGACATGTATTGTTACAGAACATTCAAAAAGTCACCTTACATGTTTGCCCTAAAAACAGAACCACAAAACTGTTCCAAATCAACTTGCTAATATCAAGATACTGAGCTAAAAGTAATACAAAAAACAGTCCAACAGTCCAAGTAAGATTAAATGCTGTTTGGCTGTAAGATTTAAAAGGATCAGAATTTCTTTTTTTTATTTTCCAGAAGCTATATCAACACATAGAATGGCAAATTCCTACAGTAGATTTATCTTATTGCTATACAATAGATGTCCTGAACATATCTCCTGCTGTTGTAGAATAGAAACCAAGTCAGATTAGAAACAATGCTGTAGCAAGGACTGTTAGTATAGTCTTTTCTCCAAGAAAAATGCATTTTAAACCCACTACCACAAGTCAATAAATAGAATCTCTTCACCTTTTTCCTTCAAGTTGTGACGACTTCCACACTTGCTTAAGGAAGGATTCTTTTGGCCTTTCTAAGGTTATTCTTAACTGTTAGTAGCATCAGTGACAGTTTCAGACGCACGTCATAGATCTATAGTCACACCTGTGGTATTCTTAATATGGAATATCAACAAAGAAGTCTCCTGTGCTATTTTTCTTGTCTAAACGTCTAAAATCTAAGGGCAAATCTACCTGACATAACGCAGTTAAATGAGATACCTGATGTAACAGAACTGAAGTAATATACCCCACCCTACAGTGTGCTATGTAGAACTGATTAAGGTGGCTCCTAATATTTACTGAATTTATTCTTATAACACATCTGTTTACAAACTAGAAACTGGGATATTAAAAAAAAAAAATTAAGCGAAACATTGATAGTTTCATTTCCTTCACACTGAGGAGCTCTTTGGTGATTAGTATAACCACTGCTTTGGACCGTAAAACGAGAACTGTACAAACCTTCCATGCTCCTTGTTAAAAGTTACAAGAAAAGCACACAGATCGCTGCAGCGACATCCTGGAAGACCCGTTATAACGGTGATAACCACCTAAAACACAGGGAACAGATAAGAAGGGAGGCAACTTGAAGACTAGAAATGCGCTACAACAATTGCACACACATAAGGCTCTCTATCTTGATAAAATCTTGAGTCTAAACACAAAATTAAGTGACACTAACCACAGAAACAGCAAGATAGTGTAGAACTGTGTTTACGCAATTACTCAGATACGCATCATTTTAGAAAGATGCGTTTCCTCTTGGTTTTCATACCTTAAATACAGTGAAAGGATAATTAACAAATACAGCAAACAGCATTACCAAAACTTTTACATTAAAATCTAGTCTGCAGTGTAAGTATTAATGCAAATGTCAGCCAAAACACTGCAAGAAACACCAAATAGGTTGTGTTTCCTACGGTGAAGAGGGTACATTCAAGTGCATAGAACAGTATTTGAGCAAAATGGTTCAAAAAGTGATGGTGTATGTCAAACAGTCTTGTCAAACACGAAGAGCAACTCTACGTTTCTGATACTGAACCGACCGTGCTACACATAGAATTTATTCCAGCAAAGCTGCATTTTGAGTAGGATTGGTAAGAGGCTGCACAATAACAGCTCTAACATACCCACAGCTTTTCTGCATAAAGCACCTCTGTTTCCATCGTGTGTAATTCTTGTGGTATTTAAAGAGGGATCATGGCAAAGAAACACTGATAAGAAGTCAGAGAATATCTCCAAAGTATATAGATGTAGTTCTGCACTATATACTGGAGTGTGCTACAGAAGTAAGCAAATGAGCTCGGGAGGAAACATGACTAAAACAATTCTCTGTGCTGCGCTGAACTTAAGAAATTATGTCACTGGTAATCAGCCATCACACTGCATATCAACCTGTTACTAACAGAAAAATTACCTCTTCCAGTTTCTACATGATATTTGAAGATAGCTGTCTGTAGACTTTTTGTATCCTATCCTCAAAATCACTTTCGGATGCTCACAGAAATTGAGTATTCATGATAATAGATACAGAAGTAACTCAGAAAGATCAGAAGCACTAAGTTCACGTGTTTTATAGAATTTGGTATGAACACTGTAGAAAGATTTTTTTTTTTTTAAAAACGTACAGGAAAACACTTAAACTAACCTTAAAATCAGATTTTGAAACATTGATAAAAGTTTATTAATTAATACTTAAATTAAGTGTCAGTATGATCTCTGAACTAGATCCCAGGAAATAAGGCTGCCACCATATTGCAATATTCAAAGAGAAAGACTATATTCCTGCTGCTTTGACCTTGCTTACAGCAAGTTACAAGGAAATAGTTTCTCTGAAAATGCTATTTAAAGCACTTCTTAAGTTTGACAATTATTGCCCCTATAGAGAACTGAGTGTTCTACAGATAATATCAGCAAAAGTTAAATATCATGTGCTACCTCTATGCTATTTAAAGGACTTCTATGTTCCAGAGAACAATTCAGTTAAAATATTGAGCAATTCATAAAAACAAGCTACTGCTTTAGGGCTAACTCTCTCTGGACATTAGGGAAAACTCTTCACTTGAAGATCTATGCCTCATTTTCTGTCTCTATTTTATAAGGTTGAAGGGCCATTAGCAATTCCAAAAGATTGTTTAAATGAAAAAAATGTAAGTAATGTAATCAGGAAAACAGGGCAGAGCAATTTATTCCAAGAAACAGACTTGAAGCGAGTTCAGTGTGAACTGGTGGTACTGGAAAAGGAGGCAGAGCGTGGTTAAACATCTATCAGTACTTTAATGCATTGCCTACAACAGAACTAATGACAGAATATTTGCTAAATATTCTATACTAGGGATAGGAAGTATTGTCAGGTTGTTTCCTTACCTTATCACTTTCTGCTTTGCTATCAGGAATGATTTCCGAGTGTTGCAATAAAATAGGAAGATGCGCTCTCATTATTGGCTCATGACTGACGCTGCTGACAGTAAAATGTTGCACAAACCTTTCAAAAATAAAAGTTTTATTTTCTTACAATCAAGACCAAAAGACTTCATTCATATAAATAGTTGGGAAATTACTAAAATAAGATTGTTAAAAAGTCAAACAGAGGCTTCCTAGAGAGGAAATAATTCATCTCAATAAAAATATGTAGCGTGAAGACAGAGCTATTAAATAAACAATTTTTAGACGAGTATTACATATACCAAAATATTTGTGTATCATTTCTGACAAAACTGATCCCTTGAAAAGAAAAATAATTTCTCACCTCTCTAACTCTGGAAGGGCAGCAGATATTTTCAGCTCCCTGCATCTTTCCCCAGAAGGAAAAGACAAGGCATTAAATAGCTTCTGAACACTGGAATGCCTAAAACAAGCAAATTAATTAATTGGTTAGTTAAAAAAGAAAC
>VZTQ01009712.1:40146-95667 GCA_013400755.1 Pelecanoides urinatrix | reverse complement strand
TGTGTAATTCTTGTGGTATTTAAAGAGGGATCATGGCAAAGAAACACTGATAAGAAGTCAGAGAATATCTCCAAAGTATATAGATGTAGTTCTGCACTATATACTGGAGTGTGCTACAGAAGTAAGCAAATGAGCTCGGGAGGAAACATGACTAAAACAATTCTCTGTGCTGCGCTGAACTTAAGAAATTATGTCACTGGTAATCAGCCATCACACTGCATATCAACCTGTTACTAACAGAAAAATTACCTCTTCCAGTTTCTACATGATATTTGAAGATAGCTGTCTGTAGACTTTTTGTATCCTATCCTCAAAATCACTTTCGGATGCTCACAGAAATTGAGTATTCATGATAATAGATACAGAAGTAACTCAGAAAAATCAGAAGCACTAAGTTCACGTGTTTTATAGAATTTGGTATGAACACTGTAGAAAGATTTTTTTTTTTAAAAACGTACAGGAAAACACTTAAACTAACCTTAAAATCAGATTTTGAAACATTGATAAAAGTTTATTAATTAATACTTAAATTAAGTGTCAGTATGATCTCTGAACTAGATCCCAGGAAATAAGGCTGCCACCATATTGCAATATTCAAAGAGAAAGACTATATTCCTGCTGCTTTGACCTTGCTTACAGCAAGTTACAAGGAAATAGTTTCTCTGAAAATGCTATTTAAAGCACTTCTTAAGTTTGACAATTATTGCCCCTATAGAGAACTGAGTGTTCTACAGATAATATCAGCAAAAGTTAAATATCATGTGCTACCTCTATGCTATTTAAAGGACTTCTATGTTCCAGAGAACAATTCAGTTAAAATATTGAGCAATTCATAAAAACAAGCTACTGCTTTAGGGCTAACTCTCTCTGGACATTAGGGAAAACTCTTCACTTGAAGATCTATGCCTCATTTTCTGTCTCTATTTTATAAGGTTGAAGGGCCATTAGCAATTCCAAAAGATTGTTTAAATGAAAAAAATGTAAGTAATGTAATCAGGAAAACAGGGCAGAGCAATTTATTCCAAGAAACAGACTTGAAGCGAGTTCAGTGTGAACTGGTGGTACTGGAAAAGGAGGCAGAGCGTGGTTAAACATCTATCAGTACTTTAATGCATTGCCTACAACAGAACTAATGACAGAATATTTGCTAAATATTCTATACTAGGGATAGGAAGTATTGTCAGGTTGTTTCCTTACCTTATCACTTTCTGCTTTGCTATCAGGAATGATTTCCGAGTGTTGCAATAAAATAGGAAGATGCGCTCTCATTATTGGCTCATGACTGACGCTGCTGACAGTAAAATGTTGCACAAACCTTTCAAAAATAAAAGTTTTATTTTCTTACAATCAAGACCAAAAGACTTCATTCATATAAATAGTTGGGAAATTACTAAAATAAGATTGTTAAAAAGTCAAACAGAGGCTTCCTAGAGAGGAAATAATTCATCTCAATAAAAATATGTAGCGTGAAGACAGAGCTATTAAATAAACAATTTTTAGACGAGTATTACATATACCAAAATATTTGTGTATCATTTCTGACAAAACTGATCCCTTGAAAAGAAAAATAATTTCTCACCTCTCTAACTCTGGAAGGGCAGCAGATATTTTCAGCTCCCTGCATCTTTCCCCAGAAGGAAAAGACAAGGCATTAAATAGCTTCTGAACACTGGAATGCCTAAAACAAGCAAATTAATTAATTGGTTAGTTAAAAAAGAAACTTAGAAATTTATCTTCTTTAAACCAGATGGCTACATATTAACTAGTATAAAAAAATAAAGCCAGTGTTGCACTAAGAGTGCAACAATTCCTTTTTGAATCATTATCAAAATCTTCAATGAGTGACAGCATTTTTCTGATTGTAGCACACAGTTAATGTATAATTACACTGGAGTAAGTGGCATGAACTTACAGTCTCTTTTGTTCCACAGACAGGAATTCTTCCTGGACAACCCTTAAAGATAATCCTGAGTTTGTCTGGTTTTGCCACGAAGAGAAAACCTGGAACAAAGCAGACCTATGCATAAGCATCATTATTGTGCAAAATTGGTTTTGAATTTGTTTAGGAATTGTTTTTCTTCACCTAAAAAAAATACATGCATTTTAACTAGCCATTAAGTATTTCACAATACTGGTTTTGCTGCAAGAATTCAAAATATGGAAAAAGTCTCCACAAACCAGATTTTGTAAGCTTCTCTTTGGCTAGACTGGAACTGCTTTAAGAAGTAACTTTATTGAAATGGTCTCGTTTTCCCCCCGTCTTNATCTATCAGTACTTTAATGCATTGCCTACAACAGAACTAATGACAGAATATTTGCTAAATATTCTATACTAGGGATAGGAAGTATTGTCAGGTTGTTTCCTTACCTTATCACTTTCTGCTTTGCTATCAGGAATGATTTCCGAGTGTTGCAATAAAATAGGAAGATGCGCTCTCATTATTGGCTCGTGACTGACGCTGCTGACAGTAAAATGTTGCACAAACCTTTCAAAAATAAAAGTTTTATTTTCTTACAATCAAGACCAAAAGACTTCATTCATATAAATAGTTGGGAAATTACTAAAATAAGATTGTTAAAAAGTCAAACAGAGGCTTCCTAGAGAGGAAATAATTCATCTCAATAAAAATATGTAGCGTGAAGACAGAGCTATTAAATAAACAATTTTTAGACGAGTATTACATATACCAAAATATTTGTGTATCATTTCTGACAAAACTGATCCCTTGAAAAGAAAAATAATTTCTCACCTCTCTAACTCTGGAAGGGCAGCAGATATTTTCAGCTCCCTGCATCTTTCCCCAGAAGGAAAAGACAAGGCATTAAATAGCTTCTGAACACTGGAATGCCTAAAACAAGCAAATTAATTAATTGGTTAGTTAAAAAAGAAACTTAGAAATTTATCTTCTTTAAACCAGATGGCTACATATTAACTAGTATAAAAAAATAAAGCCAGTGTTGCACTAAGAGTGCAACAATTCCTTTTTGAATCATTATCAAAATCTTCAATGAGTGACAGCATTTTTCTGATTGTAGCACACAGTTAATGTATAATTACACTGGAGTAAGTGGCATGAACTTACAGTCTCTTTTGTTCCACAGACAGGAATTCTTCCTGGACAACCCTTAAAGATAATCCTGAGTTTGTCTGGTTTTGCCACGAAGAGAAAACCTGGAACAAAGCAGACCTATGCATAAGCATCATTATTGTGCAAAATTGGTTTTGAATTTGTTTAGGAATTGTTTTTCTTCACCTAAAAAAAATACATGCATTTTAACTAGCCATTAAGTATTTCACAATACTGGTTTTGCTGCAAGAATTCAAAATATGGAAAAAGTCTCCACAAACCAGATTTTGTAAGCTTCTCTTTGGCTAGACTGGAACTGCTTTAAGAAGTAACTTTATTGAAATGGTCTCGTTTTCCCCCCGTCTTCATAGCTGGGGAAAAAGTCCTAGTAACAGTAACATTCACGTGTATCTTTTAGTTATAGCATTTGCTAGGTATTTATAGTCCAAGTGCAATACAGCAGGAACTGAATTAATATGTCTCCTTTAAGTAGTATTGTAATTTTCATGAGGTAAGATTGCAGCATTCATTTCTAGAAATTTAAGAAAAAAATCTGTTCCTTAGTAAAAGAAGAGAGAGCCTTTTGTTTCACTAGGGAATAGTGTTTTGGCTCGTATCCTATTGCTCTAGCCAAGTCACATTAATATGAATGACACTCTGAACCTAGAAATCAGATTCAGATGAATCACACAGTCACTTAAGTGTTCGGTATTTCCCTTCTTTTAATAAGTGAAGGCAACAGCCATTGTCATTTTTCACAATAATGTGCTGCAAGACAAAACAACCTGGGGGGGAAAAGACTGCTTTCGATTAACAAATAGGCATCCTAAACACAAGGGTACTGAGATAAAAAACATCAAAATAAAATAAACTTTTGATATTAACAAAGACAATATTGCTTATGTAGAAGGATTCATGCAACCAAACAAACAACCACTTCAAAACACGTATAAGAGACTAAGGAAAATGCCTACAAGGGATGGAAAGAAGGACTGGTCAACAGAAAATTGTATTCTTTAGAAGGCAAAGAGCTAGGGATAGAGTGAAAATGCAGGTCAGACTGAGGCAGAACTCAAGGGAAATAAATTGGTCCTTTTTGTATAACTTAATGAATAATTTAAAAAAGGACTGCCATGGCACTAGAGAAGGTGAAGAAAACCAGAGAAATCAATACATCCCAAAGCCTAAGCAAATTTTCCTCTACTACCAATTAGAGTGAGGACGTGAAAGGTACTGTCCTGTCTTTGCAGGATCTGCAAACCAGATTCCAGTTCTGTGTGCTCAAAATCTTGCAGATGTCTCAGTTACAAGGAAGTTAGTACACTCAGTTCTGGAGGAATGGGTAATTGCCATTCCCTATTTCAAGAAGGCTTAGAATAATTAAAGCATAGGTCCAGTAAGCGAGGTACTATGCCATATGGTTGGAGAAGAGTAAAACTGGTACCTACATTTTAGTGAATCTTTCTAACTGGAGAATGACTACTATGTCTGTGCTACTCCAATGCCATGCAGACTTTTAGAAAAAATTTTGGAGGAAATAAATAAACACCTGAAGGTAAATACTAACAAAATACAACAACATGTTTCCATGGCTTACACAATCGGGTAGGCTTGATCTTATGCATAGTTTTCGTTCATAACATCTTCAAGACAAACGACATGTTTCATCTACTTGAATTTGAGAAAGTAACTGGTATGGTGCCAGATGAGAAACTGTTAAACTGCAGGAACTGAAACTCAGTACAGAATTGTTTGGCAAAAAGCTAACTCAAAGGAGGACAAGTCTAAACAGCATCAAAGAAAGTAGCAGAAGGCTGGGGACACCAGCAGAGTTGCTCAGGGAATGCCCGTGACACCCTTTGCAATTAATTTGGCATAGACTGAAGTGAATTGACAACATTTCAAGGAACTAAGTTGGGAGAAGTCTACACAGCATTGAGATGCTTCACAGAAAAATAGATCCAACTGTAAGAATGGAAGAAACAGAAAGAAAAATAGAAGGAAGGGAAGTATGAAAGCAAGAATGAGCACACAACTACTTCTAGAATCAGCTGAAGTATTAGTAGGTAGCAAAAGAGAAAGGACCTGCAAGAGTTTCTCACAAAGTGAGGACAATCTAGTAATTCAAGGCAGCAGTGAAAAGTAAAGGCAAACCAAGGGTACCTCTGAACATTTTCAGAAGAAAAAAACCATTATTGCCTCTGAACAAGAAACAAATACTCTCATCTCAGATACTACACACAGTCTGGAAATCTACAGCCAAGAAACAGACCAAAAGAAAACTATTACAACAATCAGAGGAAAAGAGAACTTTTTATAAGCATAGATTAAAAAGGATCTGATTTTATTTTATGAGGCCAAATGAGCCAGAAAGAATAGGTCTGAAATTTCTGAATACCTCAAGGATGTCCGTTGGTAGAGCAAAAGAAAAAGAACAGATATAAAAGTAGATCTAATAAAATAGGCTGAAAATTAAAAAACAAGCAAATAAAGTATTCCCAACCACTCACATAGTAGAACAGTGGGAGGAATCTAAACACTTAAGATAAGAGGAGGAGAAATTTTATGGTAACATTAATACTACCAGTGGGGACTGTACTCACTGAGCTAGGTGGTCTTTTCCAATCCAGTGTTATGATCGCATACTAAAACCCTTGTGAAGTCCTAAAATCTCCAGGCTCATTTCCTCAAAAGTGCTATTGTTATAAAGTTTTGTTTATTAAAAGCCTCTGCATTACAATGCATGAAGCCAATCTACTTGGAGAATAATATGATGCCATATGGGATACTTAAAGACTTTAACAAAACTTCCCTAAGGATCACGATCCGAATGTGTCTAACCACAAAAAAACACAATAGAACCTCTGCCACTACATACAATTGCTGTAGCCAATTATACACCAGTGCTACATTTAAAATGCAACTACTAGAAAACAAGCTTGTAGAGCACTCACTGGCTTCAGAAGACAAAATGAAAGCACATGGTGAGCACTAAACTTAACCAGCAACACAATCACTAGAAATACATACATAAGATAAAGTTTCTCACACATGCAAGGTCCTAAGATCAGGAGCAATCATGCTCCTGGGACAGACTAGGAAGGTCTACATGGCAGGGAGCCTGTGACAATCTCGAGTCTGCAAGGCAGATGCCATAGGTTGCAGATAGAAGCAGAGTTTCTAGTTGGAAGAGAGCTGCTGGAGTTCTCCAGACCCACCTGCTGCTCAAAGCAGGACTATGGCTGGCAGTACAGATCAGCTCAGCCATGACTTTGTCCCACCAAGTTTTCAAAATCATCAAAGGTGGAGATTCACTGTCTGGGTGACCTGTTCCAGTCACTGCACCGACCTCCTACTAACATTCAGTCTGAATCTTCAAAGCTGCAAACTATGGTTACTGCCCCGTTATGTTAATCTGCCACTACTGAAAAAGTTATCTGTAACAGTCCTTCCCACTGCAACACCCTGATTTTTATATAAAAGATAAGCAGCCTCAAAAATCACATCAGCCATCTCTTTCAATACCCTCTGTGAATCCCATCCAGCTTCATAGAGGCGGTTTTGAATGTATTTCCTAACTTGTTGCTCCCTCAGTATTAACTGCCCCTTCCCTTTTCTAAACTGTGCTTGTTCACTGAGATATAGGAAAAGGTTTTGCTTGTGAAGACTGATGCAAGAAAGACCTTGAACTTTAATCTTTCCTGTATTTACTTATCAGGTCACAAGCTTTAGTGGCTCAACGAACATGAGAAACAAACCCCTTCTTCTTCCCAAATTTAGTTAGTTAAGACAGACATCAACAAGTTCACCCTAGCCTCTCATCTGAAACACGAAGAATAATTGTGTGGTTTTCCTCCCACCCAAGCCAATCTTTTTTTACTTTACCTGTGAATAAAAAGCTTTATAAATCTTTGTTTTGGGGAAAAGTGCAATCATCAAAAAGTTGTCCTGGGTATGGAATTCAATTGGTAGATGAACAAGCAAGGAACTTTTGACGTCTATAAAAAGAGCAGCAACAATACTAGTTGAATCCTAGAAAAGGAAGATACAGGACAAATTATAATTAACAGTTATTGAAAGTGAAAAAAAGGCTTGATACATTAAATAGCAGAGGTCAGAAGAGAACTACTACAGTCATAGCTGGGCACACGTAAAGATCTGAACATTCATTAGCTTGCATAGCGCAGGTATGGAGCAGAAGGATCAACTGCAGCTACTTACAGTACTCCTCAGATTCTACTTTGCAGCCATTAGAGATCATAAGCTGTAAAGAAAGCATCTGAGATTGTTCTAAGCACCTAAGCTTTGTCTTGTCTTGAAAAGAAAAGCTTGCATTTTAACATCTACTCCTTTCCCTCCACCAAAAACTCGACCTTTAGCCCTTTCCTCTGCTAACGCTTCACAACAAAGCCACCTTCATCTATATCCACACATCTCCTCTGACACAGATACCCTGGAAGAATGAACGAAATGTCAGCTAAAGAAATTAAAAGGATGGCATGGTGCCATTGCAAACTTTTTTTTTTATATGATGCTCTTGAGTCTTTGATCTGAAAGGAACCATGCTGCAATGAGATACAACCATCAGGCCTGCAATTTAAAGCGTAGGTGACTTTCATGTTGGAAGTGTCCTGTTACTCTCGGATTCTTTAACGAGCACAAGTTCTATTAAGTCTATTGCTCTTTCACCTGAATTATGTCTTCGCCAACAGGAAGTTGAAGCCCTCAAGATCAGCGTCCCTCAGAAGCACCGAACTCAGGTTGGCCAATTTTTTTTCTAACAAAATAACACTGATCCATGGTTTTTTGGATTTCAAGATAGGCATTTATGTACAACTTTGCAGGATGCTGAAGTGTTTTATGCTCAAGCTTTGACTTGTAACTCTTTTCACACTAAAGTATTAGAAATACAGTACAATCCAGCAGTGTGAAATATCCCTGGAGGATGAGGATTCCATTACTAAGGGTTCACATCAGAAATCGAGTAACATCCATCTCCCTTTCAACAGACACGGGCAAAGAACTCTACTTACTTTCAAGAAAAAGCTCAAGTTGGGGAATACTCACATAAGAATCGGTATCAACTCAGAGACATTTGCAAACAGAATCTCTACCTTTTGCTGACTGAGGGATTAATTATAAAAGTAATCCTCTCAAAGTCATTGAGGTTACTGAAGAACATACAAAAATGCTCTCCTAAAAGAGACCGATTTCTCTTAAGAGAAAACGGCTTTTGGAACATGGTCCACAGGCCCTGGATTCTGCAGGATAGCTTGCAGATTTCATGAGGAGCGACTAAAAGGCCATACATGCTGCAATCTGCATGTGAAGTGCCCAACAGAATGTGCTCCTCCTCCTGGAAAATGTTTAGGGTTCCACAAATTGAAAAAAGCTGAAAAGAAGCAGCAATAATTCCAACAGACATAAGGTTGAAAGAATCCATTTCGAAGTTTTACAAGATGTTAATGTTGTTGTGAAATCTAAGTATTACTTAATAATATTTGTTCACTTGATTAATGGCCAAAATGAATGTTGAATTCAGGTATTTACAAGCTGAAATACTTGGTCTTTAATAACACCTTAAAACCAAGCACATGGCATCTTTACTGTATAGAGCTTAAGGTGCTTCGATACAGTTTATTGAGCCACTGAACAGCTACAGAAGAAAAAGAAATAAACCTGGGAGTTTGGAGACTGAGTGGCAGTGTAGCCTGTTGGGTTTTCTTTTACTCCCAGTGTGGCTGGTACTACGCCAGAATAGTGCTGCCTTAGGGGATGGGAGATGCACGTTTGACACTGCTAAGCTTAGGATGGTTTCTGCTTCAGACCTTCATGGTACAGTTTTGTGAGGAATCTACCCTGCCCTCCATACACTCGATGTCTATGAGCCTCAAGGACTTCCAGAGTGTAGATGGCAGCTTTGTACCCAGCATCTCAGTGTAGAGAAGCCTGAAGCACATGTTGGAGGCAGAAGTGCAGATATTTTCAAGTTAAAAAGAGGAGCATCTAGCAGGCATGGTGATAGAGCTGCTAAGAAACTGGACTTTGCATCACTTAAAGTCTTTGTATCTTTTATTTTAATCCTAGCGTTAAATTATCCTTTCTTTTCCATCAATATTGTTGCAATAACTTTCGGGAAAAGCATACTAACAATTACCCTTCTTCTCCTGTCACTTCTTAACATTTTAAGATCTCCACCCTTGTATTATGCCAAGTCAGTTGAACAATAAAATGCTCTCTGTCAAGGTTTAGCTTTACACAAAAATGTGGCATCAGTTCAAGAATGATAGCCAGGTCCCATAAATAGCTAGTTTTATGAAAGTGAGTGTCTTGAATCAAACAATGGAAGGAAGGTCAGTGTTAAAATAGCTTCTTAAACTACCAAGGGGCAATCAATATGACATACAAGAAAAGGCAGCTAAGGTAAGCTTCTCTTCACTGTTGTGTTTTCATCTCGATTGAATCACACATTTTTATTGTATTTTGCTGGTTTCCTCCATTATATGGTGAAATCATAGCAACACAATGCCTTCTGGAGGTCACTAAACCAATGTGTAATACTATACCTGAAGAAAATAGCAACTAAAGGAAACATTTCCCCCCCCCAGTNGAAATGTCAGCTAAAGAAATTAAAAGGATGGCATGGTGCCATTGCAAACTTTTTTTTTATATGATGCTCTTGAGTCTTTGATCTGAAAGGAACCATGCTGCAATGAGATACAACCATCAGGCCTGCAATTTAAAGCGTAGGTGACTTTCATGTTGGAAGTGTCCTGTTACTCTCGGATTCTTTAACGAGCACAAGTTCTATTAAGTCTATTGCTCTTTCACCTGAATTATGTCTTCGCCAACAGGAAGTTGAAGCCCTCAAGATCAGCGTCCCTCAGAAGCACCGAACTCAGGTTGGCCAATTTTTTTTCTAACAAAATAACACTGATCCATGGTTTTTTGGATTTCAAGATAGGCATTTATGTACAACTTTGCAGGATGCTGAAGTGTTTTATGCTCAAGCTTTGACTTGTAACTCTTTTCACACTAAAGTATTAGAAATACAGTACAATCCAGCAGTGTGAAATATCCCTGGAGGATGAGGATTCCATTACTAAGGGTTCACATCAGAAATCGAGTAACATCCATCTCCCTTTCAACAGACACGGGCAAAGAACTCTACTTACTTTCAAGAAAAAGCTCAAGTTGGGGAATACTCACATAAGAATCGGTATCAACTCAGAGACATTTGCAAACAGAATCTCTACCTTTTGCTGACTGAGGGATTAATTATAAAAGTAATCCTCTCAAAGTCATTGAGGTTACTGAAGAACATACAAAAATGCTCTCCTAAAAGAGACCGATTTCTCTTAAGAGAAAACGGCTTTTGGAACATGGTCCACAGGCCCTGGATTCTGCAGGATAGCTTGCAGATTTCATGAGGAGCGACTAAAAGGCCATACATGCTGCAATCTGCATGTGAAGTGCCCAACAGAATGTGCTCCTCCTCCTGGAAAATGTTTAGGGTTCCACAAATTGAAAAAAGCTGAAAAGAAGCAGCAATAATTCCAACAGACATAAGGTTGAAAGAATCCATTTCGAAGTTTTACAAGATGTTAATGTTGTTGTGAAATCTAAGTATTACTTAATAATATTTGTTCACTTGATTAATGGCCAAAATGAATGTTGAATTCAGGTATTTACAAGCTGAAATACTTGGTCTTTAATAACACCTTAAAACCAAGCACATGGCATCTTTACTGTATAGAGCTTAAGGTGCTTCGATACAGTTTATTGAGCCACTGAACAGCTACAGAAGAAAAAGAAATAAACCTGGGAGTTTGGAGACTGAGTGGCAGTGTAGCCTGTTGGGTTTTCTTTTACTCCCAGTGTGGCTGGTACTACGCCAGAATAGTGCTGCCTTAGGGGATGGGAGATGCACGTTTGACACTGCTAAGCTTAGGATGGTTTCTGCTTCAGACCTTCATGGTACAGTTTTGTGAGGAATCTACCCTGTCCTCCATACACTCGATGTCTATGAGCCTCAAGGACTTCCAGAGTGTAGATGGCAGCTTTGTACCCAGCATCTCAGTGTAGAGAAGCCTGAAGCACATGTTGGAGGCAGAAGTGCAGATATTTTCAAGTTAAAAAGAGGAGCATCTAGCAGGCATGGTGATAGAGCTGCTAAGAAACTGGACTTTGCATCACTTAAAGTCTTTGTATCTTTTATTTGAATCCTAGCGTTAAATTATCCTTTCTTTTCCATCAATATTGTTGCAATAACTTTCGGGAAAAGCATACTAACAATTACCCTTCTTCTCCTGTCACTTCTTAACATTTTAAGATCTCCACCCTTGTATTATGCCAAGTCAGTTGAACAATAAAATGCTCTCTGTCAAGGTTTAGCTTTACACAAAAATGTGGCATCAGTTCAAGAATGATAGCCAGGTCCCATAAATAGCTAGTTTTATGAAAGTGAGTGTCTTGAATCAAACAATGGAAGGAAGGTCAGTGTTAAAATAGCTTCTTAAACTACCAAGGGGCAATCAATATGACATACAAGAAAAGGCAGCTAAGGTAAGCTTCTCTTCACTGTTGTGTTTTCATCTCGATTGAATCACACATTTTTATTGTATTTTGCTGGTTTCCTCCATTATATGGTGAAATCATAGCAACACAATGCCTTCTGGAGGTCACTAAACCAATGTGTAATACTATACCTGAAGAAAATAGCAACTAAAGGAAACATTTCCCCCCCCCAGTGCTTAGGAAACAATAACCAATCAAAATAATCTCTTTTCATTCTGAAAAAGTGATAGTTAACCGAGCGTGAGTGCCTTGAAGAGGGAAAAAAAAAAAAAAAAAAGCTGAGTTACTATCATTAACCTACTTCTCAGTTCCCACTCAGGCAGAAGACCAAACTATTAGCGTGGCAAGTTGGCCAAGTGAAGTGATACAAGTTGATCACAGGAATGGCAAAACTCCACGCCTAGCATTGTGTCTTTTACTGTAATTGCTCAGAATATGTGTAATTACATGCAACATGCCTTTCCTTCTCACTTCTCAGCTTGGGAAACATGAACCAGTCATTCCCTTCACCCTGTCAGTTACACAACGCTCTGACAGTAGACAGACACCACTCGTGACCTCTCCAGAGATAAGCAGTACACTGCCATGAACATTTGACTGAAGGTTAAATATATTTTGAATAGAAGGCAGCATTTCACCCTCCAATACACCATATGACTTCACAATGCCTTGAACTTTTCTCTATCCATCACTTAAGAGCGCTAGATGTTTTATGAAAGCTATGTTCTGCAATTTTTCTTTTAATAAAAAGCAATTTTCCACACTATTAAGACCACATTGATAACTCAGTCTAATACAAAATTCTCTCCTCCTTACAGTTTAGCTAATCGCTAATTGGTTAAACTAACCAATACGTAAAGTGTAGAGATTTGCGTCAGTTATTACAGTTTTACGTATACACTTGTAGAACTGCAACTGAAATGGAAACTTTGTACTAGTACCCTACAGAAGTATTGTTAAAAATTGATAAAAAGTTTATGACAATAGGAACAAACAAAATACTCACCCCATCATAGAGAGAAATGGAACTCATATGGTTCTTTGAAATGGAAATGCTGCCATGGTGGGGATCAGAAAAGAGAATGCCATCTGAAAAGAAGTACAATTTGCCTAAAATTTGAAAGAAAAAAAATTGTATTAGTTATGTATCAATATTTCAGCATCATGCGATGCAAGACTCTTCTTTGTGAGGAAGAAATCTATATTCTTGCAGAATTTTGTTGTATTTAACATGCAGTACATTTGGGTAAAGATTTGGCATGGTATCTAGACAGCATTCAGAGCACAACCATTTGATCTTTACCGGATCTCACTATCAAGGGCAGGAATCATGACTATGATTGCATTTGACTTAATCTTATCCCCAGGAGTCCACTTATTGTATATATTCTGTGGGGGTTTTTTTTAAAGCCAAAAAAATTCCATCATGTTGAATCGCAAGCTTACAGAAATGCAAAAATGGCAAAACAAGAACTTAAGAAGAACTTACTTCCAAAACAACTGAAAATA
The DNA here is from genome assembly GCA_013400755.1 of Pelecanoides urinatrix. Lineage (NCBI taxonomy): Eukaryota > Metazoa > Chordata > Aves > Procellariiformes > Procellariidae > Pelecanoides > Pelecanoides urinatrix. The sequence continues at coordinate 82,513 of VZTQ01009712.1, read as the reverse complement.
TACATTGTAACAGTATTAAAGTTGGTCAGATTTTCAGCAAAATGTCAACATACTAACACATACCATGCAGACAGTAAAAAAAGTCTAAGATGACAGTTTTCCTTTCACTTCCTCACCAAGACAAAGTTTAAAACAGAAAAGCCCTTTACCTGCAGACTTGCATTTTCTTTTGCCTATAGAGATAACTGTTACTGGGCTAGCAATTTCCCTGGAAGCTAACAATCAGTGACAGCTAAGAGAGACACGGCATTCATTCTATCTCCATTTTTCTTGTCATCTTACAGACTTTTTGGTTCTTAACAAACCTGCACGACCAGGGAAAGCAGCTGGAAAATGAGAAACAGCAAGGCTAGATGGGGTAACGGATAAAAGCAAAATTCCACCAAAGTGCTAGAAACTGACATCAGCAAAAAGCTCATTTCCGCCGGTCGTAAGAAAGCCATGAACAAATGACTAAGCAGGGGCTGCCAGCTGGACCTCTGCTACCAGTGCTGGGCCATGCATTAAAAGCAGGATCACATCCCATACAGGGAAGCATGTGAGTCAGCAAAAGGGAAAGGTTAAATATTTTCTTTAAAGGGAAAAAAAAAAAGGACAAAAAGAAACCAAAAAAAAAGGTATTACTCGGAGTTATGCTTCAAGAAAAAGCAAAGCCAAGCAGCAAAGTAACTAACACATACATGACTACACATCTAGCTCGATCTATCCAACAATGCTCAGAAGAAAGAATAAAGAACTATGACATTTTCCTCTTGAAATGGCAACTTAGAATAAGATCTTCAAAACTGTTCAGTATTAAGGCTTTGTTTCATTAAAAAAAGAGCTTGATATGAATCAAACCAAATCACCATACCTAGATTTCAAGAGTTACATAAAAAACATATAGGCTCTGCTAACTATGAACATAACTGTTACAGACTGAAGCTTCTAGTTAACATAAAAATTGTGCTGGAGAGACAGCTACTCTTAAATTGGGAAACACTTCAGTCAGAAATTCAAGGTCCAAATTCAGAGCAAGTGGAATGGAGACAAAGCCATACATAATTACGCAAATGTGGAAGTTTAATAGTTTACATAGACAAGATGTTCATTGCTGATGCTTCCAGGGCTCAAAAAATCCAAGCCACAGCACAAGTATATGCCTTCTATTGAGCGGTCAAGGAAGAAAAATACAACACTTCCAGTACATTTCTGTCAAATCTCACAGAATATCACACTTCACAGAGAATTGTCAATGGGGAAAGAAAGGAAATCAGAGATGTTAATTATTTGGTAACAGAAAAGCAAGCCAAAAATAGTATTAATTAATCCAAACTAAACCAGCTTCCTTTACCATGGAAGTCAGTGAATTATATCAAGAACAACTTGATATACTACTTGTGTAACTTCCACAAGTGATTAATCACAGAATCCCAGGATAGTTTGGGCTGGAAGGGACCTTAAAGATAATCTAGTTCCAACCCCCCTTTCATGGGCAGGGACACCTTCCACTAGACCAGGTTGCTCAAAGCCCCGTCCAACCTGGCCTTGAACACAATCACAAAAGAGAGTTTAATTGGCAAGACTGATTGACTCAGTTAAGTTCATCCTACAAAAATCCATAACACAGCAGTTGTATCAGCATACTAAGGAAAAGCGTGAAATTTTTTTATGCATTTTAGTCACGAATATATACCTTATTACAGTAAGACACGAGCGACAGAGAGGGAAGATAAAAGGTGCTCTCACACAGGTGTTCTTCACCTAATCTTGCCAGACTACATAGCTGCAACCTCAGTAGAGCCCAAATCAGAGCACAGCAAACTGCCTTGCAGCGTACGTGAAAGGGAACGAGATCAAATTCATTTTCACTTGACACCTAAGAAAATATCTCGCTCGTTGAAGTGTTACATAATAGTCCTTATACCACCTACTTAAAACTCTCCATCCCAAGAGTTATCGAAATATTTAACTTCACAAATCTCCCCAAAAAAGGGAAAAAGTAAATTGCTCCATTGGGGCATACACAGCCAGTTTTCACAAAGCCAAAAAAAAAAAAATCAGCGTTTTTTTCCTTAGTTATTTACTGAGTGAATCTGTGCCCGCACTGTATTGCAGAATAGCTAAATACGTTATTCTGCATTAACCTTCTTTAAATTCTGTTCAATTAGAGCAAAAGCAAATTCCACTTTGTGAAAATCACTATTTATTTGCCTCGTACATCATTATTTATCCTCAATACTCTCTTCGCATAACTACAAAAACAATAAAGCTAAAGATTTTCCCTACAGATCATCAGCTTATACTAAGCACTTAGATGTCAGATATTAGTTATCTGCTGTTGTACAGCAATACTGTGACAACAGTACCTTCTCTGGACAGCAGAATATAAAAATATTGTGCCTTAAGAAATATGTTTTGATTCAACAACTTCTATTTATTCTTCTGTGAGTTTTCTCAAAGCAAAGCAAGGCACATTAATGCAAGGCTAGGGAGTGAGGGAAACCCCTCCCAACAGTCCTCCCAGGTTGTCTTTAGTCATATTATTGGGATATTCACATTACTTAAGATCTTGAAGGAAAATGCGCCAAAAGAAGAGGAATGATCCAAGGCTGTTGCTAGTAATCTTGTGTCAGAAATCAGTAACTTGATTGAATCTGAAAAGGACCAAGATCGAGCATCTTTCTGTAATACAGTGAGCATCTGTGCTAATAAACACTGAAGTTCCTGAGTGAAAATGACAATGGAAAAAACCTGGAACAGCGTGTCAACTCCAGGAGGCGGCTTCGGTAGGAACAAAGAACACAAGGCTGTAAATAAATTTAGAAGCAAACCATTCCACAGACAGCATATCACGTTGCCCAAAAGGTACATACTTGCCTTCACTTCTTGAGCTGAGAGCCCATCGCATACTGTCACTACTGTAATGGCCAAACTTTCCAACCTAATGTTCACATAGGTACAGAAAAAGCAGAAAACATGGCACACCATCCATTAAGGACAGAAGAAACCAATTTGTGCCTGCTTTTGAACTTTAACTATGGGAGAAAGCCATCTCCCAGGTCTGCAAAGACTCATTCTCAATCATGTGAGACGAGTCCCGTGTGCCTCAAAAGCAAGGCTACGGCTCTGACAGGAATTCCTCTTTAGGACTAGCAGTTTCAAGCAGAGGTTGGGGACAAAAAAGTAAAACATGAATTCTAACAACAGAAAGTTACAAAGGAAAACAGAAAGAAAGTTTAAGACCATGGTATAGGTATGCTTACCAGATGAGTAGATCCCAGAAACTGTGCATCTCTCTCATGTTTTAAAAAAAAAAAAAAAAACAAACAAGTGGACCAACTAAGTAATTGAAAAAACACATCTCACCTTCTGCAGGCACGGCCTGTGGATTGCTAGAACAAATATACGCTCCATCACCTCCGGTGAGTAAAGTGCCCAGAAAAGATTTGTCTTCCTAAACAGGAAAAACAAATAGTAATATCACAGACTGCATCAAGGACTGTGATCCAGGCAAGAATATTTTTTCATGCTTTTGCTTGAGGAAAAAAAAGATTTTTTTTTTTTTTCTTAAAACAGCATCTGTCAGAACTTTTAAAGAGTTTTAAACTGCATTGATACAGAAGAACTAGTGAAAGACAGCATGTCAAGAGTATAATTTTTAAAAGCACTTCCCCCCCCCGCTTTTGGTTTTGCCAGCAGCTATTAAGTTACAAGTTATTGTCACAACCACAAGGCATAGCTTTTTGTTTTTAGATTGTCAATCTACTGAACTAAAAGTATATTACAGGAAAATAAATCTATTTGTAATGAAGATTTCTGGTAACCACAAATTAAACCACAAATGTGAAACTCATGTGGTTTAAGATGTTCCCAGATCCCAAATTCTTTTCTTTTTCATAGTGCTTAAAGTGTTTTCTTTTAGACATTTAGCATGCTAATTAAGTTAAAAGAAAGTTGCATGTAGAGTGGCATCGAGTTTTGGGGGTTTTTTGAAACACATGAGCTCCCTGGGTAATACTTAGTGAGACTTCCATGAAATCGTAGCTTTATTAGAATTCTTTTTGCTCTTGGGTTTTGTCTGAAATAAAGAAAACCTCAAACTTTTACACACAATGTATTTTTTTTGTAGGTCAAAGTTTGAAAGAGACAGGGTAGAACAGGCAAGTCTTTCATAGAAGAGGACTAACAAACACAATAAAAGCCAGTTTTGCTAGCAGCTAAGATTTTTTGAATACTGGTTCTTGAAAGTGTAACTCCTATAATTTAACAAAAATGTTTAATTTTACCTTCAAGGTATGCTGTGCCTTTTCAGACAGTTTCACATCACTATCTTCAACCTGTAGCCAGAAACAGTTTCCATTTGTATTGTTAATAGATAAAGCAAGTCTAATATTAAATAAAAAGCGTTAAAGAAGACTCAAGGCAAACAAGAACCTTAGCTACCACAGATAGATATAGTCCAGAGGCCAGAGCGCTTCAAAGACAGCTTTGTGCTCTTCAATACTGTGTTACCATGGGACTGAAATAGTTCCTTGAAACACATTCAAGGGGATACTCCCCATTAAATTGTTTTATGGACTAAAATAGTATTGTATAGACACAAAGTAGTGTAACCCATTCAGTCTTATTTTTTATTACTGTTAAAGTGTTTAAGAATTATGGATTGCCAAAGGGCATAATGCTGCCCAACTTCATAACATTAAAGAAAGGTCTACTTCCAGACCTCTCTGCTGGGGCAGGCATTTAAGTGATCTAAAGTGCCCCACAATAAACAGAATTTTCAAAAGTCACACTGTGTACTTGAAAAACACCCAGGCCTTTACACAGCTAAAAAATTAAAGTGGTGAAAATGAAATAATTTAAAACTTGTGTTATGAATGGAACCATCAGCCTGTTTCCACTTACTAGTTTTTCACTTCATGACCAAATTAAAAAACCAGAGTAGTATTCTTGTATTAATACTCTGTTTCAATGCCCAAGTTCCATACTTTTTCCTCACACATCCATACTTATATAACAAGTTATCATTTGTGAATCTGTATGTATAGAAAAAACTCAAATAAGTTTGTGTACTAACCAGCCAAGAAGCGTGTCTTGGGATAGCTGCAGTCAGTATTACGTGGCTGGTTTCTGAATTAATGCTGCCATCTGCAGGGAAGTAAATGGAAAGCAAAATAGTATAATACATCCATATACTTCAGACTGTTCAATAAGTTACTGTTACGACTTGAAATTCCTTTAGGAAATATGAAGATTTCCCCATTATTTTAAGGGCTTATTAGTGTTTAAGCGAAGCTTTCACAGCAGACTAGCTCCCAGTCTTCTTGTGCTGTAATATACACAGAGCTGCTGTACAATACCAAAGAAACCCTGCTTTTATTCTTGTCTTAGTATAAAGCTTCTTCCTTTGCTCTCGTCCCCACCAAAAGTGTTCCAACTCCCACGGTTAAAAACCCACAGCCTGTCTGGATACAAGCGTTCATAAATATTGTTCAGACAACCTCAGTAACTATCTACCTTTGTCACATGTAAACAATCTGGAAAATATGCACTTGCCTGAAGTTATGGAAGTTACTCAGTATCCTGTATTTTAAATGTAAGACTGTTCCAAAAACAAACTTTCTAAAAATCATATCCTTTTTTATTTTTGTTTCACCTCTTCCAAACAAAGAGCAACTGAAATTAAAACTTATCATACAAAACGAGTGTTACAAAACTGATGGACGAGAGCTGTTCAAATTTCCTCATCCAACAGAAAACATTCACTGAGACTGAAGAAAATTTAGGAAGGATACTATTACACTTGAATTTTTTACACCTCAGCCCTGCTGTATCACAAGGCAGCCATAAACCCCAAAGTTCTTTCAGTGATATTAGAGAAATGTGACACTTAAGACATTCATTACTAGCAAGCTAAAACATTTAGGACTTTTAATTAACCCAAAGGCTTAAAACTATAATGGTAATAGTAATAGCATCCATCGGAAGCCCTTTTGCTCTTCCATCACACCAAAGCTAACAAAATGACAACACTGGTGTTAGAATTTAAAATAGTTACCTTTTTCTTTTACTTGTATCTGTGACGTTAGAAAGGACTCTGAAAAGACAACAGATCCCAAGCATCCTCTTCCTGTGAGCAAGTCTGGAATGTCAAATACCATCATAGACGCCTACAGCAATAAAACAGTTGGGCAGAAAGGAAGGGAAAGCAGAACTTGAAACATTTCAATTGAAGCAGCAAAATCTGTATCTTTTAAACCTCCTAAAACATCGCTTGTATATTGTGGTGCAAAGTCTGAGATCATAACTTTATGTTAATGTTTTATCCCAAATTCCACTGTCTGGCTTCATGTTAAAACTCAATCTTACCTCGGTTTCAGCATCTGAAATCTGTCTCATCTCTCCCCTTACATTTGTATTCAGATAGATAAAAATCTCAGCATGCCCCACAAAAAAAAAAAAAGCCACTCGAGCTCTATTTTCTAATAAAATGTATAATCAGAATACTGAACAGCTTACTTACCGTTTTAATCAAACTCAGGCTATCCTCATTATCTAATGGAGTAATTCTGGAACAATAATGATAATTAAATATTTAAAGGTTAGATCATTTTGAGTGACTTCATCGCAGCCAAAAAAGCTATTTCATTTTAAAATAAACTCTTATTTGTGTAGGCCATTTCAGTCAATTAGACAGCATGGGGATTAAAAAAGCACAAGCTTGTGATATCAACTAAGTTAAAAGCACGGTTTTAAATGGAAACTCTTAATGGGCTCATGCTGCTTCTATTCATTAACAGTTAATAAAATTGGTCTGCCCAGTTGTTTTAGATTTTTTTTCAGATGTTTTTAAGATTCCACAGAATTACAGATATAAAATCATTAAACTGTCTCATACACAAAAGCATTTAGTACATTTTGTACGAAATAATCAAACGCAATGTTTTCTCAAAAGTTCCAAGACAAGAAAAATAGATGCATTACTGTATTAAAAACACTAATTAATAACAAGAAGAGTAAGACAGTGATACAAACCTTCCATGATTATTCACAGCCTGAATTTGAAAAGCGATTTTGGAGCTGTAGAACAGAAATTGTACTGGTGAAAATTGCGTTTTATACTTCTTCTACATGTAAAAAATAAGCAATAATAGATTTAAGCAAAATAACTCCTGAAGTGATTAAAAAAGCAGGAAAACAAAAATGGAGTAATTATAATGATTTTAAAAGTCTGAATGCATTACGAAGTCTTGGAATTTGGCAGTCATGCAAGCACAGTTTAAAATTAACATTTGACATATTTTTTTCCCCAAAGAAGCTAATACATTGACACAATACATCAATCAATAAGGTTGGAAAATACATACCGTAATGCAGTTTTAAATTGTGTTAAATGAAGGGTTTCTAACACAGACATGAGCACCTGCTCTGCTACCTCCTTTGCCTGAAAAAAGGAAATTGAGAATAAAATATCTTTTCCCATACTTCCAAATCCCAGCAGCTACAGGAGCACCCATAAGATAAACAAGAGACCATACACTAAACAATAACACACTGATGCACCAGGCTAAAATTTGTTCTTTCACATATGTGATTTTCCTTACTATAAGGTTAGGAAATATCATGAAAGATGGAAAAACAATTGTAGAGGGATAAGATTAGATATACTCTGAAATGTCTCTTTTTTAAACAGAATTCAGAGACTGGTTGGAGGCCACGGTATTAACTTCATTAATGTTATGCAGTTGACTGAAACTTTTTTTTTTATTTTGGTTTGCATGTAATCTTATATTGCAAGCAATCCAAATCAACAATTACAGTGTACAGAATCAGTGCTTCATTTACCTTGGATTCAGTGGAAGTTTTAGCATAGCACTCAATGCCAGCAAGCACAGCCTCTACAACAGCAGTATATATTTGCGACAACAGCGTACTGAAGAGAAATACAAACACAACATTTACTAGACAGATAGAGTTTTCTTCCTCCTCTGCTTAAAGGAGCATTTTCTCCTCTTATAACACAACTCCCTTATATGGAAGGGGTCCGTGTTCAAGTAAGCACAGAAATAGCTTTATACTTAACCTTTCGGTTTAAAAAATAAATTAGAGCAAGTAAATTGCTCAAATTACAGAATGTCTTGGGAAAAAAACCTCTTGGCACAAATGTATCCCTGCTCTCATCAGTCGAGTAAAAAAAGTAAAAAATGTTTTATTGTTGACTTTTGCTGCAATTGTGTGGAGGATCACATCCTAAATATTCCAACAAGAATAGAATGGTAGCCCCATGTTCTGCAAAAGCAAAACTGGAAAACAGAGTGAACTGACTTCAAAGACTGACTTGTTCTGGAGCATGTCAAGCAAAAAAGATACCAAAACAAACCAGCCACCGCAACCTTTTGAGCAAATCTACATCACGGCTTAGTCTGATTCCCTTCTTAAAAGGGAACTGAAAAAATTGTAGAGAAATAAACAAAGGTTTATTAAACCCAGAAGCAACTTACAGCTACTGACATATTTATAGCTCCAGAACTATTGGAAAAAAACACCTGCGCCCAACTAAGAAACATCAGCCTCTGTCTTCCAGCTAAATTGGAACAAAAAGATAAGTAGATCGACAAAACAGTCCTACTTCCCCAAACTTTAACTCCTTTCATTACTCCTCTGCAACTGTTAGATGTTGAGGGAGGGAAGGGGCGGGGGGGAGGAAAGAGAAGGATACAGCATTTAAGCCATGTGCAAAGCGTTCCCGAAGGATGGAAAAAAGCATCTGAAGCTACCAAACATGGCCCAGCATGGAGGAACTCAAAATGCACATATGCTTGTCTTTGAACGTCATGCCCAATAGCAGTAAGAGATTTTAAAAATCAAACCTTCTTACTACTTTTTGAGGTTTCTTCTATGTAATTTCATGTACTAACACATGCATTTAACTTGTGTTTTCAGTACACACTCATTACAGGAAATGCATAATTTCTTCCTAACTCTGTAACCATTCCTATTTTCACTCAAATTCACGTATATATTTGCAAGAAAACACCTCACAGTGGGCTGTGCTTTACGTTAATATGCTATAGTTACCTTACGCTTCTTCGCAATTTAAAATTTCAACACTAACAATGTAAAGCAGAAAATGGTATTTTCTTAAAAAAAGTAAAAATACAAAGTTTACCCCAAGGTACTTAAAGTGACACAGCCAGTTTATGCACTCCAGCCAATCTGCACTCTAGGTCGCAATTCTGCTTCCTAAATACAGCCAAATCTGGATTGAATAGTGTTATGAAATATTTTTCCACTTTTTATTTCATTGAAAAACATTGACAAATATAAGAACCAGTTACGGGACTCCACTGCAAACTAATTCCAAAATCATGAGGTCAGGTTTGCCCAAAAAGCTAATTTTGCTGCTGTTGTTGAAACTAGATTATTTGATCCAATACAGGGACATTTCCAAAAAAAAGATATTCTCATTAAAAATACTGCCTCTATCAAGTGACCCCTCCTTTGCTTAGCACTTCTCTAGCCATCTCGATTAGAACTGTATTTAATACAAAGTCCTTTAGAAGTAGGACAATAAATATTCTGTATGTTTGAGCAGAACATATATGTAAGCAAAATTACCTCTTGAAGTTAACTTTACTATAAAAAAAGAAAAATCTGCTGCTCAGTCCAGTAACTTCACTTTTACGTCTTTGAGAACCATATCACAATTACCAAAAGTCAACAGTACTTAGCATGAAAGGTGACCACTGCCGGCTCCCTCTGACACACCTTTAATATCTTGCTAACATGGCAGGCAGGCTTGCAAACTGCTCTGCTGCAGAAGCAAGAAAGGCTCCTAAAATTATCCTAACTAGCAAGGAGGACAAAACCTCTAAGAAAAGGTTTGGTTTATCAAGATTAAGAGCAGTACCAAAGCAGATTATCTACCATGTTCTTAAAGCTTGACAGGTATCTACAACATGCAGAGAAGTGGACATCAACATGGATAAACAAAGTCTTATTTCGTGAAGGTCAAAATGTGCGGAAGCTTTGTAGCTTACTAACAAAAAAATTCAGAAGTTAACTTTTATCTATCCTTTAACAGAGTGAAATCTCTTTGCAAGTGTTCCCTGTTGGCATTTTCACTAACCATTATAAATCTTACAGATTGTTTAGTTTAATGAAACTAGTCTAAAAATTACTTTTACTTCTATCTGTGGAACATGTTCCCATTCAGTTATAGATACTTTCCCCCTCAGTGTATATGAAGTACATTTTAAAGCAATTCAAATAAGTGTTAAGATAAAAAAAAATAAAATTTAAGCAAAATTTACTACTATTTCCTTTCATACTCTGCTGTACAGCAGAAAGGATGTCACACTAACAATTCCTAGTTTGCTCACTGAAACCCTCAATGAGCAATTTGCCTTTGAAACCCTCTCACATCGACGTTATTCTAAATAAAAATGTAGCTCTGCAAATGCCAACAGCCACTGCTGACTAAAAGCGGTTTTGACCTACTGCCACAAGGTAGAAAGAGTGAAGAGTTAAGGAATAGTAAGAAGTTGGCAGCTTACACTTGTTCAGCTTGCTTGTGCATCTCATTGTCATTTCCTGTATTAAAAACGAAAATGTTTGTTTTAAGCACTTACAGAAGCATTCACACAGAACTTCTTGGGCATAACATTTCTGCTGCGTATCTTACATGACATTTATCCAGTATTTTATGTAACTGCAGTTTGTTTGCAGATTTAAAAAACAGCAAAGCACAGGTTAACCTGTATCAGTACAGCCAGTACATACTACAGCCAAGACTAAGACCTGCATCCCCTAAAAACATTGGGCCAGAACAAAGATCCTTCTCACGCTGTACCCTGTCTCCCAAAGTGGCCATTCCTGGATGCCCAGGAACAACTAGACCAAACGTATGCTGTAATTCCTTCCATTTTGCAAGCCTCCAAGCATCTTCTCTTCAGATACTTTCTGAGCCGACTATGGTTTCAAGATATATAGCAACCCTAAGGAGACTGACTTTATCCATAGATTCATGCAGCCATTTAAAATGGGTAAGAAAATTGTTTTTAAAAATTTTACATGGCTTGTTTTTATTAGGGAAGACAGCTATTATAATACACTATATTGGACCCAAACCAGAGGATAAAGGATAAAAGTCAAAATTTTCTCTATCCTTTTAAAAAATCTTCAATTATTTTGTAAACAAACAAAAAACAAACAAGCCCCCCCCCAAAAACAAACAAAAACATGTAAAAAAAAACAAAATTAAAAAACTACTGCTTTGAATTGCTATATTTTTTTCTACCAACCTGTATGGAACATGGACTTAAACATTTACCTAGTACCTGTAAAAGGCCTGCACACTCAGCTGCTCCCTACCTTCACACTGCATTCTGACGCAAACACAAATACACTTCTCAACCTTTGAGCCATTCTTTGCAAATGTCTGACAGATTTTCGCACATGAAGGTAGGATGTGCAACAGAACAACGTTCCATTATGATTTCATGCACTGGCTACAGAACTACACGGTATCTACCACTCCATGGCCAAATGCTTATAAAGGAATCAAAGCCATCTTTCCACCGCTACAAATTATTTATTATTATTTATTCAAAGAGAATAACTGCCTTAAATTACTGCTTGGTATTTTTAATATACTTACCCAGGAAAGGAATGTGAGTGGTTCCAAAAAAATAGGTCCTTGAACAAGCCAGAGGTCCCTTTGGAGACACACACTGCACTACCTAGTTGTCAGTATTAACGAGATACAAAAAGACCTTAGTAAAAAAAACTGGTGCAATAATTAACAATAAGCTAAGTTCCCCTTTAGTCTTTTAACGACTGACATACTACAGGAAGCGTACCACACAGACTTAACTGGATTTTAAAAAAGCAACTTACGTTTTCAAAGGTATATTTCACTTTTGACTTGACCTGAATGGTTGAAAGACTTTGGAAAGGAGAGGAGCTCTGACTTCCGTAAGCATTAAGCACGTGTTTCCTATGTCAACTGCTCTTTTCATGAAGAGGAAAGTGTGTCAGGTTCCCATAACTATGCTTGCGCTTGGTCTTATTTACTATTTTCATGACACCCTATTAAAACAGTATCACCTGTACCTGTAAATAAATCACCTTTTTAAAAACAATGTCAGAATCTGAGGACAACAGATGGAGCAAGTACATCAGAATAAAATTGTACTTGCATTTTGAAAGATATCAGATGATCTTAACGGGAATGTTAACAAGGGGAGAAAAAACAAAACTGGAAGTGTTTTTACAGAAATAGGGTTAGACAGAGCAGCCAAGGGAGGATGAGATTTCACCGGGATGCTAAAACAATCTTTTCTCAGGCTTTTGACATGTACGATGCGTCCAGAATACCCACGTCCATCCATCCCTAACTATACATGAAATGTTCTCACGACAAGATCATAACTCATCCCCTCAATCACACGTCCACTCCACGATGACCTGTACTCAACCACATCCATCTCCTCCGCAGCACAGACTTTGGACTCGCACAACTGACGGACGCTCCCAGAGCCCATGGCAATCGGCGAGCGGGGAGAACTACACAACGCAATCTGCACGCTACCTCTCCTCCTTCGCTGCGAGTTACCTTCTTGATGCACCCAGCCCAGCCAGCCAAAGGATCTCAATTTCCTGGGGTCGATTCCCCAGTTACGTCCCCTGCGCGGCAGTGCAACAAGCCATCGACCTCATCATATGTTTTAAAACTAAGCTTTTACTTGAAAACGGAAACAAGTTAATCTTACAACTTCATCTTAACATTCTTTGAACACCAGAAAGATTTTCAGAGATTCATGAACTGTTCAGTTGCTGAAGCATACGCTGAAATTTGGATACACATAAGTATCCTGTGTCTATTCACAAAGTCATTATCAAAAAAAAGTGTCTTTCCATTTCTTTTTAAGAAATGGCTAAACAATTCTGATTAAAGTAAAATCTGTGTGTCAGAGTTAAGTACATCATATACTACCATCAGGAAGATTTTCACTTCATGGCTAAGACAAACGTCCTCACAAACAGCATTTCCCTCTCCCCCACCCCACACAGCACCGCAAGTGTTTAAAAAGTTGTCTTTTCACAGGAGAAAAAAATGTTTTAACTCATTCAGCAGTCCCTGATTAAACATCCAGTGTAGTTTGACTTGGAAAGAGAAAGAAAAAAGGAAATTTGTTCCTTAAAGTAACTGATTGCTAAGGTAACATGTTTTATATGTTAAGAAAAATTGGGTACTTAACTCATGGAAGGTGAGCATTTTAAGGGCACAAAAAAATACACGAAGAAAGAGAAAATATTCACTGCTTCAAAATACCAGATAACTACTTAAAAGCCTTACCATATGCTTAGCAGTGCTTCCACCAAGGCCAGTGTTTCGAACAAGATGTCCTTCTGATGGAAAATTAAAGTTACCAGAGTTCAAGTTTTCCTTAGTTGAGTGGCTACCAAACAGAACAAAGGGCTGCCGGCTAGGGCTAAGGAGAAAAGAGTGTATCACCACCCAAATACTTGAAGAAAACTTACAAACAACAAATGAAATCAAAGCTTGCAAGTCTGATGGACCAACTACCGAATTTCTCACTAAAAGAGTAGGACAATTAAAAAAAAAAAATTACTACAGCTGCAGAAAGCTTCCCATTGAAAAGACCAAGTTCCAAAGAAAAAAACCTACTTGAATTAACAAGACTATAGTTTCTTTCATATACAAGAACGTATCTCAAGGCCGTTTTCCATATGCTATTAGAAGGGTTTTTTCCCTCTTTTTTGAAGTAAATTGCCTTGAAAAGCTGACTAGTTTAAAATTTACTCTCTTGAAAAACATTGAAATGACTATATTGGAATTGAACAAAACTATTTTGAATCCAGTTCTGGCTTTGGGCCCAAGACTCAACTGGAGAGGTCAAGGTTTTTCTTTTCATTATTTAAATGCAAACAACATAGGATGCTGAAAACAATAAAGGACATTGAACTCCACTGTTTAACCCCACATAAAGAAGAATCTCCAGAGACATTCAAGTAGCTAAGCAACCTTTATTTAGCTCAAAAGAGCAGAAGGCTTGGTTTTGCAACATATGACAAACACCCTTCCTCTCTCAGTTAAAATCCTATGCTGAAACAAAATAAAGCTGACCTGTATTGTCCAGCTTATATTGGCTAAGATTTTGGCTTTTAACTGCCCTGCTTTAAGCATTGGTCTTGTGCATGTTGTGACTCACAAAACCATACTGACTTCTTCAACCTTCATATTTTAATTGCTTTTGAGTATCATATACATAGGACCAACATTTTCAAACATAGCTGTCCTGTGTAATAAGTTCATGAGTTTGTTTAGGTATCTGACCATGAAGAAACTGATTGTATTAGAACGCATAAGGTGGATGGTGTCAAACATATTGACATTGTATATGTAATAACTACAGCATCAAATCCCATGAAAATTCAGTTTATCTCACCCAGAAGTACCTTTGCATATTTAAAAAAAAAAACATGCAAAGATGAGATGTGATATGCTGAGATTCCCAAAAGGAATTATAAGCATTATGGCATCAGTGATATGGAAATAACATATCGAGGTAGTAGTGACACCACAATTTCACAGGGAATAACGAGTAATACCTGTTATCTGTTATATGGCTTGAGATCATTCCGTGACTGAAATAACTTCTGAAAGGCTGTAAAGAAGCAAAAAAAAAAATCTGATTAACAAGTAAATGAACAGAAAGTATGATATACCCTCACTACCATTAAGAGCAAACCCAAATTATCCTTCTCAGAGAAAACTCCTGAACCCTCAAAAACTAATTCCAACTTCCATAAACAAACCCAAACACCATTAAGTCTCGTATATGCTTAGAAAGCAACTGCCGCTACCAAAAAGCACTGTGCTATTTTCACCCATGCTGTATGTTGCCATCAGTTATGTTTGATATTTGACATGTGCAACCTCAGCTTGTTAGGAGGTGCACATCCTGGAGCTTCCACCAAAATGAAAGTCAATCCACCTACAAACGGGGATCTGTCGTGCAGACATAAATCAATTAAGTCCAATTATCAGTGAACAAACACTCAACCAGGCAGTCCTAAGCCATCATACCATGGATAGATAAGGTGGGCGGTGAACTTAAAAACAATAGGTTTCTACTCCTCAAACACGAAAGGTGAGATGGGGTAGGGAGGGAAAAAAGGGGAAAAAAAAAAAAAAGAAAACCAACAATGCTGAATACTTATTCCTTCTGCATGGATGACACTAGCATTTCAAAGGATTACTGAAGCAGGCATACCTCCCCCGCCTGAGATTCTGATAGTTCCAAAATGAAGGGAATTTCAGTATCAAAATTCGCAAAAAAGTTGGTCCACTGGTGTTCAAAAATCATTAAATCCTAGAAGAAAAATATTCATCATTACTTAGTAAGGTAAGTGTTATACCAGAGAAGGGAAGTCACAGATTGTACTGAACGAACCCCAATTACTTAAGAACAACATAGATTACATTTCACTACACAGTACACTATTGCAGCCTGCCCAATGAAACAATAAGTACAAGAAAATAAACATCTTCTAAAAGATAAGGGCTTTCTGCTGGGTTTTAGGGGGTCTTTTTTTGGTGGGGGGTTTTTTGTTTGTTTGGGGTTGTGGGTTTGATTTTTTTTTGGCAAGAGAAGAGGCAGGAGAGGAAAAAGGACCAGAGCCCTGCCCTATCTGCTTTTAACCTGAGGAAGTACACTGTTTTGAGATCACTCGTAACTCAGACCTCATGATTCTCATAAGACTTATAAAATGAACACTTGGAAGATTTAGTTTTCAATTTTTAAATCTGCATATGGTTCTGCAGTAATTTCTATTTGACATTAAGGAAGCTTATGGTCAGAAAATGAGGAACAGGGCAGGGAATTCGGGAAGTTCATGATATGCAAGTGGCAGACAGTCATTTCTTTACCTGCATTTGTAAAAAAAATTGTTAAGTGGCAAAGGAAATAGCAGTAACACCTCACTAAAGCAGAATAAAAAAGGAAGATGACTACAGGTAAGTGTTGCATTCAAACTAATTAAAAAATCAGAGAATCAATAAAAAGAAAAGTGTGTGTCATGCTGATAAAGCAGGAACCTTACAGAACTAGGCAATTTTAAAATGCTCTCAAGATTACTTTCAGTTACTTGTCAGATACTAACTTGGAAGATAAGAGAGACATCCTGATTTTAGAAAGTGTAGTTTTTCAGACATAACAGGCAAAACTAGAACTGTGACTTTAGCAGTGGTATGAGTATTATACAGTATTTGAATTCAGCCACTTCATAAATGCAATGATGAATGAAATTTAGAGAGTTAATGTTGATGAAATCTCACAAGCCTCCCAAAATACTAATAAAGCTTATATTACAGGTTTAAAATGAAGGTTTACATTTAAGGGGAGAAACTATCATTGGGGAATATTCCAGTCTCAAATAAGCTTTTCACAGAAGCTAAGAACTAAAAAGTGCTTTTGTCAGCTTATTTGCAACATGCCAATATTGTACAAAATATTCTTTTAAATTCCAAGTTAAAATCAGAACTTCCTGAAATCAAAGCTATGTTAACAAAAAAAAGTATGAACATATAGCAATTTCAAATGCTCTTTAAGTGCACCTAGCTTCATCCTCACAGAGCAAATGGATCATTTTTAAAATCACCAATTTCTATGAAACCAGAGTTTCAAAACCCCATTAATTAATTCCCCCAGCCGAAAATTTGAAGTCAATTTAACCACAGCTTTCAGGCTCAAAACTTCAAAATAGGATAAGTAAGTGTTTCAGGGTAGACTTACCAGGTACAAGAAAACAGTTCCAAACATTTATCTCACTTCCACTGGGAAGGTGAAGTATCATAGAGTGACTATTTAGACTGACAGCCTTGTGAACTGTATGACATTTTAATTTTCATTACAGCAGTTGATTAAACAACCAAATTGGTGTGAACTACCAATATTTTATTAATAAAGGATACTTACTGCTGAACTTGCTACACATTAAAAGCCTACTTTGCCGGCAAGCTAGAAACTGATTAAAAAAATTAACAACAAAATAACATACACGAATACTCATACATTGCTTCCTCCTCTAGCACTGAGATCAGACCATCGCATTAAAATGAGGAATCACTTTACACTGCACATTTGTATTTCACAAAGCATCAGGGCAGCCACTGTGTGTCACTGTTATCCACTTAACGTAGTTACAAAGCAATCGTGAAAGTATTTTTTCCTGAAAGAATGGCTCTATGTTAAAGCTGATTTTTTCCCCCCCTTGCTGCAAAAGGAGGATTAACACACACAAAACATACCAACTTTCTGTACTCTGTACATAGTCCTATGACCTGAAGAATGGTCACACCATTTAGAGAAACTTATAGGAGAATTTCAGGCAAATTAAGAAACTCAAAGAATTCAAGAAAAGCTTTTTTAAAGTTTTGCAGGCTTTGTGGTAGGTTTGAAGAAAGGAGAGAGACCCTGCGAACAATAGCAAGCAGAGCCAGTAGATTAAGTCCATAAACACTACTAAAATCAAACAAACAAAATAATAATTTTGCTCTGGAGCGACACTAACAGACTAGAAGTTGATTTAGAATATTTCACCCACATTACCTCAAAGAGCAAGTCCTCCAAGGAAACAGGATCCATTTTGCTGTATGTCTTCCACAAATCAACACTGACATCCATTAACTGAAAAATATTTTAAACACACTTCTGTGAAAAACACCACAGAGAATGCCATAGATTCAGGTTTAGATCTCATTGAAACAGACTTGCAGCACGCCGCCCAGTCCAACAGCGCTCCTTAACTCTGAATTCAGAAATATTTTTAACACTACTGGTTACGAAAGAATTGACCAGATACAAGTGTTCTGGATGCTTCAGAGACTCAGCTCCTCAAGTGAGGGTTTAAAGTACGTGCAAAGTTTTGATTGCATCTTTCAAACAAATCATTTCACTAAGTTTTTCAAAATTGAGTTAATAGCAAAGAATAGTATCAGTTGGTGCAACCAAAAGGGAAAGATCAGTTTTCTGAGACAAGACAGGCAAGAAGCAGATTCCAAGGGTACTCATCCTACGCACCAGCCAATTCTTGCTGTAAGCGTAAGTTTAGGCAAATTTAGGTAAATTTAGGCAAAGCTAGTTTAACTTGGCAATTACCAATACCTCCTTCCAAGTAGTAAGATGATGCATATGAGAACACTATTCAAAAATATATTCTTAAGGGACACTTGTATCTGAATAATTTCTGCATTTACAGAGTTCCCCACTATCCACTTAATTAAAAATGCAACACTGACTGGAATTTTCTTAAACCACTGTTTTGCAGTTATTCCAGTTACTGATATTATTAGATACAGCAATAATGATTTCCCAGACATCGCTTCCATGAACCTGTCGAAACAGCAAATTCTCTGGCTTACAGCATCTTGAGCAACTGTGACTTGTGTAGTAAGAGTAATAGAGCAACTGCCCGTAAAACATTGAAAAAATATTATTGAAAATATAATTGAAAAGTTATCATCATTAGATTATCTTCAAATCTAACAGCGTAGAATGCACAGCAGAGGGAAAGTCAGTTTGAGGAGCTAAAAATGCACCGAGAACACCCTCTTTTAATAACAGCAGAAGTACTCATTTATAGATCATTTCCAGTGATCCCAAATGTACTTCCTCCTATAGATTGGTTTTCCCTCCCCATCTGTGACATATAGCAGCTGCCGAACAGATAACCATGCATAAACAGTTACGTAAAAAGTTAAGAATGCCACTTCCCACTTGAAATCCCCTTATGACTTTAAGGAGGAAGAAATCAAGAACTCAAGCTGGAACTGGCGGAACCAGCAGAGCTAACACACTTACTCTTAAAAACAGGTACTGAGAATTTGCACTGCTCCTTTTTAAGTCCGCAAGAGTGCCGTAATGACAGTATCAACTCCCACAATGAAACAGCAGAGGCTCCGTCTTTACAAAGTCATTGCCACACTGTGTCTATACATTTTCTCAAAGCCTCTACGGATTCATGAAATGAATTGGCAAGGGTAATTAAAGACTCAAACAACTCCTGAATTCACAGTCAAATTTTCATTGACTAATTTCAGACATCAGGAAGGGCTGTTGATACTTAGGCAGACCTCCACAAGGATGCTCATCTATTTGCACTTTGTATTTAACGATTTTAACAGGTTCACACAACAAGATGATTACAGTACTAGTGATGGAATGAAGAAAATAAAAGCATGAAGAAAGGTATCAGTGGAAAGAGCACAGTGCGCAGACAAAGGCACACTTGAAGTCATATAATAGATTTTTGAGCAAGTGTGTACAGTACTACATGTCATGAGACTTTAACAACGGTACTATTAATTCCTTGGGTTTTTCCCACTTGTCAGAAGTCAGACAAATAACATCCTGGCTGTAAAAATGGAGGATTGATAAGAAAAATAGGACATCTGTATCTTTGTGGCAGAGGTCCACGAAAATCAAATAAAAGAAGCTTCAAACAAGTACATAAATACAAAGCTGTCCTCTGAAGATGCTGTTAGAGCATATTTAATAAATAGGCAAATCAAATTACACAAGTTGCTCAGAGTGAAACAGCAAATCATGATTAGAACTAGGAGCATCATCCAAAATCTTGACTGTTGCCATATTCAGCAGGCTATGATGACCCAAGAATATATGTTGATGAGAAAAGTAGATGTATCTCTTGTGTCAAAACTAATGACACAAGAAATACACTCACTTCTGATTCTCAGTTCATTTCAAGGCATTTGTCACTTCTCTTGCACTGCTTTTGAAGACCTATACCCATCTAGCAGAGTTAGAAGAAGTATTTTCTGTTGTTGGTAGAGGAGGCTCTAGAAGAGAAGGAAAAAAGTCCTAAATCACAACAGGGGGGATGGGGGGCACACCAAATAATCACGGTTTATCCAGAACAGAGTGCTGTGTAGCTCATAACAGTCTCTCAGCAAGACTGTGGTGTCTCCATCCTTGCACATTCAAAACTTGGCTTCATAAGATCCTGAAAAGTTTCATCTGACTTGGAGTTGGCCTCCTTGGAGTAGTGAGTCAGGACTAGATGAACTTAAAAGGTACTTTCCAACTGAAATTATTCTATGATTCAATTTATACTTCAGAATGGAAATGGAAGAAAATGAAACATGTAACTACTTACTTCATATTTCATTGTAAAGAAGCCATCACCCCCAATTCCTTCCAGTGCAAAAGCCTGCACTATTGGCCACTTTTCAACAATGAACATATCAAATATCTGTAGATGACCTGCAAAAGAAATGTTTCACAGAAACATTCTCTCACAAATACTGGCAGTTTAACTGTCTGTGATATCTTAGAGTTGTTCTGACATTCTAATAAAGGATCTCAATTATCCTGTCTTTATTCAGCTTAAAATCTGTAATTGAAAAATGTTTTTTTACACCCCAAATTTTGTCCCTTTTTTCCAACTATCACTCTAGTAAAAGATATTATGTCTCCTTCCAAATTTCATTGTCAGACCATTAGCAAAACTGTGCCTATTAAAATTCAAAATACTAAAACAAGGAGCTTTGCTTATTCCTATTTCTTTAAATATCCGGCCTTAAGTCAAATACTGTCATTGTCATCCTCACATTAATCAGAAATTTAAGTTGGGGGAGAAGAAAACTGTTCAGCCTGGTACTCATCAGTGAAGCAGTAAGCTATCTGAAGTGAAATGTGATTATCATCCTTAAGCTACACACCTTCTTTAGATACTTCCTAATAAAGAACAGCCATCCTCCCCCGTGCCCTGACCCATTAATGATTTTTCAGGCAGTCAGAGCATATCAGCCTTTCCTCAACAGAAGCAATGAACAATTAGGAATGAAAAAAAAAAACCCACCACACAAGACTGAATTAGCTTGGTTTGAACTTACATGGTTCAAAAATAGAAAGCAATTTTCTTTTTTTTGTTTGCCTCTCACCTACCGTACTGTGGACCAAGAACGCCACATGCGCGTGCTGCACAGTGAAGCACATGCACTGCATTGCTTTTGCGTTATTCACCGTTGGGGGTACTGCAAAGTACACTTGTCTGAACAATGTAAGATTACTCTTGTTCAGGCTGCAAGACTGGCTACAGATCATAACAGGAAGTCATGCAGTTCAGTTTTTTCAGTGCTAAAAAAGGAAACTTGCATAACGAAATGTTTATTCTTTCCTTAGATAAAGAAGTGTTTATCTGGAGCTCCCATCTGAACAGAGAACTTCTGTAGCAGCAGAACACAATTCTCTGAATGCAAATTATTTCTTTGCCTCACGCTGTGAGCATTCACTTTTCAGATGAAGTCTAAGGGCTTAGATTTTTCAGAAAGAAACCCAACTCTTAAGTAAAAAGAGGCTAAAAGGAAACTATTGACATATTAATCTTTATTTCTTACCAAAGGAAATCTTCATTCCCTGAACTGCGTGACCTGCATGCTGCAAAATACTTACACCATGAGCATAAAACAAGCTAACCTACCTTGGCAGCTGTATGGAATACCAATGCGACTGCAATCTCGAACCATGTCTACGAAGCTAGAAATTTTGAATTCCTCTGCAGCTTCTTCATCTTCATACTGAAAGAAGTCATTTAAAATTTGATTAGGCATGCCTAATTCGGTTGTTAGTTTTGCACTAAAGAGAATATGTATTCTGCTGTTTTAATTCCATAGCAAATGTCATGTAATCCACTAAAGTATTACCTACAGCTTCCAGAAGCTGTAGTCTCTATATTTTGTAAACTCCATCATGGCAGTGATATATTCAAGCCAACAGAAATCGTTCTTTAAAAATCAAACTTCAGAGCAAGGTTTTTAATAAGGTCATATGAAGGCATAATCATATACTTTATCTTCAGCTTTCAATGAAGTCTTTCAACATCATCTTTATAAACAACAAAAGATATTTTGAGAATACCGACTGATGTGTCACAAAAAACTTGCCACTGAGGAAATAAAAATAAAATATTGCCAGCTTAAAAACACTAAACTGGGAAAGCCAACTGACAAGATATGCTTCAGGTCACAGAACAAGCAATGAGAACCAACTGCTGTCTGAAGGAGAGGTATATAGAGGAAAAGGAGGAGGAAAGAAGAGGAGACACCACCATGCTACACTATCTTGCTGTTTCACGCTGGTAGCAGACTGAAGTCATCTGTAGACTTCAGCAGACTGAAGAGCAGGAGTGAAGAACAAGTATCATACTTATGGCTCAGAAAAGCGTAAAAACTAGGCTGACAAGACAAATCACACAAAACCCACTTTTATAACAGAACAAAAAATTATAAATGCTCTCTGATTTTCACCTGAAAAGGCACAGTTTAGTAGCAAGCCTGAAACCAGCAGGCCTAGCACTGCTGGGTACTTTAAAAGTCACTCGCTTTCTGGAGCAAGATCAGAAAGCAGTAGCGTTTTGTCCTTTTTTTTTTTTTTTTTATGTACAGTGCTCTGAACTTAGTATCAAGGTAAATTACATGATTATGAACTTTTTGTATATAGCTCTTGTGAGCTTCAGGGTACACCCAACAAATTTATTTTAAGAACAAGTTCTTTTAAGACAAGCCTGAATTTAAGATGCAGCCCAAGTTCCTCCATGATGTGTTCTTTCTTCAATCCCAGGAAGCCAGATCAAAGTGTCAGTTCAAAGCCAAGCCCCAAACAGCTGCCAGTTTCTCAAGACTTAAACTGCCATTAGAATAAGAACTTGGTTTTTGGCAGGGTGCTAAAGGTTTGCTCACTATCTGCTATTGCAGGTATAAGTACAGCCCGTTCCATAAACGGTACAGACGTGACACCCAGAAAGCTTATACAGTATGCATCAAATTTCAGTACTTCATCTTTTTTGGCCATTTTGAAAATAGGCATTCTCTAATAATATGTTTTCTCTTCCAGTAACTAGGATATTCACTTAAATTCCTGTGGTCTAGTTAAAGGCAAGTGGGAAGGAAGGAGAGGCTATAGGTTTTGCCAGATTCATCAAGAGCTGCACAGAGCCAGGTACAGCATTGCTTTCTTTATTTCTAAAGCTCTTGAGCTTTTTTTTGTTTCATTTTTATAAAAGCAAGCAAAAATTGTTTCTATCGCTGAAGGAAAAAAAAAAACCATGCTTAGAAGTCACTACAGGCAGTTGTCCTGTAAACAGGATGCACTTAAAGCCTGACACAGCAACGTTTTTTGGTTTTTCTTTCAGAAGTAATCAAGGAAATTGGCAATTCTTATACATCAGAAATGTGACTGGAAGTGCATCGCTTAGCTCACTCACGTGAAACAGCAATGAAGTAAACCTTGTATTTTCAACATCAGAAATCAAATTTTTCCATTCATTTCCACAAATAGCAAGGTATATGATTTACCTTTCTAGTTACACCATTATTTCAAGCCAGTACTGTGTGATTAAGGTTACTACTTACCACAATAAATCATATAAAAGCCCATAAGCAGATGCAGCTTAAAATTCAATAGCAATTGAGATTGCAGTTGTGCTAGCAATAGTGTGTTAAGAACTACTCCAGTCTTGACTCCAAAATGCGTGTGTTTTGCCACCCTCAGGTACGCTTCAAGATTTGCCCTTTCAAGTAGGGATTTTGGCAACAGAAAAACCTTATCAATCCAGGCTTTAGATTTTGCTATAGCATGCTTTAACCTGTAGCTCAGCTGTTTACATCTTAACAAGAAGCAATTACCCCCCCTCTATGCAGCTCTCATGGGACTGTATCTAGAACACCGCATCCAGTTTTGGGACCCACATACAAAAAAAAGACGTTGACAAACTAGAGCAAGTTCAGCGGAGGGCCACCACGATGATCAGTGGGTTGGAGCACTTGTCCTACAAGGAGAGATCCAGACTTGTTCAGCCTAGAGGAGGCAATGGCTGAACCTCATAGCTGCCTTCCAACACCCACAGAAACGTCACTGAGATGGTGAAGCCAGGCTCTTTGCAGTGGTCTGCAGTTGCAGGATGCATGACAAAAGGCATGATTTAAAACAGTCCAGGAAAGGAAACACTTTTTCACTGTTAGGACAGTCAGGTAATGGAGCAGATAGCCAAGAGAAGTTCTGCAGTCATCATCCTTCGACTCTTTCAACATCCAACTGCAAAAAAACTCAAGTAACCTGTTCAGATCTCATCGCTAACCCTGCCTCAAGCAGGAGGTTGGACAAGATGATCTCCAGAGGTCCCTTCTAACCTGAATTAGTTTAGATCACAGAATTATGAAATATCAAACAGCCACATAAAAGCACATTCTATCATAAGCCCCATCGCTTTCAAGCTGGAAACTCAAGGGTACAAAAGGTTTCTCTCCCTGACCTCCCCATTCGTTCTTCCACCAGCTTCACTCACAGAACTGCAGGCTCCTAACCAACTCCCTTCAGATTTCAGTGTAATTCTAAATTAGAAGAAGAACTACACAGAGCTGAATGGGGGGGGGAAGCTTCCCATGATGGCATTTAGGAAGAAGCATTTCCAGTCTCAACTGGAATAAAAAGGTTCTTATTCTACACCTAGACAAACAGTATTTTCATTTTTTACTCCTCTAACAGTACTTCACTATGATAAACATAGCTTTTCTAAGAATACCTTGACTTTTAAATGCAAGATGAAACTCACATCACCCACATGGTCCAATGAAAGTGAGGCTAATAGCTCTTGAAAGGAAGAGTTGAAGGTTAAAATGAAAATACATAATAAAGTTTCTTGATTTTAAATGGCTTACTAAGCCAATCTTTTCTAATATTCTAAAACTATTGCAAACAACACATTAGAACACTGCTTTGGTAGCAAATAAGGCTATCATTGGAAATCTCAGTGTTGACTGTGGTACTTGATTCAGATTCTGCATTTCTTACAACCCACATGTTTTTCGTCATTAAGAGATCATTGACTCGTCAAAACAATAGTAATTAGTGGGAGAGGGGAGCAATTTGTCTTCATGCTCCAACAAATACAAAGTATTAAAACCATATTCTTCTTGCACACATTAGCAAAATGATTAATACCCATATATATACACGCAGATCACACCCCTGCTGAGTATGAAAAAGAAAAAAGACTTCTGGAAGGAATGTTAAAAAAAAAGTTCCACTTCGAATATCAGTTCATTAGCAAGTTCATTAGCAATTCTCATCTGCATTCATTTTTCTCTTACCTCATTTTGGGTTAGACAGTGAAAATGCAAGTTCCTCCAGTATGCCACATATGGCAAAAGATGATTATAATTCACAGGGTTACAGTACAGATGGACACTGTCTGGTTTTATTAATATTATTATATCTGCAACAAGCAGAACAAATATTATTTCAGTATCAAGACTCCACACACAGAAGAATTATATGGGCACAAAAAACCCCCTACAGAAACTGAACAGCAAACCCTCTCTTCCTATAATGTACCTCATTAAAAGAAAACTGTTTAACTATTTGAACACACAATCATTCCCCACTTCTTTAAAAAAGAAACAGTTGGCAGCCATATAAAGTTCCAAGTACAATAGTACTTCTTACTGTTCAGAACAATTGTGGGTTTATTCTGAAGTCTTGCCCAGAACTTGCATCAGCCTGTCCTTTGAAAAGCCAAGAATGTCAGTGATGAGTCCTTACAGAGCACTTACAAAACTGTAAACTATAGTTGCTCTTGCCTGATATTACATCTGAAGGTTGCTCCAACTACAAACTAGCACTCCAGCCTATGGGGTAGATATTCAAAGTTTCATGCAAATAAAGGAATAATAGTCTAGGATCATGGTGATTGGCCACCTTTCAAATATTAAAGAGTGAGTTAATATGTTAAAGTGAAAAAGAGCTCAAGTATTTTAGAACTCAGGAGGTGTGATCACATAATAATTGATAACACCTGTACATACATACCATGACTGAACTAGGACTTCTCATAATGGGCTGTATTTGTTTAGGTTTAGAACAGCTGGGGCAATGTATGGAGGGGGGACGTGTTTAAAAACAAGAGTTCTTCAGCAGCATTATTAAGAACAGTTTTGCAGGTGTATATACACAGTTCAAGATTTACTGACTTTTTTTTTTGAGGTATGCTCCTTCTTCTGCTCACCCTCCCTCCAGAAAGACTGAAGAATAGGTAAAAATGCTTATTATGTTACTCACCATCAAGAACTTCTTCAGGAAACCCAGTTCTTTCAAAGTCATTGTTATTCTGGTTGTACAAGCCAAAAAGCAGATAGTTTGCCAGTTCCCTGCAACCTTCATTGTATCGACTATCTATTCCTGCAAAAGCAAAACCATATGTGAAGTGTTACGTGTCCTAACATTGTACACCTGAAAAGTTTGCTTTCTTCCCTAAAAAGAAAACTTTAAAACAGGAGTATTAACTCAACTCCCTCACATAGTCAGTGGACCCTTACACCCGTTGAACATACTGGGAAAACAGGATAGGGAAAAAGGAGTTTTCGCGAGTTCATCGCCACACGCTGACGTTCTGCTCTCGACCTAAATCCACAGGCATTAACAAAAATTAAATTTAGTTTTCTGCAGTGCTCTGCATCAACAAAAGTACAATTTTATCTAGTAAGTCAAACTTCAACATCTGTCTGTACGCAGTATGCATTCTAATTAATATGTTCTTGATTGAAGCTTTGTAACAAGCTAATCCTGTGACCTAAATCTCCTGCTTTAGAATACATGATTAAACATTATCTTATCAGTATTGTAGTGATCCCTGAGTCACCGGAAAGCCAGTGCGGACTTCTAACAAATGACGAAAAGATATTCTGACAAAACATACGGTATACGAACAGCTTCCAATGAAAGCCTTTTCTGGTCCTTGGGAAAATAGAATTAAAACAATTGAAGATCTGGAGCATGAAGACATAGACGATAAACACAAGAAGAAAGGAAACAGGCCACAGATTTAGGAAGTATTTTCATCTCTCCGGAAGACAGTCACAGTCATAATTCCTACTTCTACTGTACTAAATTAAGCTTTCTCCACAAGTAAAACTATGCATGAAGCAGATTCCTTGACATCGGTCACCAGTCTTGACTGCTACAAAATTCCTCATAAAGACTAAAGTCAAGTTTTCCTACCAAGCTATATTAGGATACAGTTGGATGGTTGCCGACAAATCAAGATTTGTTACCACTGTCCAGAGGAGAGATCAGTACACTGATAATGTAATAACATAGCCTGGATGTCTGGGTTTCAGGACTTGCATTGGAAATCAAACTAGTAAAGACTCACCTGAACTTACCAGAAATTGGAGCAAACCCTAGGTTCTCCTAATTATGTTCCTTTTTTTATGTTATGCTTCAGCTTTAAAGTGCTACCCAGATGCCACATCTGCATCCAGCTACTGAATCCCACATCTTAATAAACTCCCTTGTTTGTGTAGTAATTGGCCTTTGGATAGCTCACATATATTCCAAGGTATCTGATATTTGGTTTAAGCCTACAGAAGAGAAACAATCACTTCAAATTGTGCTGAAGCGATGAACCTCTGTAATACTGCACCGCGCTCACGGCTTCGTGATTATCAGCACCAATAACGCACTATAGCATTGCATTCCGTGAACCGTGTTGGGAAAGGGGGAATCTGCAGCACACCTGCCCCAGCTTTCTCAGCCCTCAAAAATCTTGCCAGCCACAATCTTTGAACCCTCATTCCTCTGCTATCTAGCTTCTAGCACTGATCTCCCATTCGTATATATACATCCTCTTTTTCAAAGAAGTCACAAGTCTGTGTGTCAAGGTATCCCTTGACGAAGGGAACATCAAGAGCCTTAGCAGTCAATCTGTAACTCAGGTCATGGCATCGACAAGGCTCAGCTAAAGAATGCTCAGACCCGATCGCTCATTTTTCCCCCCTGCTGCAATGTTCTGCCTTTGCTTTGCCAATAATTTTCTGCATAACCAGACTGCCCTGGATCTAGGAATGCAGACAGAGAGGGGGCAAAAGAGGGAGGAGAGGGAAAACACACAGTCTCTTAGCCCGTCTTTAGGTGGGATTTTAGTTACAATCAAGTGTGGAGACTCCATTCTTCCAGGAAGCAACCGTGCCATTGTCCTAGGAAACTCCATTTAAACATAATCAGTCTCTTTGAAATCAGCTATAGCCTTAGAAAGCTAGCACACACAATGTCCTGAAGATAATCTGCTTTACTGGTTACTTGCCTAACTGAGGCAACTTCTGAAGACAATCAGACGAGCAATAGTCTGGCACAAAGTAGGAGTTAGGATAGTCCCTTTCAGTGGCAGCAAGCTGTTAGATCAGTTGTTCTGCAAGCAGCATTACTTACGTTTCACACGCAAACCTATCATATCAAATCAGCTATCATATCAAATGTTAATCTTACAAGGCAGCCTCAACTACAGGCCAAACAGCGTGGATGAAAGCGGCCGTGGCATCTGCACTTTTTCCTGTCAGGTTCATTGCTAGGGTTTCCAAGGCCTGAACAGCCAAGGGGGTGTGCTCAGGGACAGGCTAACGGAATAACACATAGTGAAGCAGAAAAAAGAACAGATGATTATCAAGTCTGGAAGATCAGAAGAAAAATGAGAAACCGTCCTCATAAAAAAAAAAAAGTTAAGATGTCACCATCACTTGAAGAGTTTGAGGTTTTATCTGGGTGCAGCAGTTCTTCAGGCTTGAAGCAGAGATGATCTTCATAGCTAAACACCAAAACGCTGCTTTGTCAATTAATGACAGAAGGAGCGGAAGAAAAGACAAAAAGATGACGTTAACAAGCTGATAAGCTTAACTCTTATAATAGAGGACACGGGTGAATTTATTGCTTGCAGAGCACTGACAGGCTAGCAGAGAAGAAATTAGCTTATCATAAAAGAATTAACTCTGCAGAATAATTGATTTTTTGGGTTTTGTTTTTGATTTTAGTATCCAGTACAGACATGACCTTTCATACTGAGGCTTTAATGCTATTCTACAGAAACTTAAGTTGTTAAATGAACAGATCTAGTTAGCGGAAAATAAACAGGAAATGAAACAATAACAAAGATAAGATACCTCCAAAAAGCATATCAGGAGTCCTCCACAGAACAATGGGGAAAGCTATTAATTAGGAAACCCCCATGCCTGTCTCCAGCTGAGCTGGCAGTAGCAACTCCCAGCCAGTTCCCAACTCATTACAAGGGTGTAGTTAGACAGTGACTCAGTCTAACAGCTCACTGCTGCCCAAGGAGCCATTCCTGCTCCTTCTCCTGCAGTCAGTGCTCATCTGACCTCTCAGTGAGCTGATTCAGTTTGCTAAATTGGCAGAAAACTAGTCTGGCCAAATACAGGGAGGGAAACTGGGGGGGGAAGTGTCTCAGTCGGATGAACCAGGTGCAAGGTATCGACCAACCACCAGCACTGATGCAAAATGCCTGTGGGGAGGAAGGAGAGGCAAGGGGAGAGCAGCAGTCTAGGGCAGGCTGAGACTCCTCTTTTGTGCTGCAAAAAGCGTTCAGCTCAGCCATCTCTCATATCTGCGATTTCACAGCTGACATAAACACAGCCTCCAGGTAAAGAGAGTCCAGCTTTCTTTGTCCCAGCCATGCATTTCTGACACACCCTTGAGTATCAAAACAAAGAATAGTTGTTCCATAACACATTGAACAGCCATGCGAGCTCTAGGGACACCAGGGAGGCAGCAGGAAGGTGAGGCTGGAGAGAATGGACAGATCACCTTTAGACAGCTGCTGAAAACCAACATGCAGTTGTGGAACTGCCATTTAAGAGAAACAGCACAATAATCATTAAAATAGTCTCCACTGGGAAAGAGAATGGGATGAACAATCAGTCTAATGTACTAAATGCTGGTGAGGTTTCTCCCACATCCTAAGAGCAAGAGCTCTGTGTAAAAACCAAGGTAAAATAAACTTAAAGATTTACTGGCACAGCCTCTGAAGTGTTCCTATCCTCTTCAGGGAGAATAAAAAGTAAATATCAAGGTCTGTAAAAATTCAGCTTAGCTATGCGTGACTGCAAAACAGTTCTGATCTACAATCAGAACAGCTACAACTACAATTAGATTTATAGATATAACCTCCTGAAACTAAATACGCATCCTCAGAAATTAGATCAACTTAACCGTGAGCTGAAAATCTCTGTTGAAAGGCAAGATGTGAGAAACACCACTGTTAAAAAAAATGGTTTAGAATATAATTAAAGTAGTTTGATACACTGTTTTCTTCGCAACTTGAACAGCAACACACTCCAGCTGAGACATCACAGCTTTTTAAAGACGTCTGACATGCCAGCCTCAAAATTCTTTTTGCTGCCAGTTATGTCTTTTCTCCCCAGCAAAGAATGCAGGAATGCTACCATTCAACCACTTTAAAATAAGATGACAGGATTCGTTTAAAAAATCAGGTGTAACTACATTTAAATAGTTGTATCAATAATTGGTCAGTTCTCATCTCTCTTTGGAGTCTTACAATGCTGTTCTTAATTTCAGTATAAATATTAACAAGTGAAGCTATGAAAGTTTATATTGTTTTTATCTCACAGCCCAGTATGTAAAATTAAAGTTGGGGTGCAGGAAATGCATTAACTCTAGGTCATTAAAGACAGGCCACTGAAAACAAACATGCACTGACTGTAAGGGAAAAAAAAAAAAGCATAGTTATAAAAGTATCTGCTTTCCATACAAGTCAACAGGACTCAAAATGTAAGGCTACATATTTTGTCATCTGAATCTTGCACCTGAAGACAGTTTTAATGCATTTATAACAGTGACATGCCTGCTTAATCAGAAGTTATGCGAGAAATTCTGCAGGCTACATTCGACAGGTCAGATTAGACAACAACAGTCCCATTGTGGGTGCTGAAAGAGATTAGTGCAAAGCACAAGTCTAATAACAAAACACTTCCTATATTTCCATAACAGAAATGCTTATTTATTAAGAGGTATGGTCTTATGCATGGACTTAAATACTTCACATTACACTGAGGATTACACAAAGCAATTCCTTTTGCCTGTAAAGTTTTCCTAAAGCCATACAATGTTTTGAGTGGCTATTCTTTGCTTGGGACTTCCTGCAGCTTCAGAATTAACAACAGTAAAGAAATACTACAGTGTCAATGGCAAGAATTAAGAGACAGCATAACTTGTCATGTTTTATGAAATTAGACTAGCATCAAAGGCAAAAAACAATCCTGTATGATTAAGCTTCATTGGAAGGTTGACACAGTGACCTCACAGACCTTCTAGCTGTAAAGTACTACTTAGCCAAAGACTTCTTAAACCCTTATGCTAGAAAATGTCAGATAGGAAGAGTCATGTCATACAGTTTGCATCAACCAAAAGAGAACTAGGTTATACACATTTGCACCTTTTTTGTGGTTCAGTAAATGAGTTTCTACAAGTTTTCTTGCTACATCATTTAAAAAAAAAAAAAAAAACAAAGAAAGAAAAAGGCTGTCCTATCATTTCTTAATGCAAGCCCATTACTACACACAGCTTCTTTAGGGCTACATTAGATTTCTCCATCTTTAACTGTAATACATTATTTAAACAATCACTCCTTAGTCCTATTCTCTAAAGTATTTCAATCCTCATTCCTGAATTTTTCCTTTAATATCTTGATGCTGATTATATAAGAAGTAACAAGAGTCAATGTTACATACAGAAATGACACTAAAGCAGTACCAAAACCCTGTTACTTTCCTACAGCATACTTGCACATGTAGCTTTATTTCGTATCACCCTTTTCTCCCAACCCCAAAAGAAATAAAGCACTGAAACCACATGCTGTTTATATGCCACCATTTAACTCGTAACTGCTTCCCGGTTTCTCATGCAACTCTTTAAATGCATTTTGAATTATTTCTCCTTAGGCAAGACCTCCCTGCCCCTAAATTCAGGTTTTATTAATTCTGTCAGTTTTCTGATTATTTCCCCCCTCCCCACCAAGCGTGTTCTCAACCACCACCCACTGTAGCTCTGCATATCACGATCCCTAACCTTGGTGCTCCTCTGCTCTTCTCCACCCCCTTAGCCTCAGCACCTTCTAATCCCTTCCACTTCCCCGCCTCCACAGGGAAACCAGCTGCAACGTATGTGCCTTCAGCCTTGAGCTTTTATGCCAAGCACCAGCTAGAAAGCAAACACTGCCTAGATAGCTGAATGTTTGCTCCAAATAGATATGGATTTAATTCTACCAATCTTTCCTTCAATTTGGACATTAACAAAGATTCTCTCTTCCCTCCAGCCACTTAATTTTCATAAGGCTTGGAAGAATATTGATGATATTACTGTTGTAGCAATATTATTGCCTGAAATCAGTAAATAGGCCTAATAATTAGTTAGGGACAAAAGAGTAACAATCAGATAGGTGTCCTCTTGCTGAGAAACAGGGCTGGGACTTGGGGGAGGATGGAAGAGCTGATCTTCATCTTTCTGAAACTTATGGTTTCATCATGAATCAGTACATCATCTTTATCAGTACAGTGAGAACAAAAGAGGGGGAAAAAAAGTTAAACTAACCTAAAATGCAAAGGATGCCATCAGGTTGAGATTTGCTGCTCTGTGTCAGGATACTCTGAATGTTTCGAAGGCGGCTGCAGCTGCAAAAGAAAGAGAATTCGTCCTTAAGGTCAGTGTTTTGAAGTGCTCAAAGTTGGTAGGCTAAAGACTTGACCTAGCTTTTTTCCTTTATTATATAAACTAAGTGGACACACCTCAACTTGGGTATCTTTTGTTTAAAATACATTTAGACCTCATATCAAACCATCTCAAAATTATTTTTGTCCACTAAAAGATAAAGTACTGAGAGACGACTAGAACCCGTAACTATCCCTTCTAACCAAGTGCCCTGTTAATCTCTAACCTCTAGCAAAAATTTCTGTTCAAGTTTCCTCTCACCTAGCCAGCAACACTCCTTTCTCTACTAGAGACGTAGAGAGCAGAGCAGCACGGGGCAGGCGATGCCCAAGTAGAAAGTTGACAAGGGAAGGGACAGCAGTAGCTCCTACTCCCCAAGAGGAGTTTGCAACAGATGCGTTTCAGCACCTCCAGCACCATCAGACCGCTTCCACCCTGTGCAACTACGTAATACGGACACATCCCTGACCTCTTACAAGACCAAAGTGATATTTGTGTAGGGGGGAAGGCACAGACAACTCTGCCTCCTCACGCAAACCTGCAGGGTCCCATCCACGTCCTCGGTTAATAAAGCATCAGTGTCACGCTATCCGCCGTGTCCCAGTGATGCTTTTGCTTACCAGTATCACGAAGACCCAAATGGGTCACCCGGTCATTATTAGAAGCACACACACAACCAGAAATGCAGAACCGAGGGAACTTTCACATAGAAAAGAGAAAGCAATTTTGGTGAGCACTCTGGGATAAGACAGGTGCTGACCAGGGGATTTTCTCTTATTATTTAAGCTTCAGGTGCCACAGTTTTTCCTTGCATCTGGCATTACTCTCTAGAATTGTATTTAGTCCATAATGGAAAAATATGCCAATATTCTCATTTAACATAACAAAAGCTGAACTCCAGAAGAGTGTCACTTTTTAAGAAAGATTTTTTTTCTGCAAGACAAATTAACAAATTGAACTTATACTAGTGGGTTTCCAGTCAGAAAGTAAACCACAGCTCAAAGCAACTCTAAATGCATAATACTTAATGCAATCATAAAAGCAGGAACTTTTTCCCCCACTACACCCAAAGAAATATCTATATCATTTTCATAAGAGGCATGTTGCCTCTCATGACTTCTGTATTAAAACCATTAAGTTTTTCTAAAATGAACAGTTAGGGAAAATTATAAGCCTAAAATATAATCTTTGATAATCTGCATTAAAAAGAAATTAAATAATACCAAATCTTGCCAAGATTATATAATAAACAATTCATTTTGATTATGAAAAGTTTAATTTAGTTGTCCAACATTCATCTTTAAATGAGGCAAAAAAATCCAGCTACGATAGCCAGACAGAAAGCAACATAATTTGTGCTTCTAGGCAACATTTTCTGAGCTTGTTTCAATACAGATAGAAGGCAAGAAATTTCACTGCTGGTACTAGTGAATGTGTTTTCTTGTTTATAGTCTTGTTTAAATAACTATGAGCTGTTCAGCTCTAGGAAACAAATGTCTCTTACAGAAACACACAGAGCTAAATTTATGAGCAGCTCAAATAAACAAGAAAGGTCATATATGCCTATTTTCATAGTTACTTAAGCCAAGTAAAAAGCAAATAGATCTTTTCAGTAATACTACAATTATCATGCTCTACTTTCTCTGAAAGACAGAATGAACACTAAAGGTTTACATTATAGCTAATCTAAGTGCAATTCCGCAGTAAAGGACAGACAACATTTGAAGATACTTTCATAGGAAGCACAAAAATCAATGCAAACCACTCCAGTTTTATTTTTTCCGGTTTTCAGGTTGCCTATTTGAGTTCTGAATCCCTCAATTATTCTTTTTGCCTGAAACTTTCCAATTCATATTATACACTGTACTGTATCACAGTCCACTGTAAGTATGAATAGATATTTTGATCCAGTCTTAGATACAGAAACAGAAATTAAAGCTACTGACGACAGCAAAAAGACACCTTATCAGGTACTATCAGATGTTGTTGCCTATATAGGTGATGCTATGAAGTCCGTGAAAGAACCATTGAACTTTATGCTGCACATTTTAGCAACTTCTAATTATTAGTGCTTTAAAACCTAACCTAAAACTGAATCTCAGAGCTATCCAAACTTAAGGTTTTGTACCTTATTCTGGAAGACTTTCATCCTATCATTAGACAGGACCCCAGACTAGCTAGGCGAGAGATGATCCGCTATGGCAAGCTATACAGTGCTCGTATTTTCATACTTCCCGTGTCGCAAGATCAAGAGTAGAAAAAATTGCTACTCTTCACTGTGGGTACAAACAAATTTGACTTATTTCATTTGTTAGCATGCAAACAAGCCTACAGTTATTTAAGGACCAGCTGCAGGCAAGTAGAATTGCCAGAGCCTCTGTAAAACACAAGAAAATGGAAGCAACTTTATGTACAAAGCCGGCACGAAAACAAACATGCTTCTCATCCTATCTGCAAAGGACTAAGAGAAACCCGTGCTTCCCGAGGCTATCTGAAGGACAGATTGAAAGGACTGTGAGAAAGCATGCCCAAGGACCTCTGTAGTGACACAACAAGCAGCTTCCAGACTGACTTTTAATAAAACATTTACCATATCAGAGGATGCATCTTCCTGCTTCTGCTCAGAGTGAGAAAAGAAACTGTCATCAGAAAAAATATTATCAATGCTTCCAATCTGAAGGCACAAGAGGTGGATTTTCATTCAACTCCTCTCAGAAACAAGATGCAAAACCCCCTCTACTACTCGTGTTCAACTTTTACTCTCAAGGCAAATTTAATAATGCTCCAGCCAAAGACAGGTTTTTCTGGATTGTAAAATATTTTTAAAACCTCTTATGCATTATAAATGCAGCATGAATACATACCTTGATTTTGCTATCATTTTTTCCCTCTATACTGATCACTTTTAAAAGAAAGGAACTGTTAGAAGTCAGTTTGACAAAGAACAAGTACAGAAACTCCTTGTAAGAAACTCCCATTTATTAGAAAACATTATTATATGGTACAAGGCAAGTTATTCCTAAATTCTGTAATTTTTAATTTCACACTAACAGCTTCAACAAAAGGGAGACCTGATCAAATATGTTTATCATTTAAAAGTAGTGTTATGAGCCTGTGCAACGAGACCAGAGTAGAGCAAAGCAAAATACACAATGTTTTTGTCTTCTTGAGCTCTATGAAAGTATTTTCTGATCTGTTCAAATAAACTGCGGAGGGGGGAAAAGGGGAAAAGGAATTGGGGGAGGAAAGTACTTGCATGTTTGTTCCAGGTTGGGTATTTCTTTCCCTCCTTAAGTTTTGATTTAAGGTTAGGAATTTTACTTTCCTAGAATTACTTTCAGTATCTTTCACAGAAATTGTAACTTTGGGGCACCCTTTAAAACATATGAAGTTCTCAAATTAAGCTGCTAAGAAATTTCCTTCAGGAGACAGCCCTGACATAAAAGGAAAAAGAGTAGGGCAAACTATATGTTTGTTATTTCATAATGAGATGTATGACCATAAAGATGTTTATTTCAATCTTAATATTAAACAGCCTATTTTTCCTTGCCTCGTTTAAAGAAGTGGTTTCTACGACAGAAATCTTTGAAAAAGCTTCTTCACAGAAACATTGTCAACGTCATTTCAAGTGTGTATAAATCATTACATTCAAAGGCTGACATTAAAAACAGAAGACTTCTGTGTCTGAAGAAAGACGTTATTCAGAAATAGCAAAGAGAATAATTAGAATTCTTACTACATGCTTTTAAACAATACAGGCCTAACTGTGTATAAAGTCAGCGGAAAAAAAAAGGCATTTTCTTGCATTTCACATTAAACAGTCATCTGACAAAAACAAAGAAACTGTCCTGGGAACAAAAATCCATGACGTTTCCCGCCTCCAAAGCAAGCGCCTAGCAAGGGTACTGACTTTTTACTCCTTTTCATTTGACCACAGTAACACAATTTCAAACAGAAGCAATGAAGAATGACATCTGCACAACCAGCATAACCCTCTGGGCTTCAGGATGCTGTCCTGGAAGATGTGGCTCTGGATCCACCCACACACATAGTCACAGCTAAATTTTACGGCAGCTTGCTACTGAAAAATCAGCATTAGGTGTGTTTGAAAACACAATTACCTGAAGCCCTTCTAAGTAAGCCCCAAATTCCTGGGCTGCAATGAGACTTGGACAAGACACGAGCTGCAAGCTTGTTACCCAACCATATCCAACGAGACAACCACAGACAGCCAGGCTGCTTTAGAAGTGGATCAGAAGTTGAAGTAGGTGAAGTCAGAATTTTTCCAGCATGCACATTTGAACAGAAGATGCGATTTCTACGTCGTCTTAAGCCAGTGTAAGAGCCCCTGGTGCTGCAAGGGACGGTCTCGCCCTTCTCATTGCCTTCGTATCTGCACTAACAATCTTGAAGCCACGTGTCAAGTCAGATCAGCTTACGGATCCAAACAAACTCTAGCTCAGGAATTAAAAAAATAATACTTTCAAACATCAGCAAGCTGATCTGACTGCTGATAAAGGCGGGTCAGAAGGCAAAGCCACATTTTGGGGTGGCATCTGGCAATAAAGTGTGTTTGGGCCAATTAAAAAACTATACGTTGAGGTACTTGATATTCTGCTAATCTTGGACTAGATCCAAAAAAAAGGGGAAGATAATTGACAATCATTAACTTCTAATAATTAGTGCTCATCTGTTCACGTCTTCACACTAATTATGCAAAGTACCTTGCTTTACAGCAGTCTAGCCTGTCACAACTTAGTAACAGACACAGCGCTGCAAGCCATGTATATTGGCAAATAAAGAGAATATTAACTGTGCCTTTCTCAATCAGAAAGAACAAATACATTTTTTAAATAATGCCACACAGTATTTTAATTTTCATTTTATTTATGTTTCCACAACATGTTACTTTTTTCTGCATCCCTTGCTGCAAGGGATTCCCCTAGTTGAATTTATTCTGCGCGCAAGCTTCTTTTTCTTGACATCGTAATCCAGTGGCACTAATGCAGCAACGATATTAGCATTGATCTCCGATTGATTCCCAATTGATTCCCGCAGGCTGGCTTACCATACGGCTGGGATGGCCGCAGCTGTGGTTAACGTGCAATTCAGCTGACAAAGGATGTGATTTCACTGTGTTGAGTGTGTTTTGCTTCATATTGGCAGATGTTACGCTCCTCCCCCACAAAGGCTAGGCAGTCTTAAAAACCCACACGTGGTAAAGCTTTGATAGAGAGCAGCGAACAAGGGGAAAAAAAATCTGAGACACCCCTGGCAAGCTTGTGCAAATCCTCACATTAACAAGGTTCATCTTCAGGGAATGACTTGAACAGATTCATGCTGTCTACCTAAGACAGACGCTGGTTTTAATGTTAAGTGCTTGATTTTTAAAAATAAATAAATAAAACGGAAAGGTAAAGCAGTTTATTTTTTTCCAAATCTCACTTCTTGTTAATTTGCTGCTACTACCATCTGTTTCCACTCTACCCCCAAAAAATCAAGTTTATCTTTCATGGGCCTTTTGTTGACCTGACAATTTCTACCAGAAACATTATTATTGTCTGCTTAGAGTATGGGATTTCCCTGCATCTCCCACAGTCTGACATTATCACCATCTTAACATATTTGTGAAAACAGAAACCAGAAGTCAGACTGAGTTAAAGACTCTCAGAATTTCATTAATTTCAAAAACAGTTTATTTGAAATTTACTATCTAGCTTGAACAATAACATGCTTTCCCAGGTTGTTTTGGGGTTTTTTTAGCTCACCAAAATATCTCTGTTTTACTGCTTGGCACTCACAAAAGACAACGGCATTCACCCACCTTAAAACACATGACAATTTTCCAGCTATTTCCAAAATTTCTCTACAATGAACATAGGGAACTTGACTGAAAATAGGATATCTAGCAACTTTAAAAACACTTAACATGTTTAGCAACAGTAAGTAGCAAATAGTAAAACTGGACA
Organism: Pelecanoides urinatrix; assembly: GCA_013400755.1. Classification (NCBI taxonomy): domain Eukaryota; kingdom Metazoa; phylum Chordata; class Aves; order Procellariiformes; family Procellariidae; genus Pelecanoides; species Pelecanoides urinatrix. The sequence continues at coordinate 43,944 of VZTQ01009712.1, read as the reverse complement.
TAAAGGAAGAAATTTCAACTCTGTGTGCATTTTACAGGAGCAAATTCCTTGCTTCTTGACTTTAACTGGATAGTAATATTCAATTCTGTAATTCAGAGACCTCAAAGCACATAGGAACAAACAAGAATCTCTCCTTACTAAACGTTTGGGACTACCTGATGCTGTCTGCAAATTACAAGCTTGTTCAGGGTCTTTGGCACTTCAGCACATCTGAACAGTAGCACTATTTATTAAGAATGCACATCAATATTCATACTGGTATTTTCTATAACCACGCTGGATAGTGCAGCCCTTCGGCACACTTGTTTGCTGTGAGTAACTCACAGGTAGGACCTCAACATGAGCTCATGGGCTGGAAACGAAGTGAAGTTCTTCCATGGGTGCAATCAAATGATAGGTCGCCCATCACCTACACACACGTACGTGTCAGGCAGACCTGCAGCCTTGATGCATTCTCTGTTTAACGGGCTGATTTATGAACATCAGCTCCGTATTTTCACTTTCTTAAATTGCAGCATGTTATCGAGGACACCAACTATTCCTCCCAAAAAACATTATCACCTGAGAAAATGGCAATATTTGAAGAAGTGGGAAAGACTAGCAGCTGCAGTGTAATTATTCTGCCATTAGTCAATCTCTGACCAGAAAGACAAGACAAGCATCTAGAACTTTGGCAGAAATCAGAAGTTAAGCTATGGTGCCTTAAGACTAAATTTACTTTCCGAGCCCAAGGCTGGACCACAACCACTGCAGCCACAAAGCATGAAGCCAGATGCTTTGCCACCAGTTCAGATCAACGATCACAAAGGGGTAACTTCGGCTGAAGCTCCACAGGCAGCTGAGTTAACCCAACAGCTCTGCTCCTCTCCTTGGCAACTTTTCCATCCCAAGCATTTCTTCTACCTTCCTACTCCTATCAACCATGTAGTCCCACATCCCTCTTCACTGTGGCTGCAGCCTAACACTCAACAGACCCTAAACCATGGTAGGAAAACATCCATATTCAAGAAACGGTCTTTGTTTCTCTTTTTTTTTTTTCCCCTCCAGTACTTCAGCAAGTTAAATTAGCTCTGTCTTTGCATAGCTAAAATACAGAGCATTCCTTACAAAAATTTCGGTGAAACCGTGCTATTACAAAATCCTGAACCTCGGCACAATTACATAAGAACACATGGATACAAACTGTTAATCTTGCAACACAGATACGACCCCTGCTAAAACTGGCTGGGAAACCACAACTCTTTCGTCCCTGCACCACCATGCTCCCAAACACCCCACTGACTGCTCCTCTGAAGCCGTCGGAAAAAACCCACATACTCAACCACTACATGATTAAGAACAGACTGGTTTAGAGGCCGGTAATATCAGGCATATAGGTACAGACAATATAAAAATGAACCCAAGCATTCATTTTGCATTTCCACACACAGCGAGAACTAATCTGTGCTACGTTACAAACGTGGAGGATTTGCCTACTCTATTTTACATAAAAGTAATGCAAAATTGGGTGTGTCCAAAGCCCTACCAAATAGAACAGGTTTACATTGATTTTATATGGTGCATTTAATAGAAATTTTGTTCAGAAATACACATATTCTTAAGAAAAACACTCGTTCCCCACTAAACACAGGCACATGAAACATGACATCATCTTCTAAAAAGGCATATCCTTTTTTGGGCAATACTCATCTTTTAGCTAAGGGATTTTTTTCTTTTTATTTACAAAACCATTCTTTACTTCCTTTTGTTGTTACAACGCCTAGGGTCGCTGCGGTAAACGCCAGCTCCCAACACACCATACGGCAGACCAAAACTCTGAAGTATGTGGAAGAACTCCAAGAATTATCTCTGGCCGTTTCTCTACTCTTTATATAGTCTTAAGAATTTTTCCATTCCTGTTTGGGACTTGGGGGCGGGGGGAGGAAGATTGTTTTGTTTTAAGTTATTTTTATTAACTGCCTGGTATCTGCTGACTGCCTGGGAAATTTATTGCAAACGCTGGCCTCCCTGCCTCCATCTGGCCTGGGAAAAAAAAAAACTGTACAAGAACGAATGTTGAAGAGGGAAAAAAAAAAAAAATTAACGGATGACATGCCTCCTACAAACATGCCAAATTATAGATGCTGTCTGGATCTCCCAGTGGAGCTCAAAAGCTTGCAGATGTTCACAGAGAGTCTGAATGTTCTCATGACAACTCTAAAACAGGATCTCAGATTACAAAATCACTCATAAAGAGAGGGGCTTGAGTGGAAACCATTTTCTCTTTCAGCTTGTGCTTTTTTTTTCATACCATCTTGGTATTTTGTTACCAATCATGAATTCTGAGATACTTTCCAGCTATAAACAAATACTAAGTTCTTTCTACACAAATAAGATTAATTTATCCATTTATTTTATTATTTATTTATTCAGTTTTCCTTCCCTCTTATGATCAATTCAGTTTCTAACTGCAGGCAGAGAGGGAACATAACCATCACAGAACAGCCATGTTCATGCATCTCAAGCAAACAGAATGACCTCCATTTCTCTCCCACAGTGCCAAATTTCTCATTTCACAGGCATATTCTCTGAAAAGTAAAAATGCTTTTCTTCCCTCCTTGAACAAAATATCAAAACCTTTTTTTTTTTTAAAATGTAAAAGCTATGGCAAACATATAACCACTTGAATACCCAGGTAGCTCGGCCAACTGTTTGTTTGCCATTTACATCCAATTCTGCAATTCACATGCCATGTCCCAGTTACTCCATTATCTGGCTTCACACTGGTGAATATTTCCATGTATTGTGCTATAACTATTGAAAGCATCAAGCGCTTCAGTTCCTGGGTTGTTCTTTGTGATATTCAGACACTTCAGATAATACACTGTAGCCTAATACACACCCATAGGTGCACCTTAAGTCTTTAAAGGGAAACAGAGCTCTAGCAACCTAACGACACCTGAGCTGACACCCGAGCTCCCATAGAGCCGACGCTATCACCTAACATGTCCCCACGCCCCATCTCTTGTCAAGCTCTACCCTCCATATTTCTGAAGCTCAGAGAATGTTCTTGCCTTCGTACCCTCAAGCAGCTCTCCACAAGCCACCCAGCCCGTGCCCACACAAATATACAATCGCCTTTCTCTCCATAATCCCCCAACCCCTCCCAAACCTCTGCTATCTCTACCCTAATTCGGCTTTCCTACCTTTCCCAAGCCCTTTCTCCCCTACTTCCAAGGTAGCTCCCAAACCAGACCCAGGCTCAGCTCCCCGCAGTAACACTACCCCAAGCCCACCCTCTCCAGCCCAGCCCCTCTCCAAGGTCCCCAAACCTCTCTTTTTGTCCCCCAACCCACCACAGCCTCCCACACGCCCTCCTCCAGCGGTCGCCAATCCCCACACCCACAAGGCCACGTCAGGCCCCTGCCTACCATCCCATCACGGCCATCGACACTTCTCTCCCAGTAGCCACCTGCAAAATTAGCCACCCCGCATGATGCCCCATCCCTTCCACCCATAGCCCCAGCCCCTCAAATGCTGCTCCTAAGGCTCCAGCCCCCCGTAACACCCCAACCTCCTTAATGGCTCCAAACCCCCCTGCAATACGCCCCAAAACTCGTTAATGCCCCATGCACTCCACAAAACCTCTCCTTAACACCCCCAACCCCTCCGTTCTAGCCTACCTCAGCACCTCCAAAACCCTTAACCCCCCCACCCTTCCCACCAGCCCACCCCAACGCCTTTAACATCCCATTTTCTTCCCAACCTCCACCTGCAGCTCTCTAAACACCTCACCTCCCCCCCCAACCCCTCAACGCC
>VZTQ01009712.1:0-39113 GCA_013400755.1 Pelecanoides urinatrix | reverse complement strand
CCGCCGTCCCTCCACACCACCGCCGCCCCATCACCAGCACCCCCGCTATCTCCCATGGTCCCTCTTCTGTTAACCCCCCCACAATAACCCCCCTTTCCAACCAGCACCCATCTGCACCAGTGTCCTGGTGCCAGCACAACCGCCCTCACGGACACCTTTTATTCACTTTACACCAGAAATTTGGGGTGCAAGGAGAGCGGAGCCCCCAGCCCCTCCTGCTGTGTCACCTCCTCCATCCTGCCCTGTCCTGCCCAGCGCGGAGGTGCCAGCCACAGGCTCTGGACTTCGACCCCCTCCTTCCCCACTCTTTCCCATTTTACTGATATTGCATCTTTCCGCCATCCCCTTGGGCCTGCCTGTTGCATCATTGCAAAAAAAAAACCAAAACACCGAGCCAGCACACCCAGCTTCCAGCACCGCGATGCCAGAGCCGGGATTTTGGATCTCGCACACCAACACCCCCAAATACCCGTTAAAGGACTGAGGTCAACACGACGCGGGGAAGGATCTGGAGCCAGGGTTTAATGAACCGTGGGGGGGCACATAGCTTGGAATCTATTAACGACACATCCCCTGGCTGCGGGGAACGTATCCTTCTCCTCCTGCATCCTCCTGCCCCGTCGTCGTAGCCCGGGGGAAAGGAAAGCTGCCCCATGGCATGACAAGCGGTTGAGTAAGCATTAAGGAAAAACGAATTTGCTGTCATCGCTCTCATCCCCCCGTGGGGTGTTCTCCCCCGCGGAAAGCCCCGACGTTCATCTCCGACGGCCAAACTCTCTGCTCATCCCTCTTAATCGCCCTGGCTCCTGGGGGAAAGTGAGATAAGACCACTTGTCTGCATCTTCTTTTAATTACGCTAGTATTTGCTGAGAGCAGCGTAAAGCCCTAAATCCGCAGCCTTTGGGTGTGATGGGCTGCTAAGAGCAAACCCCTTTTTGCTTTGCAATGCACCCCGATGCAAACGGGGGGCACGCGGGGAGCGACCGAGGGCTCTGCGCCCCAAGCACGCCTCGCTCTTAACTCGCTGCAGACGAGAATACGTTCCAAAGTGTTATTTCCTTTTTTCCCCCAAAACCAAATTGGACTTTGCTCATTGCCGCGGGGCAGAGAAGACAAGATAAATACGCTGGGCCGTGACCCAGCAGCCCTGGGGCAACTGGGAAGCGTTTTAGCTGGCCTCACCGATAAAGCGGAGATGGGTTCGATGTACAGATGTCCCCAAGCCACGGGTTACACCACCCAGCCCCCACTCGTGTGCTGACGGGGGGTTGGCACCGTCTCCATCCCGAGCTCTGCCTAGTTTTTGAGCCTCTGGCCGTGCTTTGAAATGAGTTTGCTAAGGCAACATCAGCAGTGGGAACTGAAGCAGCGAAAGGAAAAGCAGACACTTTTGGTGTTTGTCAGCATTGCTAAAAACCCTCGGCTTCCCTCCAGAAAGCCCCTAAAACGTGTCCCTCCTGCTTCTCTCGTTGTATGCTGAATGGGACGTTCTCCTGCAGAGCTCCTGCTGGTTGCCCCTGTCCTAGCCCATGGACCTCCAACCTGCAGAAGGTTTTCCCAGGCTCCCTCCGCATCCAGCACTCACGTAGGGAAGGGGACATCTCCTAACAGTGTGTCCCTGCTGTCCTTTCCCTGCAGCGAGCCCCGTTCTTAACATTTGGGTGCTGTGTTGGCTCTTTCCATCTTCTCCTTGGCATGCAACCAAGACCCTGATGGCCATGATCCATCACCATAGCGGTGTTCACGTGCCTGCCCAGGGGCGTGCAGAGCTCCAGAGCCCCAGAAACACAGCAAGACTATGGTGAGAGAGGAGAGGAAAGGGGACAGGGATCTTCCCAGGACAGGGGTTAGTGCAATTTTGCTCCCAAGGCTCTTCTTTCTTCCAAGGGAAGACATTTTGCACCACTAGTGCATTGCACCAGGATGTTATCTGCAGCCTTGCATTTCCCTTGGGTGCAGGGCGATGCAAAAGCAGATCAACAGCCTGGAAAACACCCAAGAGAGAGGTCAGACTTCCTGGAGAAGGAGTGAAGGGGAAGGGGTGTCTGGCAGCAAGGCTGGGAAAGGACACAACGTCAACTGTTATTCCTGCTCCCCGGCTTCCTGAGCTTCGCTGTCTCACTATTGTTCCACGTTTTGAAGGCTGCAAAAGCTGAATGAAATCCGTAACAATTGCCAAAGAAAGAAAGAGGAAAGCAGTCTGCTTTGGAAAAGGGGGAAAGCTGCTGCTGATGTTCCTTGGTGGGTCCTCCTGACCTAGATCTTGTCCAACAGTAAATCACCAAATCTGGGTTAAGTCTCTGTTCGCTTGACCTGATATAGGGCTCGCTCTCGCTGTGCTTTCAGCCTGGGTACCTCAACGTTGGCATCTGCCTATGGAAACAGCTGCCTTCGCACCCTCTCCCGTGAATACCTTTTTATTTTTAGTCAATCCCTGCTGCACTGATGGAGAAAACAATGTTAGATACACAGAGGCCAAAAATAGCCGTCGTTTGCCCTGAGACATGTACCTGGAGAGCTCTTCTGTTCCCCCACACACGAGGGACACCTAAACTTCTCACCCTGGGCTGGCTGGAGGCTTGGGAGGCTGGAAGTTGCGTTTTATTTAAAAATTAACTCATACATCCCATGCTACTGGCACACGTGCAACACTTCCCTGCAGAAGGCGTGGGCTGCTGGGTTTGTTGGCTGCAGGAGGGCTTTGATGCCCTGTTGCATGCCAAGGAGCCATCCACGAGCCATCCTGGAGGACTTTCCAGGTTGGTTGAACTTCATAGAATCATAGAATCATAGAATCGTAGAATCATTAAGGTTGGAAAACACCTCTAAGATCATCGAGTCCAACCATCAACCCAACCCCCCCATGCCCACTAAACCATGTCCCTGAGCACCTCATCTACAGCTCTTTTAAATCCCTCCAGGGATGGGGACTCCACCACTGCCCGGGGCAGCCTCTGCCAAGGCCTGACCACTCTTTCAGGAAAGAATTTTGTCCTAATGTCCAACCTAAACCTCCCCGGGCACAACTTGAGGCCGTTTCCTCTCGTCCCATCGCTGTTACTTGGGAGAAGAGACCGACCCCCCCTCGCTCCAACCTCCGTTCAGGTAGCTGTAGAGTGTGATGCGGTCTCCCCTCAGCCTCCTCTTCTCCAGGCTGAACTTTCAGTTTACCGGCAGGAAGACCTGTCTCCATCCCTTGTGTTTGACCGGGCAGAGGCAACCCCAGAAATAAAACCAGCGGTGACAGCTCCAGCTCTGGCTCTCGTGGTGGTGCCAGGCACAGCTGAGAGGCAGCTGGTAACTGGTGGAAGTGACAGCACAACGGCTACAAATAAAAACAAACAGAAAAGCTTTATGGCTCACAGAAATCTCACTGTCAGCTTCCAGCTTTCTATGAGCCAAGGATCCATCTTTTGGGGCTTTCAAAATTTTTCTTTTTCTTATCCCTATACAGCATCAAGAATACAATGAGGCATTTTCCCACCATAACAGCCCTTTTAAGGAAATAATTCAGACTTCTCAGAGAGAAAAAACGAAGCGTGCCGCGCTTGCGTGGTGAACAAACAAGGTAGTCCCCTGCTGTGCTTCGTAAGAATTGTTTTTCCTCCCTTCTGTTCAGATTTACGGGATCCCGTTGCATTTATGGGATCCCATAAATGTTTCAGCAGGGTCCACGCTCCAGGCAGTGACCTGAGAGCAGCGGATGTTCGTACCGAGAACAAACTTGCTGCCTACAGAGCTCTTCATGAAAAATTTATGAATAGCACCAGACAGGGATAAAACAAGACTCTAACAAAAGTTTCCTACTTTTTACCTCGGGAGGGAAAACTGAATAATAAACTAAGATGGTGATAAAAACTTCCTTCTCCATTTGTTCAAGTTCTTCAGGCTAAAAGATCTCAGTTCTTCTCAAGTGCTATTTTGGGAAGAGAGATATTAAGATTTCCTCAACCTTTGAATTATTGTTTTATTCTCATTGCAAAAGGCAGCCCCCAAGTCAAAGAAAATAAAAAAGCGAGTCAGTTCTCCAGCAAGCTGAGGTCTGCATGTTTCTACCACCGTGAATCTGGCACCGTGCGCCCATGAAACACGGTGGAGATGCAGGAGGTGATGGAGACCCAACGCACCGAGATCCTGCAAGCGCAGGAAACATTGCAAAACCAGCAGTGCTGACCCAGAATTACCCAGACTTTTTTTTCTTATAGCCACTGCTCTTTGTAAATGAAAAGTTTAGCTAAGAGAGAGATGAGGCTGAGGGTGACCATGGACTGGGAGGGGGCTGTCAGATGTTCTGTTTGCAATAGCTAACTCCATGCAAGCAGGGAATCTGGTGCTGTCAGTGGTCCTTGCTAAAGCGGCCTTTGGCTTCTTCAGTGGTGGTTGGAGGAGAGAGGTGTTTGCTGCCAGATGGGGGAATCGCTGTCCCTGAGAATAATTTAGTGTCATGGCGTCTTAATCCCAACACGGGCTGGGACATCTCCAGATGCTACAGTATGACATTCCTTGATGAAAAAAGAAATATTATGATTTTCTAAATTTCTGCCCAGCATCATTTTCGTGGTGTTACTCTGTCTGGCTCCATGGAATAAAACTCAGATCTCATCTCCCCACTCACCGTGTGACCCTGGAGGTTAAAAGCAGCGTTTTCTAAACCTATTTGGCAATGTCAGATTTACCAGAGTGGGATTTTGTCTGACAAAAGACAGGAAATAATTGACTGGAGTGATGTGCTGGCTTCTCTCCCCTAACACCCTGGAAAGGCTCTACAAAGGGGGAACAGTCTGGATGTGTCTTAGAATCATATGACCATAGGGAAATTCTGGTTGGGAGGGACCTCAGGAGGTCTCTACTCCAGCCTCCTGCTCAAAGCAGGGTCAGCCATGAGGTCAGACCAGGTTGCTCAGGGCTGTGTTCAATCTCTTCTTGAAAACCTCCAAGGATGGGGACAAGTGCAACCTCCCTGGGCCCCGTACCCCAAACCTCAAAGATTTCCCTGGGACCTGCTCCTCTTCAAGTGCTTGCCCACAGCCACCACCTACCCCTCCTTGGCACTACAGCTGTCCTGCCGTTGGGTGGCCAACAGGTCATGGAGGCAACCAGCCCTACACCCATCTTTTTTCCTTCCCTTTGATATAGTCGTTTCAGCCTCAGATGAACGGAGGAAGCCAGGACCTACAGGGCTTGCTGTGTGGCCTCCCCCACATCTCCTTATCTCCAGGAACAGCTTCCCACCTCTCCCATCCCGCTTCCTCCGGGGCTCAAATCCCTCCCCTCACTGTGCTTCGCCCTTCCAGGAATCTCCTCTCAACGCTGCCTGGGGATACACTTCTTAAAACATGATTTAAGCCAACAGCCTCTGATTTTACAACTCTCCAGCTCGCTCTCAAGTCTCTACCTGTTGGCCTCGACCATCAGGCTGGGGAGAGGCTGCAACTTCAGGCAATGCAACATCTTTCAAAAGGCTGGATGTGTAAGCGAAAAGCATCTCTGAGCCTCTCCACGTTCGGCAGAGCTCCTCAGCCGGTGGTCCTGGAGAGCTCTGGGCTCCTCCTAAGGGGCCCACAGAAGGTGACAAAGCAAATTTGCCAGCATGCATATATTCACTTTAACTCCGTTGCACCATGCTCAAAAATTTTAGGGGCTCTATGAAGATATGAATGAGCCACGCGGCGCTGGTGCACCTCTTCTCTTAGTTTGCCTCTCCTAAACAGACTCCCAGAAGCTGTTTCCCTCTCTCTCTGAGACCATTTCCCTCCATCTTTCACCCACCACTTTCCCCAGAAAACACCCAGAATTTTTCCTTGCACTCCCTGTTGCCAGCTTGCAATGGTTTCTGGCTCAGAAGGATTGCGAGCTGACAAGGCCAGGGATATCAGGAAGGGAAAATCCACCTAAGCTTTTCATCTCCTTTTGCCAACATTTCATTTAAGTGAGATACTCATGCTGATGATGCCAACGTCTTCAAGGGCTTCCCACCCACCTCCATCTTCAGTCCCATGCCGTCCACCCTTTGCAAGAGGAGGGAACCACCAACGGTGCAGCGGGAATTGGGACCTAACTCCTCTGAACCCCTTTCTCTCCTTTTTCTCCAAAGAAGGACATTTATGTCCTCAGACTCCATCACTAATTTCCATCCCACAGAGTCACCGCTGACCTTTCCATCTCCTTTTAAACCTCTTTCCCAGCAAAATGCAGCTCCTGAGCAGGACCTCCCGCAGAGCTGCCCGGCTCTCCGCTGAAGCAGTACCTTGCTGACCACTTCTCCGTGCGCTCTGCTTGTTGGACCCAGGGGAAGGAAACGGCAATGAGATCATTTGGAAAGCTATTTTCTTCGGATTTGGCTTGCCCGACGGAAAGCCAGGAGCCTGAGCAGCAAACACCAAACAGCCATAAATTAAACTCATTTTTGCTCATCCGTGAAAACGAAGGTGATAATTAAAACCAGCAGCACTCCATCCTCCTCTTCCCTCTTGCCTGGGTCCGGAGGGAGGAAGGCTGAGCTCGCAGGCACGGCCCCATTTGGTGGCGGGGCCCTGGGAACCGGCGGGGACCCACGAGTGGGACAAAACCAGCAGCCGAAGCACCGCTCCGGGCTCAGCTCCCACGTTTTGTTCAGTGACGGATGGGGACAAATGTATTGTCCCCCCCTTGAGTCATTTATTCATGGATCTGACGTTCGGCACGGATCCCGGTGATCCACCGGGCAGGCTGGGATGCGCGCAGCGAGCATCTCTGCGTGGCAGCATTCAGGGCTCGCGAGCCACCGCGTCCCTATGTAACCAAGACAAATTAGAGGAATATGGTTTCATTTTATGGCTTGCTCTAACGAGCTTTGAAGCTTTGAAGCCACTAGCAAAAGGATCCTTTGTAAATCAAATACATTATTACGGAGATTCGGAAGGGGACGCGCGAGGAAAAATGTTGTATTTGTCAATTCGCGGCCCTTTGTCGTGTGGAATTTTTGCATCTGCAAGAGAGTAAAACAAAACCGCTCATTTACGAAACAAGCAGAGCCTAAACCCAGCCTTGGGAAGGAAAACTGCTGAGAGCTTCCCTGTTCCCAATTATTCTTGTGAAATACGCAGCTTGGGAAAGCATGCAGGCGTAACCAGCCGTAAATCTTGGTTTACTAATAAACTCTTCTCTCCCTACCTCTAGGATAGTTTCGGCTGGAAAGTGAAATGCTACAGCCTGTTGCTTAACAGCTGGGGAAATCTCCACCGAAAATCAGAGCTGGCAGGCAGGCTTCAGAGAAACTCTATTCCAACGCCAGCGAGCAACCTTTATTATGTCTCATGAGCTAAAGAGTCTTAAGAGACTTAAGGGAAAGCATCTAGAAATAAGACCCAGACGTGAAGAGCTTACAGAGAAGACACAGCATTGACGTTACGCACAGCCAGCTGCTGGGGCTCCCTGTACGCTGTGCTTTGGCCCCACATCTTAAGAAATAATGGCCCAAAATCTGCTTTTTGGCTGGTCTCTGCTGCAGGACTGAACGCCGAGCGCTGGAAAGGTTGGGCTTTGCTGGAGCCAATTTCTTCATGACTCAAGAAACTTCAGGTCTTGCATCATCCCTGCCTCCTTCAGCAGCTCCCGTCGGTTTTCTGCCCAATTTACTGCGGGAAGAGCCGCTGGTCCATGCTGCAGGAAAAGCGTGAAGCACTTGGGTGGAAGATTATTTCAGATTATTTCACCTTTGCCAACATCACCGTGTCGTCGCACACACCGTGGGCCAAGGGAGGAGATCAAAGATCAAACCCGTGTCTTTCAAAAAAAAAAATCCTGATTCGATAGGGACGGCAGCCCTGATTTCTCATCCCTGGGCATGGGCAGGAATTGTGTCACTCCAACCCGGAGCACAAAAGCCTTTGTGGGCTCTTTATCCCTTTGCACTAAACCCACACCAGCCTCTACAAGACCATGATTTACAACTTTCTATCTACCCCGAGGGCTGTCCCAGCCGTCACGACAGCGATTTGGGCAGGAGCGGCTTTCTCAGCGGGTGTTTGTAAAGCGCTAGATGCAACGGAGTGGTATCTCAGTGGGGAATCCCATAGCCCTTAATTTATTGATTATCATTAGTAGTAATAACACTAATACAGCAGCAGAGAGATTAAAATACCCGGTGCGCAGGCACAGAAACCTTCCCAGAGCTCGGTCAGCTGGCAAATGGCTAACGGGTTTGCTGGGAAGCGGTGCCACCAGTTCTTTAACCACACGGTGACGTCTTTTTGTATTTCACCCCAAAGACGGCATCCGTCTCATCGCCCACATGCCATCCGAGCGGGGCGTTTAAATCCCACGGAGCACACACGCTTGTCGCTGTCACCTAAGGTCACTCGGAGTGACGGGCAGCATGGAAAGGAGGTGGCTGGTTTTCCCGTTCCCCGAGAAACGCAGCACCGAGCCAGCTGGGCAGCCTCTTCCCAAGGGGTTTTCCCACCGCGTCGGTTCACACTTGCCAGCTTTCCTTCGGGAAGGGGCATTGTCAGCCCTTTCCTGGAAGTCATGCGTGACACCCGGCAGCAGCAGCTGGGTTATTTATGTAGCTCTGCTTGTCGGCTGGAAATACAATACACAAAATAGTCTCTCGTAGCTACTCGCACAGGGATGCAGGGCACACAAGGAAAAAATCGCTGCTCATTTAAGCAAAGGCTCTGCACGCCTCCGAGTGCCAGGAGAGAAAAAACCCCCTCTTTATAAAATCCCATGCTTTTCCTGCCAGTGTCTTATGAGCCTCCTTCAATGGGAGAGTGCAGTGAGTCATCTGTGGCTATTATAATCTTTCCTTATGTAGAGGCTTTCATTCCTGCAGATATTTTAAATGAAAACACAAAATTCATCTACCAATCTTTTTTCCCCCACGATCAGATGCAGCTGCATCTGAGATGCAACATGCCAGCACGTGTCCACTACCTAAAGGTCCCCCAAAACACAGAACACAGCTTTTATTAGCTATTTCTGGCTTGGGGCTGCCTATGCAAGTACTGAACCTGTAGAGGAGATTTGTGGTGTCAAAGCACCTATTGAGGCCACCCTGCACTGACCCCGGGGCAAAACCCGGCCAGGATTACACGGACAGGTTAAAGTTGGGCTGGGAGGACAGAAAGGAGGAGGATGCTTGTGTGCCAGATCACCGATACACCGCCGGGTAGGTCAGGAAACAAAATCCATCACGGCAGGCTGATGAGAGCACAGCAGGGATGTGAGAGTCCCGATATGGAAAAGGCTCTGGATGCTCAAGCAGAGGGGCCGGTAACAGATTTTAGGTGGAAAGCAGCACCCCAGATGCTCTGTTACCCCGCTGGACCTCTATGGTTTGCTCCCATGAATCAAAATCAGCTTTTTGCAGCTCCCATCTTTCCAGGGGCAGTTCTGCTGCCAATTCCCGCAGCGATAAAGCTTCCTGCCGATAGCCCTCAGCAGGCAGCGCAGAAGGGGTGTTTAGTCCGTAATCCTCTTAAATATGTAATAAAATCTCTTACTGTGCAGTAGTTTTTCTCCTTCATCACTCACAAGGGGTAGAGCGTGAGCCCTTTGCAAATGTCTGGTGGCTCCGAGACCCACGGGGAGGTTGGGCAGCAGCCATAAGCCAATGCACAGAGCTATTAGCAAACGACGTCCCCGTTCCCTCTTCACCCTAAACTGGACTTTTTTGCTTCGACGCTCACCACGAGGCATGAATCACAGCCATGCAAACCAGCTGAGTCCCAGCTTTTGAGGAAGAGGCAATAACCAAAGCAGCAGGCTCAGCCCCCCCGAGACCACAAACAACAAGAAAGGAAAAGTCCCGTGTTTGGCTTCCCCAAGAAACCAGTTGCCCATCTTGGCTGTTACTGGCACCGTGGTGGCACTAACAAGCCACAAGAGCGATGTGGGTCTCTTTCGGATGGATAAATATCTGTGTGTCGGTGTGATGCTGCTGCTCCCCGTGTCCCCAGCAATGAGCACGACGGGGCTCAGCCAGGTTGGGATCTCCGTTTTAAAGGCAGGAGCTGCCTGCAGAGGTAATGAGCTGGGGACTGGCTGGGAGAGCTGAGATGGAGCTGTAGCCGATTCCCAAAAAAAGAGTGAATTTGCACAAATCGACATCCAGGTCCCCATCTCGCCTTACGTGAACCCCCAGCGCTTTGCTGTGAGCCGCAGGCGTGCGGCACCGGCTGCACAAAACATATGGGGACAGAAAGGCAACCTCAAGTGCCATTAACTGGGAAAATAAATACACGCTAGGTGTCTCGCCTCTGTTGTCCGGTTTTATATCTGGAACTAATTTTGTCGTCATTCTGATGAGTGACGAGATAATTGCTGCAGCTGGGCTATTCAGCCTCTTCCAAAGAAACCCTTTTTTCATTAATTCAGGCAGTGATTACATACTCCGAGCCAAATTTCTTCTGCATGTAACCCCATTAAGGCAGAGCCTTTGCCCTGGGGATGGGCTTAGCCCTCACTGTTTAAATAGCGTGTTCGTGTTTCTTTGTTCTATGGGAGACAAAGGAAAAGCTTTTTTCCTACATAGAAAAAATTAAGGAAATCTGATGTCTTCCTGCACAAAATGGGACACTTAAGATGCAATCACAGAGAATTAGAAATGATCCATTCTTGCCCCAGAGTCAGGAAAATGGCCAAAATACTGTCATCAGAATACCTTCAAAATATTCTCTGTTTTCCAGAGAGCGAGGGGAAGGAGGAGCGTGCCGCTCGCCTGGCACGGCAGAGATGCTGCGCTTGCATGACAGATCTGGGGACAATGATCAGAAACTATTCCCTGACCAGCTGGGAGAGATTTCGAGTCAAGGAGCGCTTTATGCAGAGGAGGGGACTGCATAAAAGTGAGACAAGAGCTAGAAAGGGAGGAGGGGGGAAGCTGCCCAGGATAAGCACTGTGGTAGCATCTGCGGAAAGGTCCGCAAAGCCCTTCGTGTTGATGCTCTGTGCTTTTTTCCACGCTCGTGACCAAACAGCACGATGCTCCTCCATGCTACGCTGATAATATAATGAAACAAGGTCTGAAGTCCGGTGACACAAAATGAGATTTCATTGCTGCTCGTTTTCCTAACTGTAAAATAATAACACAGGGAAATAGGATTGTGCATTGCGTAGGAGGTATCTGCAAAATGCAAGTGGGGTTTGTGTGAGTACAATTCCTATTTAGTCAGCACAAGAATATTCACTGTTTACTAGCTAAAAGGAAGCTAAAATTAAGATATAAAACAGTGTCCTCCACCAACAGCATGGAAATAAATTGCCCTATTGTCTAGAGCAGGGCGTGGGGAATCTCCCGTCTTTGACCTTGACTTTGACCTTGTCTGCCTTCTGCCTTGCGTCATCCTGAGCTTTTCATCTAGAGCTTTACCTTGCCTGATCTTTAAAAAGGGAACAATAGGAACCGAGCTGTCAAGTTAAATGGCAGTTTATAGCTGTCGCCCACATCGGAAACAAAGGAGTTGGGCTTTTACACCATGGCCTCCCGGCAACATTAATTTCAAGCACAGCCCTTCAGCAAAGTGCTCTCTTGCAGCCCATTAAATGAAAACGTACCACTGATCTCGTTAGCAAACATGCTTGCAAGGCTGCCGGCTCTGGGTCTCTCTGAAGGCAAATGATATGAAATCTTGCAAAGGCCAAATATCCTATTTTTTGTCAAAAGGTATGTTTTTACAATCCGATGGCTCATTGGAGATAGCTTTTATTGTCGCCGAAGTTGTCAGAGAGCTGTGTACAGTCCCGTGGGTGAGGAAGGGCAACGTTCACCTCGAGCTGATACTGTGTGCAGAGGTACCTGCCCCTGCCCTCTCTCCATCCCGACTTTATCTCTACTTTCAGTGCAAATCACAGCATTGTTTTCTCTTCCATTAAAACTATGACATCATCTTGGAAATTTGTGTTGAAATTCTAGCTCGGTACAAAACCCCAACAGCTCAAAACTTGCTATGAAACTGAAAGTCTGCAAAATGTACCCTCAGACAAGAGCTTGGGAAAGAGGACATCTGTGGTGAAACTCATTGCTTTTTTAACACATACCTGACACTTACCCCTGCAGCATCTCCATGGGCAGTAGGAGTGATCCGTATGTCATCCCAAGTCTCCTTGTGACAACTAGAGCCAAGCAGGCTTTACTTCAACCGTGTCACTGTAACTGACCTTCTCCATGAAGGAGAAAGCATGGTGTCCATGTGTCCATGAGAGCTTTAGGAGGAGTTAGTTATAGCAAGTCAGGTCACTTGGTCTAAAAGCATCCACTGACTTAGAAAACCCTTTGAGTTTTTTAAAGACTGGAGCTTTGCCTTTGCTGTGCCATCTGGAAGAAGCCTTTACCAGAGGTGGTCAAGATCACGTGGCTGTCATGGGTTTGAGAGATGAACCAGAAATATGAAATGAATGGTTTCATAGAATCATAGAATCATAGAATCATAGAATCATAGAATCATAGAATCATAGAATCATAGAATCATAGAACGGTTTGGGTTGGAAGGGGCCTTTAAAGGTCACCTAGTCCAAGCCCCCTGCCATGGGCAGGGACATCTCCAACTAGATCAGGTAGCTCAGAGCCCCGTCCAACCTGACCTGGAATGTTCCCAGGGATGAGGCATCTACCACCTCTTTGGGCAACCTGTGCCAGGGTCTCACCACCCTCAGTGTAAAAAATGTCTTCCTTATATCTGGTCTTCCTAGTTTCATATTGGAATATCTCACTTCTGTTGCTGATCTCAGGCAGAGGAATGGGGCCGAGGGGATGGGATTTCACTCCTAACATCCCATTTCAGGGAAAAAAAGGTCATGAAATCACCACACCTCAGTTATCCCATCATAAAATGCAAAGAAGGCACGTCAGCCTTTGTAAAGCTCTTGATGCAGATGAGTTAAAACTATCCAAGGACACATTGCTAGCATTGCAATTGCATCGTAAATCTTCCTGCAACCAAACAGCCACAAACAGCATTCCCTAGTTCCTCCTGGTATTCAAAAGCAGTTCGAAAACTCTCCTTAAAAAAAAAAAAAGAGTAACACATATAAGGATTTTCTTAGGAAGAAGTCCCAAGAGAAAACCATGAACCACCTCCTGGCCACAGAGAGGGGATTACAGCAGTGAGAGGTGAGGACAACCCTCTGGCACGATGGGGCATTCGAGAGCGGACGCAGAGGATGCGGGGAAGCTTCAGGAGCAGATTACACCGGGCTGGCTGTTCCTCCGTTTAACAGGAGGCAAGATTTCTTTTCTCTCGGAATTTGTATTTTCCCTTCTGCAGTGCATTAAGTTTCTCTATTAACGCTGCTGCAGCACGACCCAACGAGTCAGCACCCATCTGCAGAGCCAACAGACGTAATTGTCAAGCACAAAACCCACGCTGCCGGGGGTATGTACCTTTTGAATATCAAGAGTTTTGACGCTGGTGACCGGTCATTTCTTGACCATATTTATGATCTGAAGAAGATTCAGCCAAAGCATAGGAAAGGGCAGGATGAGACTCGAGTGCCCACCACACGTGCAGAACGCTCACTTGAGCCACATATATTTTCTCCCTAGATGGGCTACAAAAGGCTTCTGGAATTAACATTCTTATTAACTTAAATATATCACATTGTTATTAACTTAAATAACACCTCAGAAATACGTATACACCTGAGAAAATTTTGTTCATATAGGAAATTCTCTGCACTGGGAAGGCTTTTACCTCCCACTATATGAATTTATAGAAAAATCCTTTCCCTGTAGATGCACCTATATGTGCATAGGCAGGTAAGCTCCTGGTTTCTAAGAGCATCAACAATGGAGGCTGGCCCAAATTTGCTATCAAATAGCATAGAATATTTGAGGCTGGATGTGCGTTGGGTGATGAGCTGACGTTTCTGTATCTCCAGTGGCTTTGTGCCTCTTGCCTTTGCTGCGGTGCTGCCAGAGCTGCAGAACAGCAAAGTGCTGCTCCAGCTCCTTGCTTCGCAGGCACCAGGAGGCAGCAAATACACAATAAAGGTGCAAAGCCAAAGAGAAAATATAGCCTGGCTGTTGCTTTGCCTCCTATTGCTGTTGCTTAGCTGGGGAAGTAGCAAAACGTACCACCATGTTCCTGTTTTTAATTGCAGCAGCTTCTTCCTTCTGGGTCTGCAGTTTTGCTGGCTCAAGCCGTTCCTTTCCCTTACCTCCAGGCAAAACCTGACCTTTGCTTTCACCCGCAGCGTGTGATGCAGCCGGATCCTGAAACGAGCCCTATGCCACGGTGCCAGGGCTGGAAACTCTGCAGGCAAGTATTTGCCCTCCTGGTTTCTGCACAGACATGGAGCTTGCTTCTGGGGGTAGAAAATACAGCGGCTGTTGTGTCACTCAGTGCCTTAAAATTTGGTAATTTGATGTAACGTGGGGTCTTTACTCCGAGGAATGCAAGAACGGCTGCACCGGACCGGGGGAGATCCCGTTAGCTGGTGCCCGTCTCTGCAATGGGCACACACCCAGTGCCCTTTCTCCAAAGCCTCCAGCGAGCCGGTGGTTGGAAACTGGCTGAAGAGCTCTTAATGGACTGAGCAGACAATTATCGATGCCATCCTCAAAAATACCAGAGGGGACAATCACATATGAGAAGCTCCCAAATTAAGTCAAGGGATAAGAAGTCTGTGCGAAGGAATCGCCATGGCCAGCAAAATACGGGTGCAGTGGGTCCCTGGGGCAAAATCCCCCTTCCGTGATGGTTGCAACCTCAAAGCAACACATAGTCATTTCTGGAGGACAGCGACACCGGGGCCTCGCAGCGAAGTGTGAGCACTCCGTGATTAATTCTTTCTGCTACATGCAGAGAGCATTTCTCCTTCCCCCTCCCCACACTAAAGAATCACCCAGATATAGTGAAAAGCCAACAGGGTGAGTCTAACCCCGCATGGCAAAACAGGATTCTTGAGAGATTGCCATGGAGAAGAGCATTCTGCAGCAGAATGAATTCACTTGCACCACTAGATTATTTTCTTCGAAGCTTCCTCTGAAGCGATATAAATTTTGGTACGGCAGACGTAGTCCCTACAGAAATGCTGCAGCGGATTAGATGTATGAGTTACCTGCACAGCAGATTTTTGATATTACATAGGTTTCCATATGCCAGAGAAAGATAGAACCAACACCCGATAGCTGGAAGGTAATGAAGCAATATTTATATGGGAAATAAAAAGGGGTTTTAACGTATTTTTTAAACAGAAAAGGGGATTCGCTATCTGAACAGGTTGCTGCGGGGTGGGTGGGGATATTGCAGCACCGGTTCTGTTCATTGCGATGTCTCCAGCCATAGGTGCTCCGGTTCCACCATCAGTCACTGCACTTGGTGGAGGGCTGTCACCCCCAGCTCTGCTGCAGAAGGTCACTGAGATGTGCGCTGTGCTTCCAGCCTTGCAGCCTCTTCCCTTGTTGTCCAAGAAAACCTGCTGTGAATATTTTGCGGCTTAGCTGGATTTGAAAGCAATGCAGCAAAGCAGCTAAGCCCCCTGAAACTCACAATAAATCAGCCTAGCTATGTTTTTATTGCTTCTCCAATGTCCCTGTACTGGGTCATACCCTTTTCGGAGGTGTAAGGGCTGACAAGGTTGAGACAGATTCTCTAGGGCACTCCTCTAGCACACAGTTAGACTAAGTCCTAAAATTTGGTACTGGAATAGATACAACTAAGCCATTCCACTTGCACAGCAAAATTCATCACCATGACGTTGTCGTGGTTTAACCCCAGCCAGCAGCTCAGCCCCATCCAGCTGCTCGCTCACTCCCCCCCGGTGGGATGTGGGAGAGAATGGGAAGGGTAAAAGTGAGAAAATTCATGGGTTGAGATAAAGACAGTTTAACAGGGAAAGCAAAAGCCGTGCACGCAAGCAAAGCAAAACAAGGAATTAATTCACTGCTTCCCATCGGCAGGCAGGTGTTCAGCCACCTCCAGGAAAGCAGGGCTCCATCACGCGTAATGGTGACTTGGGAAGACAAATGTCATCACTCTGAACATCCCCCCCTTCTTCTTCTTCTCCCAGCTTTATATGCTGAGCATGACATCATATGGTATGGAATAGCCCATTGGCCAGTTGGGTCAGCTGTCTTGGTTGTGCTCCCTCCCACTTCTTGTGCACCTGGCAGAGCATGGGAAGCTGAAAAGTCCTTGACTACTGTAAACACTACTCAGCAACAACTAAAACATCAGCGTGTTATCAACGTTATTCTCCTACTAAATCCAAAACACAGCACTATAGCAGCTACTAGGAAGAAAATTAACTCTATCCCAGCTGAAACCAGGACAATGTGGTGACCATCCTCTCCAGAAACGGTCACGGTGACTTGATAATCAGTGAGCAGACCATCTAGAGAAATGCAGACATACGCATTTCAGGGAGATGTCTAGAAACATGGTACTGGATGGACCTGATCTGATGCTTGCCATATTTCTAGGTAGGAAGCAGCTTGTCATTGGTAAGGCAAAGAAAAAAATGTGAAAGCCAAGTGGCAGACCTCCCTAAATTTGCCGGTAGACATCACCGTAAGTTCAACTTGACTTTCAAGGTTGTTTCTGAACCACTGGTGAAATCTAGGACTTACAAAAGGAGGTGGTTGCACTGAGTTTGGTTCTTGTATTTATTTTGAGGGGCACATTTAAGGAAGCGTTCTCTTCTGGAAGGGCTGACCATCCAGCAGAAGCCGTACAGTGATGCCTTGTGCCACGTGTTGCCTGCAACACGAACTCTCGTGCTCCAGGTCCAGGTGCTGGGCTGGGATCCTTGGGCTGGGATCCCTGGGCAGTAATCAGGGCATTTGTGATGGGGGTCTCCACCTGCATGGAGAAAAGGCATTTCCAGCCAAGACGGGGAGTCAGGATCCTTGAGAAGAAGCTGCAAGTGCAGTTTCTAGTAAGAAGAAACCATCGTGGCCCTTGGAACCACTCCTTCACAGGGCTCTCAGCACCAACAGCCTAAATAAATCACTGGTGATCCAAAGGGCATCGACCTGGTGGTTTCTTTTCCTGCAGGAGACCCTAGCTCAGGTCCTGGGGCTCCTCTCCAAAACGTGTACAGCAAATCCACACTGAGATCTCGGGGTGTTTGCAGTTCATAGTGCCGGGAGGCTTGCTCTGGGCAGAGGATCAAGCTCTTTCTCCATCTCTCTCTCTAGGAAGGCACCTTAACAGCTATCGACTCGGTAAAGCTCAAGATGAACTAAACGGCAGTGCCGTGACATATTGGTTACTCCTCTATTTGCTCTTTGGTCTCACCGTGGACCTTGAGCGATGCCAACTGCAAACAGCAGGATTGAAATAATGTTTGCTCGCTCCCCTAAGCTCCCTGCAGCATGTGCAAAAGCCCTGAGGACCCAATCCCATTTTTTTTAATCCTGATTTATATTAAGAATAAAATTGTATTTCCTCCTCCCCGTGAAAATCATTATGCTTCCAGCCAAGAGCTGAGCACAGCTCTTCAGGTCCCATCAGGACGGCTGAATCCGTGGCCAGAGTTAAGTGGGATGGAAATGCACAAACTCTTTAAGATTCTGCCCAAATTCTCCTGCCATGTAATTCAGCTTGTCGGCAGAGGATAATACAAGTTTCACTAACTTGATGAATGTCTTAGATCATCTGCAGACTAAACAGATGCTGTGCTGAATAAATACACCTATAACTTATGCATTTTAGTGTGCTGAATGACATCCTTAGTGCAGCTAGGGAGGAGGAAAGTGGAGACACTTACCGTAACACGCTGCTTGAAGAGGACTGCCCTAATATTGATGCTGGATATTGCATCTAGGAAAAAAAAGTTAATATGCACCTAAGCGTCTAGGCCCATTACTTTTTCTTTTTTTTAAGTATTTCAGCCTTATTTCCAAAGCATAACACCCCACTGGAATAAATCACCGCAGGAGGCGGAACTGAAGACTAAAAGTGCAGTGAAGAGCAACTCGTATTCATGACTCTCTCGAATATTGCTGAGGTCCTTGCAATGCACTGGATTTGTCTTCCCAACACGGATGTGGTAGAGATGTTGTCATCCCCATCTTACAAAGTTGGCTTAAAGGTGTTTGAAACAAATACCAAATTTGTTTAAGCTTCAATCTCTCATGGATTCCCTTAGAAATCTTGTACCCAAATGCTTTCAAGGGTTAGTGCTGAGTGCTAGACTAGTCGGAGGCTAAAATAATCTGTGCTGGAGCCATACCTCTGCAGGAGCTTTGCAGGGATTGAAAATCCAATTTCAAGTTATTCAACCACTGTGAAGCCTTTAATGCTTGCAAAATTCAAGTTTAAAAAAAAAAAAAGACAAAGAAACAAGAACAACACACCATCAGCTTCTCTACTGGCGTGACAGGATAAACAAATCCAACAAGGGGAAGTAATCGGGTATGTCTCTGACAGGCCACAGGGCACAGCATGTCAAAAAGACTCAGAAACTCACTTTTGGCGTTGATGTCCTACGGTTCCCTCAGGAGCAGAGCAGCTTTTCCCCATCCTTGAATCACGAGCGGTGCCACAGACATGTTTGCAGGGTGCAGGGGAGGTGGGAATGCATTTTGCTCCAGGACAGAACAGCCTGTGCTGTAAGACTGGACACGGATTTCACTTTTGAGGGGTAGATTTTCAGCTGCAGGAGCAAAGCAGAGCAGTAATGGCTCACCGTGCCCGACAGCCCCAGCGAACACTGTGGGTTGGGCCAGAAGAGACACAACCCAGGGGAGTCAGTTTGGGCTATCCAACCAGTAAGTGGTTGGGCTGGTTGGAAATATCATGGGCTTGCTTTTGAAAAACACTGGTTCACCTGGATATTTTGTTCAGCTTTGCATCTGACACCCATAGTGAGTCTACCTCAAAGCTAAGGACCACGTTTCTGCACAGTGAGACCAAGTTTTTTGGGAGAGCTCATGAGCAGCTGCCAAGTCTAGAGGCTTCTCGCTTCCCAAGGGAGAGGAAGAGGGAAGCGGTTTCTGGTTTGGAATGAAAACTCCAAAAAAAAAGTTCTCCACTTCCCAAAAAACATCCACATTGCAGCCAGCCCAACTAAACAATGGCAGCCTGGATTTTGGCTCTGCCAAATGCATTGAAATGGCTCTTCTGTTGCTGGATGACAGGCAGAAGGTAAAACCTGACCTTTGCACCTCTCCTTCTCTCTGCCACATTGGGCTGGACCTCTGTGGTGGCTGATCTGAGCTATCGTGGGGACGCCTGCACGTCCATCTCCAGACCAAATCAGGAGGGACATGATTCTCTGGAAGCGGGAGAGTCTAGCCTGCATCCCTCCACTTGGGAATGAATTTCTGATGGGTTGCGCCATCCAGCAGAAGGACAATGCAGAAAACAGTTGTTCTCCACCTTGGTTCATTCATATAGTTCGAAGACAATTCGTTATAGCTATTCCTGCAAAACAGCACGCAGGCACCTTGTTCGTGCCTTCAGCTATCCAGCCAGGGGGGACAACCTGGCTGCGCCTTGTCCTACAGCATCCCACAGACCACGATGAACCCTTTCATTCCCAACAAGACATGTAAAGGCCTTGTACGGCCTAGAAAGATGGGGAAATTCCTTTTATATACAGGTTAAGTAATTTAGGATTTGGTTCTGAAGCTCTGCTTTTCATAGAATCATAGAATCACAGAATCACTAAGGTTGGAAAAGACCTCTAAGATCATCAAGTCCAACCGTCAACCCAACCCCCCCATGCCCACTAAACCATGTCCCCAAGCGCCTCATCTACACGTCTTTTAAATCCCTCCAGGGATGGGGACTCCACCACTGCCCTGGGCAGCCTGTGCCAAGGCCTGACCACTCTTGCAGGAAAGAATTTTGTCCTAATGTCCAACCTAAACCTCCCCTGGCACAACTTGAGGCCGTTTCCTCTCGTCCTGTCACTTGTTACTTGGCAGAAGAGACCGACCCCCCCTCGCTCCAACCTCCCTTCAGGCAGTTGCAGAGCGCGATGAGGTCTCCCCTCAGCCTCCTCTTCTCCAGGCTGAACACCCCCAGTTCCCTCAGCCGCTCCTCATCAGACTTGTGCTCCAGGCCCTTCCCCAGCTCCGTTGCCCTTCTCTGGACACGCTCCAGCCCCTCAATGTCCTTCTTGGAGTGAGGGGCCCAAAACTGAACCCAGGATTCGAGGTGCGGCCTCACCAGTGCCCAGTACAGGGGCACGATCCCCTCCCTGCTCCTGCTAATGGGATTCTTTAACGGGACATTGGATTCTTGCCTTGTTTGCACCTGAGTTAGCAGCATTAGCACGGATTATTGAGAGTCCTGCTGTGTTGGCTGGTTGTCATGTCCACATATTTCTCACAGACATTTTCGTTTCTACTCTAGCCCATGGCATTGCCTGTGAAAAAGGAGATGTTTGTTTTGGGTACGAATCACCTGATCCTAAGGACACCCCAAGAGCTTGTGCATTGAGGTTTATTCTTTCTCCTTGAGCACAGCTCCCTTAGGGACCATCTTTTTGCAGAGATTTTCTGGCTCTCAGCCCTAAACTACCCTACAACAATGGTCTCTGGGCTGATTGCAAAGGTTGGGATAATATGGAGCAGCTCTGCCTTGAGCGGCCAAGTTCAGACCTGAGTTTCTGGGGTTTGGATCTGCTCCGGTCTCTGCTAACTGCCCTAACCGAGACTTTGTCGGGAAGCATGAGCGCCCGAGCAGCAAACGATCCACCACTGCGTGGCAAAACGCTTGGCTGGGACCCTCACTTTGATTTCAGATACCTGAAAGCAGAAACCAAAACCACCCTCAGGGCAATGCGTTGTCCGTCAATCCCATCTCGCACCACTGCGAGCCAGGTCCATGTCTCAACCTGCAAGTCTTTTTAGCCTCGTCACGGTGGTTAATGAAGACGAGCATTTTGGCTAGGTTGCCTCTTGTGTACTCCTCAGGCATCTCCGATTCCTATCTCACCACCTGGGTGCTGGACAATCCTTGTGTGGTCTTTGATGGTAGGCTTGTGCAGAAATCTCAGCCGTATCTTCAGCTTCTGCTGGCCATACCCGGATCCTGATGAAAGGTCTGGTCTCCGCTGGACCTGCAGAGACAGGATTCACCGTAACCTTTTCCTCCTGTAGGCTCAGAAAGTTTTCTTGCTTGGCTTTTGTCATCTGTCCATGCATTTCCCTTCTCCTCCGCTGCCAGGATCCGTACACCAATTACACACAGGCTGCTGTAAGCGGTGTTCATAACTGCCAAAACCAAAGCAGCCTTCCTCTAGGAAAACAAAAGTCATTAAAATTAATAATAACCTGCCAGGAACTCATGATACAGTGAATCAGCATTTAAACTCCAATCTCGCTCGGCGCTCTGCAGCCTGGCCTCGTAGGGTTTGGAAGCTGGAAGAAACAACTTTCAAATAATTGTGTGTTCATGCTTGGATTTTAATTATATCCACATGCAGACACCGTTTGACATTTTATGAGCATTTCTCTTAAAGGCATGAGTTTGGGATAACCACAACATCCAAGGCAGGCAGTGAGTGAATTATACACTTTACTCCAACAAGGCATAATTACACCTATTTATTGCACATGCACGTGCGTTTCATGCTCTTTGTCCATCCGTCCATCCGTCCATCCACCCAGCCAGATATAAATTATGTCTGAACGTGATTTCAAGACCCTGTCTCTCTCTCTCTATTACAGACAGCTCACCCCAGCCTAGTAAATCCCGTGTAAAGGCAACGGGAGGAAAGCCAGCCCTGAACTGCGAGGTCTGCAACAAGCTCCCAGACAGCTGCTCTGTAAATCAGGGGACTTGCATGATCCTATAAATCACGACCCTGATTAGGGTCAGAGGCTGCATGTGCTACACAAAGTAATGCCCAGGATGGCTCGGATCGCTGGGCTCCCACGGGAAGAAAGCCAGCGTTTCTCTCCATAGCAAATTGCAAATTACTGGGCTCTGCAAAGTCCTTGGCTCAGAGGAGTCCAGCACCGAACAAAATAAATCCTGGTCTTTTAGGGATTCTGCTCTCACCTGATCTAGACGTCTGTCTCTAGAGGAGGAAGAAAAAGAGTTGCATTGCCAGATTGAATATCTTATAAAGGCTCCACTTGGAAGCTGCTCAGAGCTTTGCAATATAAGAAGCAATCCTGATGGGGACGGATTAGCAGTCAGAGTGCAGGTGAAGGGGGTCAGCCATGCAAAAGAAAAGTATTTTAGTGACATTTCTGAGGCCCAATAGAGCCATAAACTATAACAGCTTCCACGCTAGCATCAGCCACCCGAGAGTCTCAGCATACTTGACACGCAGCAAGTCACTGACACGTGGCCCCCTTGTCTGTCAAAAACCACTTGGTTCATTTGAAGCCAAGGAAATAGGAATACTACAAGATTAAGCCGACTTCAGTCATGCTCTCGTCTGCTCAGCAAATAAACATGGCATCGTTTTCATGTCACTATTTCTCTGTAAGGCACCAAACGCATCTGTGAACGTCGCCCATCCGAAGGCACAGGATGGGTACCAGACACAACCCAGCAGGACACAGGCAACCAGAGATGCTGATGTTCTGGTGGAGAAGGCACTATGCAGCGGGACTTGATTTATTTGCAGAAACACTGAGCAGGCACAGCTGGCGCAGGTGTGTTTCTGGTTATACTCATCTGCGGGGTTGTCCTTGGGCCAGGCTTCATAGGCTACATGGGAACCAGAAACGTGCTGCCTGTTTAATATCTTTCCTTTCTTGTTTGTTCAACACTCTACCAGGAAGAACTGCAATACCCGACATTTAATGTTGGGCAGGTTACATCCTGCAGTGTAATTTCATTACCTTCTCTGGGTACGCAGAGCATGAATTGGATGGGTTCGAAGCTGTACTGTGTTCGCCAACCACATAAACAAGGAGGGAAAAATCGATCCATAAAGGTAGCAGTGAATTTGCTGCGACTGAATGCAAACTGACACAAACAGCCTCTTAATTAGCTAGAGAGATAATGAAATCACTTGGTCATGGAAGCATGCACACGTACACACAGAGACATACACACAGGTCCTCTTTGGGAAGGTCTGCCCAGGGTCACCAGTGAAAAACATGGGGTATCCTACAGATCTGCTCTATAGGGGGCTAATAATTTTGGAGGAAGGAAGATCCATAGCGGCCCCAGATGGAGCTTAACCCCTTCCAGCGCTTCCCGGGAGCAGTCACTGGTGCTCTGATCTTTACTGAGCGTGTGAGACCAAGCCGGGGATTTGCAGAGGACCTGAAAGCAGCAGGAACTGCCTGCAGAGCATCAGGACCTGCCTTGCTTGCATGCTACCCTCCTTCCTCAGGCTTTCATTTTTTCTGCTTATAGTTTAGGATCTGCAGCCTCATGAGACAGCACCGTATCCCTGCACATCTGCGCTGTAACCTGGTCGGTCCCATCTTGCCATCTGTCTNATGAGGCGCTTAGGGACATGGTTTAGTGGGCATGGGGGGGTTGGGTTGATGGTTGGACTCGATGACCTTAGAGGTCTTTTCCAACCTTAGTAATTCTATGACATATATGACAATATATTTACACATCAACTCTAAAACGAAAGCTGAATTCCCCTACAGCTGCGTGGGTCAACCCCACAGGTCCAGCTTTCAGTCTTTTCACGCTCGACCCTTGTAGAACCCACTCTGCATCCCCAGCAGCGCGGCTCAGTGCAGCAGCGCGTGAACAGTGCAGACGATGACCTGAGCAGACGTTTCGCTGCAGAAAAGCTTTGCAAAGCCAGTAAACATCTCACACTGCTCCCCATCCGCAGGGTTGGGCTGGGAAAGGCCGGGCTGCTCCCACTGGGGACGGGCACATCCCACCCCAGGTCCTGCTCAGACAGAGGTTGTCCCGTAGCGACGCACAGCTCTTGGCTCTGCGTGTTGGGGGAGGCCCTTGAGCCCTGCAAATATAATCAGAGTCCTGGAGAACAAGCAGAAATTCCTGATGTTTTGCCACTGACAGCATATTAATTTTCTGATTAAGGTTAAGCATTGAAAAAAAGGACTCATGGATGGATGTTTGCCTGGCAGATGAGAAAGCAGAGCAGAAGCAGCGATAGGGATGTTATTTTTAATTTAACCTGTTGCACGAAGAGCTACCACACATGACGACATAGTGGCATCACACTAAGGAATAATCTCTTGTGACAGACATTGCAGGGTGGTATATTTTGACATCAGGAAGGGACTGGGTGACTTAAGAGAAGAGATAATGGGGCTTTCAGCTCCATTTTGCCACTTCAGAGGTCACTGGGGAGAAAATGAGAAAAGCAATGGTTGCACACAGCTTTAAAAGCAGGGAAACATCTAGCCAAGCTGATCACACCCCATAACTCCTGGAGGGAAACTTCTACCAGAGCACCAAGCTTGTCCATCACCTCCTGCATAGCTCACCCTGTACCTGCTCTGTCCTGCCCCATTCGAACGTCCTGTATAGGGGAGGTAAAATCATCACACTTTTAATTTTCTACTGCTAATCTCAAGAAACTCTTGATCTGGGTGCCAGTTCTTAGAGGGCAATGAAGACTCTCCATTTATGATCCCGATGAGCTCAGATGTCCCCAGCTGCAGCAGGACATCTGTCTATGGCCAGAAAAAATCAAGGGGTAGAGAAGCTGCTGCACCAGCCCAGGTCCATGGCTGTCACAAGAATGGACAAGGTGCTTCTGCCAGAAAGTTTGTTTGGTGGTAAGCCAAGAGTTTTTTACATCATATTCCTTCTTGCTCAGCTTTGTGGAGCACCTAATCCTTGGCCATCATCGGGAGGGAGACCAAATCCTGGAAGGACAGATCAGCAGTGATGACAAGCTGAGCCTAAGGAAAGCTCACTATTAAAAGTCCTTCTTGTTTTGAGGGACTTTAGCAATGTCCTTCGTGGCATTTCACCAGAAGGGAATCCCAAAGCACGGTAGCAATGACCCCTATGTAGGAATCTGCTCCATCACCAGTGTTTTCAAAACTGCCTCCCTAAATCATGAAAATGCAACCTACTCCCAGGAAAGGCAGAATTTGATAACCAGCCAAAAAACTCTTACACAGTCATTCACGGTCACGATGAAGAGTACTGTGTCCAAATGAAGCCACAAATGCAATTTATATCAAAGGTTTTCAGGATCTGAAGTTTAAATTTAACATCTTAAATCAGTAAATTGGAGTCCCTGTGGTTTTCCAGGCTGAGATCTGATATTTCTCACCAACCTCAGCCGGACTCAAGTTATTCCAACGCTAATCACGAGGGCTGTCTTGCAGGGGGTGAGGGGAGGAGGAAGGATGGTGGTACCCAAACCGCTTCCCAGGGGGACGATGCATCACTCATCGCAAATGCCTCACTACAAATGTCGATAGCAGTCACGTGGATAGGTGGTTTTATAGGATAAGAATTGCACGACAGGATAAAACAGCATAAATGAGCAGTTTTTAAGAAGGCAGCTTTTAGCAGGGTTTGTGGATGATGCAGGAGTGGGTGCATGCACAATCCATGTGTCCCAAGTAGAGAAAGGACAGTGTGTGGTCCAGAACCCTTGAAGGTCGCCAGCTATTAAAAATACCAGTAGTCCCCAAGGTTTCGGGTGATGGGATACCTTCAGATCCCTCTGATATTACTCACAGGCCAGGTCTTGGCATCCCACAGCTACTTGTTTCTTTAGGCAGAAAGGGAGCAAACTGTGATGGGCTGCACTTCATCGCTGCCAGTGGGAAGAGGCGTTAGATCTGATCTAACAGGGGATGGAAGAGAAGAACAGATGAGGGGGGGATTTTTTGGAGAACCTGTCTCTTTGCCAAAAGCACCGCAGGACCACAGAAGAAATAAAATGAATCCAAACTCCCTGCGAGGCTGGAGAAGTTTTTAAAACTTATTGTTTGGAGAGGGGAAAAACAAATATGTTTTGGTTTGACCCACGCCAGGACCATCTGGGATCTGAGCACACCATCCCGAACCACCCTGCACCGCGCATCGCCAGATGCCCTCTAACTTTGGAGACGGGTTGTTCCCGTGAGGCTAAAAGCAGTGGTAAAGTGGGACAGCAGCTGAGCAGCCTGCACCTATGCTTCAGAGCAAAAAAAATAATCCGAAAGAGGCACAGTCCTAACAGGGGATGGGAGAGGGAAAGGAAAAATGGCTTTTCCAGGCACAGAAAGCAAATGGAGGCAGGCAGCACACCGCCCTGCACCGCGATGCTTGAAAAGGTCTTGCATGCCACACCTGCTCTCCGCAGGGTTATTTCTTATGCATTGAAAAGAAGAACTCCTCCCCAACACCTTTTTTCCCCCCCTTTGCTCCTTCCCATCCCTCAAAGCCCCTGTGCAATTTTGCTGGATTTGCAGCATCTTGTTCACAGCGGTCCAAGGAGGTTTGAGCGCGTGTGCGGTTCCTGGGCAGATTTAGTAAGGAGCAGCTATTTATCATTCTCCTGGCTCTTAGGAAACGCAGACAAGTCCACCCTCCAGTCAGGTTTATTTGTGGCCTTTTATGTTGCATTTTGGAACGTGTCATTCTGTGTATTTTCGCAGGAACAAGAGCCATCTTAAAGAAGCATTAAATAATGAATTGCCTTAAATAATAGCCCTGCTGATACTACTAATGACTAGAAATCCTGTCGTCTTTGGTTAGAAGTACAATAATACATGGTTTACTTGGGGATATTTTAAGGATGCATCAGCAAAACATCTGGAAGTTTAAGTTAGTGATTAAATAAACTGCTGTGTATCTTTTAGGGTGATAGTTTTAGAGAGTTACTGTTTCGGTAAATAACCCACAGACACAAAATAACGTTACATAAATAAACATACTTAATCTTTCATGTTCTGTCTTTTATGCCTCTTCACTAGCTGGCATCTGCAAAAGCACAAGTGCATTTTTTTGTTCTCCCATTAATAACAGAGCATAAAATATAAAGGAAAAATAACTCCAGTACCAGCTGGGTATGGAGGGACTGATGCCAGTGCGGAATCTGGGTCGATTTATGCATACTGAGATTTTCAAGTGACAGATTAATTGGCTTGATAATAATTCACTGAAAGCAGGGAGAACTGGAGATGTCACGCTCCCCATACTCCTCCCTCTCTATGTGAGAGCCAAGGGCTATTCTGCTCACTTTGCTTGGGTGCTCTCCGGGGTTGTCCCACCAGCTTTGGAGAAATGAGGGGGTTTCGTGTCACCTTCTGAGCACACACCGGCTGGTTTCTCCCCGAGGCAGTTACATCCAGGAGTGCTGCTGCCTTCAACAGCAAGCCCCCTTCCGAACTGCAGAGAATAAATGCTGGTTGCAATTATAAAAGGAAAACAGCACAGGAAAGCAGTGAAGGAACTGTGAAATGAAAGTCAGTTTTATTTTTTCGATTTACATTTGCACAGGCCAAAAAAAAATTGTGTCTGGTTAAGAATGTGGAAGTGAAGATCCATCACAGAGCCACCGTCATTAACTTGTGATCTTGAAATGCCTTTCGGATGATGACAGTAGCAAGATAAGTGGAACATAAATAATGATGTGCCCTATAAATAATCTGCAGGAAGCCCTGCTTCCCCACCTCTGCGGGAGCTGCAGAGCGGAGATCTGCGCTGTCAGCATTAATCAAACCAAAGAACCAGGGAGGCTGGTCTGGCTGGTGGAGGCATTGGCTTGCGGTCCAGCGGATGCCAACCCTGGCCATTGTCCAGGGGTGGATTTGGACGCAAGGTGGATTTGGGCGAGTTGGGCATGGACAGGAGGTATGGAGGGTGAGGTCTACAGCCCCCGTGGCTCCTCTTCCCCACCCTGAGTAAATCACGGGGTGTCCCATGTGGACAGTCTGGTGGCTCGGTGGACAGTCTTGTGTAGATGAGGCGCTTAGGGACATGGTTTAGTGGCCATGGGGGTGTTGAGTTGACGGTTGGACTTGATGATATTAGAGATCTCTTCCAACCTTAGTGATTCTATGATTCTCTTATGGAAAGCAAGTGTTGACAACTTCCCAACATAGTGTGTGACTTGCAACCACATTGATGGGGAACCGCAGGAAAAATGAAACAAATCAGGAGTCTCTGGATTTCCAAGTTGGTGTCTGGGATCTTCAGTTAATTCAAGTGAAATGGGGTGGGTTTTACTTCGGGTCTCTAGGTTTTGGCTGAGTGTCTGATTTCTTTCTATGGTGGAGCTCTATCACATTTGCCTTCTGCTTCCCTAACGGTGCTGGAGGACAGGGGTGTGGGGACTGGTCCCAGCAAAGCTTAGTGCTGAGCTCTTAGCTGGGCCCTCCGAGGAAATCCGAGGTGGGGAGGCAGAAAGGTGCACGCAAGACATGGGGACTTCTTCTGCAATGACTGTAGATATTAGTCCTTAGGCACCACTCAGCTGAAAACTTCCAGTCTTTACTGCATTGTCTCCAATGTATTCATTCCTTACTGCATAAGGGTTTTTTTTGTCCACGTGGAGCAACACCTTCTTCAATTGCTTTCTTTGACCTTTAGATACCAGAGATCCCCAACCACCCCCCCAGCCCTATTTCTGAGGTGCCTCCCCACAACTGATTTCCCCATGACCATCACGATGAAAGATCCCTGGCCTTCTTCCCCATGCAATCATGCCTCCAAAAAAAATCAACCCGTCTTTTTCATTTCCTTTGGTGCCAGTTCCACAGATTTCGTTTTCTCTGAGAGATCAATATCCAAATGTCTGTGTGATTATTGCAGCTTCATGAGTCTACAGCTGGAGGTCACCTCCAGGCTTGTTCATAAATAAATCATAAAATGTTATTATTTATGTAGTGTCAACAATGTGATAAGTGCAACATAAGGCAAATTCACTGTGGCAGCCAACTTCCAATCTGTTTTCTTCCTGCAGATTTCTGATCCAGCGATACGGAGCGCTCTCTGTGCAATTGCTCAGCTCCTCCGAGAAGCGAGATTTAACCCCCTTGCAGTCAGTGGGGTCTCACCGTTGATTTCCAGCCCATCCGGGATTCACCCCTTGTGTCTCACCTCCCATGTGAACGGGCTGGGAGCACCTTTGCCATCTCCTTTTTCCCCCTTCCAGCCTGAGCACCGATGTCTACGATCGTGGCATTGACTGATGGTCAATTTGCCTGGCTCATAGACCACCACGCCGCAGCTGTGAGCATGTGTCCGTGATGGGAATAAGGGTTAGAAATAGCTTGAGACAGGGTAAGGTTTTCCATTTCTTGCTAATCTGCTAAGAAATGAAGGCTGCAGGCAGCTTCTTGCCTGTAGCATTGTATGGGAATGCCCAAACCCTCTGAGCCTGCACAGGCAATGGAGCAGCCCTGAAGAGCCAGGGTTCAAAAGAGCATTTTGCTCCCACTGCATCACAAATGTCAGGGCAAATAGAGGCTCCAATTAGGCAGAACCTCAGCTGGCCAATTAGACAGACACTTCCAAGGAGTTTTTCCCACTGAATAAGTTATTTCTGCTGCTGGGACAGTCTCCTGTGAGAGATAACGGCAGCAGATTGGTTATTTTAATTGCTTCATTTTGTCTGTGTAAATATTATCAGAAAGTGACCTTTAGCATCTACCAGCATGGCATGAAATCCTTCCCTGCCCAAAAAACTGTTTCACAGAGCCTCTGAACCATTTACCTTATATTTAAATCACCCAGGAGATGTTTCACTCTGAAAGGGCAAACTGGGCACTTGGAAATAACTCGCAAGCAAAGGTGCAGTTTAGCTAGAGAGTCGGCCGTGCATCCTCCGTGAGGGGTCTGCACCAAGAAAGGATGAACCCCAAGAGTGGCTGCAGCCCGGATTTTACGATTCCAGCATCTCCCATGAGCAGACTTGTTGAATAGCCCAGTGGACCACAGGCTTCAAGTCCCAGTCGACTAATATCGAGAGCTGTTCTTCCTCCGTGGCTGTTCCCGTGCAGCTCTGCTGGTCCCCCGACACTTGGAGGTGGCAAGCTCTGATCCGAAGGCACCGGGACTTGCAAGCTGCAGCAAGAGAAGAGCATCTCTGGAGCAGAGCTTGCTTCGGTCCTCTTGGCTGTGGAGGAGGGACGGGTCTGTGCAGAGAAATTCTGCCTGCAGTGGCCTTGCCTTCAATTTGGGGGAATAAAAAAGTAGCCTATATCTGCAGGATATAAAACAAAATCCTTCAGATCCATATTTTCTACAGCTGGTAGTTCTAGCTGGACCAGGTTGAAATATTTGCCGATGCAAATCAAAGAGGTAAGTTTCCCTGAGACTGAAGATTTAATTAAAACCCAGCTTGAAAAGAAAACATAAATAGCTTACAAGTGTTTTAAAGGTATCAAAACAGAACGTTTTAACATTCGAGAGTGAAGCCTTTTCATTTTTCATTTCAGAAGGGCTTTTTATTTCAGTGTCTTACATACTGAAAAAGAAGAGTCAAAATAGAAACAGAACATTTTGATTGACCAGAAGGTTTGGGGGATTTTCAGTGGGACTCTCCAGGAGAGGTTGCAATGTTTTCTCTGACTCAGAGCAAGAACCTGATTTGGAAGTGTGGCATTTTTTCATGCTGAAATTGTGCCCTCCCTGTAACCCACCGGTGATTAGAGATGATTTACATACTGGGCTTGAACGAAACGCGGTGAAGAAACACCACCCAGTCATTTAGGGCAGGAAACAAAGAATATTTTATCTAATCGAGACAATGATGGGTTGGGAAATGGGCTGGAAAATTGGGCTTCTCATCTCCAGCTTTTGGAAACAACACAGAGATCTGTCAGCTCTGTCAAGCCATCGACTGATCAGCTTCATCCAGAAGCAGCGCATCCCACCACGTCCCCTAACACGACACTGAAGCGATGGTCCTGTATAGGCTCAGGGGACACAGTACAAAAAATCTGGTATCCCAGACTGGGTTAATGGGACACACTTGGAGCAACCAGTTTCCTNAGCCCAAAACTGAACAAAACAGATGTGCTCCTAGGGCTGTTGGCAGCCACAAGATGGTCCCTATGTATTTGCTTCCCATAAGACTGAGCTGGAAATAAAAACAATTCTACAGCCTCAACATTTTTTTTTTTTTTTTAACAATCTCGATGCTACCTGCATTGCAGTTCTGCAAATTAATCTTGTGGATGCTTGCACACACACAGACTCGTACCGGTACATGACAACAACCCTGCCGTGCAGACGGCCTGAGTCACTGCCGTAGGAAAATACAGCCAGAGAGATCAATACGCTTGAGTCGGTGTATCAAAAGCGCTGGAGAGAATCCCATCAATAAGATATAAATCAACCCACAAAACACCTTTATCTCCCTCCCTGCCTCCCTCCTCAAACATTTGATCAGTGAATATAAAAGTACACAAAGGTCACGGGAAGAAAAGCAGCTGTAAAAGGTGGTTGGCAACGCCGAGTGGTTAACAGGAAAGAGGAGGGGCAGAGAAAGCAGCAATGGGGGAAGAAACAGGGATGTCAGAGGGCTTTTGGATAAGAGAACCTCATCAGCATCCTTGATAACGAAGGATTACAGTTCACACTTGCAGGGATGTGAGCAGGCACCTTCAGCACTTGTGCTTCAGCTTCGTGTCTCCTGTTCACCAGGGACATGATCTTTCCAAAACGTGATGTGCCACAAAGAGGCCACAAACCTGGGGGTTGTGAAATGCAAGGAGGGCAGGGAAGGAAAAAGTAAGAAAGAAGTCTATTTTCCAGGCTAAAAGAGAGTAAGTGAGCATCTTTGCAACCTCCTCATTTCGATCACCCAAGACAGAACGGCTGGGTTGAAATCTGCCCATCGAATTTGCCCTGCCTATGGAGATGATCACAGCCAATACAAATTAAAATTCAATTGCTTTTCGTTGTCGATGCTGCTCCTCTGCTGCTTGGCACATCGTTCAGCAGGGACAGCGAAGAGACACAAGAGCTTTTGAGCCTGGCTGCCTCTTCATCAGGCAGGTTTTCAGCCATGGACATGACTCTGTTTGGATTAGGTTTAATGTGGAGGAGAGCCCTTGGACATCGCAAACAATATTCACGTCGACCAAAACTGGAAGAGGAATGATCTGAGGAGTGACAGGTGACAAAGAAGGAGTCCTGAAAGATTTGGTCCTGAAAAATGAAGAAGAAATATCAAAAGCGATAAAGAAAGAAGCAAAAAGCTGATGAGCTGGGTGACATATTTGGGTGAAAACCACAGCAACAATCCCTGTCTGTATGTCAGGCATCAGACACTCTATAGGTGAGAAAAAAGGGATTGAAATGGAATTTGAACCAAATAATTGCACATTTTATCTCCTGTTTTCAGTCTTGTTAGTTCAAAAAGAAAAGAACAGCAAAAAGCAACAACACCCTCCTTTGTCTTACCGTGCTAAATATTTTGCCTTCCCAAATCAATGAAAATGAAATTCCTCTTTCTCCTTCAGTCCTGTACCAGCTATTTTGTCTCCTGTGCAAGAAAGGGCTCTGAATACATTAACATACAGATGCACCTGATCACTGCCCGAGTTAAAGACAAGGAGCTTTCTCCGGAGCAGACTGCATGGTGCAGCTGGAGCAATTATCGCTTCACTGATCTTGGAGACAGTAAAATTGGTCTGGGACATAAAAAAAAGGAGAAGGAAAAAAAGAGATTCGTGTCTTCGATTTAACTAGGTGATGGCTCTCAATTAACACAGAATAAAGGTTTCTTGCAATTTCAGCTTCATCCCCCCCACCTCTCCAATGCAGAGAGCGAGCAGATCAGAAGAGAGAAATTCAAGACACATAATTCTTCTTGTCCAGCTGTTTTTTGTTCCTCTTCGATGCTTGGGACTGGGGTATTTTTTTACCCAGGTAGTTAAACAAGAACATCTCAGGTTTGGTTGCATTTTATACAAAGATGTCTCCTATCTGTGGTAGCTTGCTATTCTCCTCACTGGACCGTCACAGTCGGACCACGGCTACATCAGTATCACTACACTAAGAGGTATGGATGCTGCGACTGTTTGGGCACTGCTCCAGCAGCTGGGCCCAAGCTTGGAGCCAGTAGCCCATAAAGCAGATTTAATGAAGATCTAATGATCTCATATGCAAGGGAACAGACTTGGGCTGCAAAGTCAAGAGGAGAGGAACGAAATCATCTTTGGCATCATCCCCTTGTGCATCCTGCCTGGATATTCAACAAGGACATTACCAGGTGGAATAGGTCTTTTTGCAAGATCCCTGTGCATTTTCTGCTTGTTTTTTTTTTTTGTTTCAAATGAATAGGGGCAGTTGTACCAGGTGAGAAAAAGCCACTGCATTCTTGCAGCCCTTGATGTCTGCAGGCTGCACGGCTGCTTTAACCTGGGGGCAAGGCTTACCCCGGGGTCTCTGGTTGATCCGAGATGCTCATCCCCAACGCAGGCACCAGCCCGGCTGTATAAAGGCAGCACAGATGAAGCTCCCTCCCTTCCCCTCTTCGGGGGAATTTGGCAGCCCGGGTGGGATGCTACCGGCAGTATCTGTCACTGACTCATTGTTTATATCGCTTAAAACCCAATAAAGCTGCTACGTGGAGGGAAAACCACCCCACACACTGTCGGTGCCACGCGGCACCTCAGCCGCATCCAGAGCCGCGGCTGACAGTGCATCCCTGCTGCCGGGGTTGGGACCAGAGGAGCAGGGAGGCCGTGGGGACCTTGTCCTGTCCCCCTGTCCCCTCTCCATCCCTTCCCCTCCTTGGGCCAGGAGGGCTTCTTCCATGGCCGGTAGCCCTGAGATGCTCCAGCATCCTCCTCGCGTCCTTGCTGGATGGGGGATTCAGCTTGTAGCTCGCACTAGGGGTTTTTCATGACAGGAAAATCAGGAAAACCATAAAAATAAGCAAGCAATGGTATTTTTACCCTTCCTATACCAGCACAGTTAATGCTAAGGGAGTTTGCAGATCTGGACAAAAAGAGGGAGGTTTAAAGGAAAACTGAGCAGGAACAACCTCTGTTTTAATGAAAAGGCTTCAGAGATGCTGCAGAACCAGACTAATTAATCAAATTAATTCAATGACTGCAAGATAGACTAGTGGCTTGGTGAAAGGAAGGAGAAGAGAAGAGAGACTGGAAATTGTGTGTCCTTTTTCTAGAAAGATGCTGAATTTAGTTTCCCGTGCCTTGGTTCAGCCAGGCAAGTTTTAAATGTGACCTGCTCAGACCTGATCAGAAATCCTTGTTGTATAGACACAGCAGCCTATCTGTACTTACCCAGGAATTTCTATAATACACAAACTCTTTGGGCAAACCCTTCTTTAGGATTTAAGCTTTATTTTTAATGGGCTTTTGAATGCAGGCTGGAGAGATATCACCCTGACTTTTCCCTTCCCTTGTGGAAACAAGCAAGGCAGTGTCATATTGGTCAAGGCAGAAATTGGTTCATTTTCCTTCACAAAGAGGATATTTACTATTAACTGTCCGTGTTAATATCTTGCACTGCCTGGTAATGAAATACTTAAAGCCAAGGTCTTTATGCCGCCCTCCGACTTGCCAAGACCACGAGGATGTGAATGTGGATATTAATTGCAGCAGAAAAAAGAAAAGGCCTGGAGAGGTGAGGGAAGCGTCTCAGGAGGAGCCCAGGAGCAGCAATAGCAAAACATTTGTGATGAACACGTTATTTCCATGGAAATGAGGCAGCCCGCTGGAATAGTGAGCAGTTTCATACATGGCTTTACTGGCAAGCACTCGCCTTGCCGGGGAGGGGGGATGTGCTGAGAGCTGGGGAGCCCGTCCATCCCCGGGGAACGTGGGGAAGACACCTCCACAATCAGCTCAACGGCGCCAGTTGATGCTCGATGGTGATTTGGCCACTTTTTTTTTCTCAAAATCCCTCTACGTGGCAGTGTGAGGCAGATTTTCCTGGCTCTGAAGGTACAGCAGCCAAGGAAGGGATGACCTCTCGGTCTTCCTCTGCTCCTCAGCATTTAGAGCATTGTCTTGGACAAAGCTATGCTTAACCGGGTTGATATGTAGGTGCAAAGTCTAACGATTGCTTTTTGTAGAGGTTTCTACCCATGGAAGGAATGCTATTAATTTTTTTTCCGTTGATCTAATCCATCTGGTTTTCCCCTCAGTCAGCTGAGCTCGTGAGTCACTTGTAACTCAGCACAGGCAGTCACGGCAAGTCATGTCAACCCAAGCCCAGCTTCAAAACGAACCCAGCCTGACCCTCCTCCTCGAAACCTCAACCTCCCGTCATTAAGAGAAGCCTTGCTCTTTGCCTCTTCCACTGTCAAGTGGGATTGGGGAAAAAAAGATTATTTTTTTCCTGCTTCGTCCTGCTTAGTTTCATTAATTATTCATATAATTTCTGTCTTCTCTGAGCTGAAGCAGGCTCAATTTAAAGCAGTTGTTATTCTCTGTGGGCCAGATCTTTGACAGATAAAAGAATGGTTCTTGTTGGCTTTATTCACAGATTTTGAGGCTGAAAGGGATCATTGTGTTTGTCTAATTGGACCCCCAAAATAATTCAAGCCATGGGATTTGACTGAATTAATTTGCATTTCAAACATGGAGGTTTCAGAACAGGAGATCCTACAAATGGCCATAGTGGATCAACCTAAAGCTTCCCTCAGCCCTGGGTCCTGGTTGCCCCTGGCTAACAGCAAGTACAGAGCGGTCCTTCCCTGGGCACCCCCCAGCCTGCAGCTCTCCATGGCTCAGAGGATGCCGGGGACAAACTGGATGGTCTTGTGTTTAACAGAGTCAGACGATTGCTCTCTGAACCCATGGAAAGTGTCGGCTTCCACATCAACCCACCAGTCGCACTGGTTAATCCTCCTCTCGGCTGGTTTTGAACCAGCCGATCTATACTCTCACTTGATGCCCCCAAACTGTTGCATCACAACGACATGGATGGCCGTTCACCTCCTCCGTGTGCCTCTTCTCAGGAGCACAGCCTTTAGGAAAAAAAATACTGGTCTTCACTTTGATCTTGGAGAAGTCATCACACCTACATCTGGTGATCAGAGGTTCTTCCTCCCAACTGCAAACCTGGACCTACTCGTGAACCCACCTGCAGCCCCAACCCTGGAGCAGAGGGGTCCATCCTGCCCGAGGCTTGATGTGATCTTCTCCTCACCCTTTGGCTGGTCCTGCTCTGCTGCCTCCTTGAGTAGTCACCAGCACGTCTGTGGGCTCCCCAACTTCTGCCCCATTGGTGGTGAGAGGGGTGCACCTTGTGTGTGCCAGCTGCCATCTCCCTCTCCACTGCCTCCAGAACGTCCCTTCCACAGCCCCTCTAGACCAGGGGACCTCTTCACCCCTCAACTTTGATCAAACTGGACAAAATGTGGTGGTGGGACCTGAGGGTCAGCATGGAAACTGCTCCCATCTCCAGGAATGCTGCTCAAGTTGGTCTCCCCCCAGTGCATTCACCG
The DNA here is from genome assembly GCA_013400755.1 of Pelecanoides urinatrix. NCBI lineage: Eukaryota > Metazoa > Chordata > Aves > Procellariiformes > Procellariidae > Pelecanoides > Pelecanoides urinatrix. Next base: position 2,894 of record VZTQ01009712.1, on the reverse strand, counting down.
AGCCCTTGGCCTTCACACCCCTTCCTGCTTCTCATTAGTTTTAATTTCATTAATTTTCTCCTAAAAAGAGAAGGACAAAAGGTCCTCTTTCCCTGGCCAGCCCTGCTCTGCACCTGCTTCTCCTGAGGGCAATCACAGACATCGAACAGGACTTCACCAAACCACTGGTGCCCCAACAACACCCTGTCTGCAGATCCCCTGGACGACGAGCTAAGCCAGGACGACCGCTTATCCCAGGCGCATTCGGGTCGAGTTGATTTCTTCACAGCAATATCCTGCTCTCCACTTTACAATCAGGATAATATTTTTGAAGGAAGTGCCTCCAAACATAATAAACCACAAAATGAAAATGGAAGGTGCTCTAGGCTTGCTCGTAGGACACTTCTATTTTTCTCCCCACCTTTTCAACCCAGTATCTTCCCCTTCCACTCTTCCATTCTACTAGGAAAGTTTTTCTTGTCTTTTATGGCTGATCACCAGATTTACGGCTGTAAGTGAATGGGATCGTATTGAAGAAACCAAATGTCCTGTTGCAGGAATTGCCTGTAAGGCACCGACATCCAAAGGGGTAACCCCAGACAGATGTCCATCCTTCTCAGTGCCAAAGGACGTGGGGTTCTGTAGTGAAGGAGAGTCCTGCAGCGCAGCACCGTGCAGATTTTGGGCTCTATTTCAGAAAATCACTTAGGTAGATGCTTAACTTTAAAGACACGTTTAACTCCTCCCCCTGAGCAGGTTTTCCTTCCCCAGTGAAAGCCAAGGCAAACACCATCTTGAGTTTCCAAAGTATTCACCTGGAATTTTTCATGAGCCCTGAACTCAGTAAAAGTGCTTTTAATTTCTTACCAGCAAAGAAGTTTCTTTGGTTAATAAAATATGACTCCACCTAGAAGGATTCAAGGCATCCTTTGAATTGTGCTCCTTGAGCAGGAATCGAGCTGCCTTGAGTCGTCCTTGAAGAGGTGCAGTGGAAGGGGACAGAATAACTTTATACAGCTGCTGGCAATAAATTATTAAAACCTTTATGAATACAACATATTATCTGTCCCAGTGCCTTCAGGCATTTTCTGTTCCTTTTGTGCTTTCAAAGCAATTAATCTTGGAACTGCTCATCACTTTCAGAGCCAGTCTTACAAGTCTGGAGTATGTGTGAAAATCAAAGAAATTGCAGACAGCAAGCGGCGGATGAGCTCAGGCAGCCGCCCTGCCCACCAGTGTGGGTTTGCAGGATGGGACCATCCTCAGTGTGATGTTCTCTGGGGTTGTGCCTATCAGAAATTGCAATTCTGCATGCTGGGACTCTCATCCCTTTCTTGGAGAGATGCTCCTGGCTGTTAGAAAATGCATCTTCCTCACCAGCCTGTTCCTCCGTCTTATATTAATCACATTACTCTCAGCCCTCTCATCTGTGCAATCCCTGAATCACTTATTACTTGACTACTTCCCAAGTGCTAAAGAGAAAATTGCGCTGTTTTTTTATTTCTTGTCGTAACCCCAAAAAATCAAAATCTTCATTTATTTCTACGCTTGTCAGGAATGCTTCACTTGACGTAAAACCACATGGGCCCCTATACAGCACGCCAAGAGCTCAGTTCTTCGTAGCCTCCCTGCTTAGGCAGCATCTCCCGGTGGGAGACACGGACCAGGGTGCTGCTCTAGAGCCCTGTCCAGGGAGATCCCAGGCTCCCAGAGGTCGGATGCTCTTGTCCATCTCTGCTGACATTGGGCAATTTTGTGTAATGAAAAAGAGAAGGATGCTTCAACTTTCTCTTTTCTGGAAGAATGTCCTGCACTACCAGCTAGAGCTGTTCACAGCATCACCTCGGTGAATACTTAAGTGCTTGACACTCGGTTGAATGGCTCAATCAGGACAGACCACGAGAGAGCCCTGATCCATGTCAAGACACCAGCCAGCCTTGTTGTTATGGCAAGGGAGAAGTGATTTAAATTTAAGTGCTACTGCATGGGTTGTAGGGACCCTAAGTTTGCCCCTTTAGACTGCAGGGTGGGGTTGAAGGCATCCCATAGACCTGCAGATCAGTCCCAGGGGCAGGTTGGTGCAGCTGCCGCTGACGTTACCAGTAAAACGGGGCTTCACCTCTCACTCCAGCAACCTCTCTGCCCAGATTTTGCAGAGGTTTCGCCTGCCAAAAATAATTTGACTTGAATTTGTAAATAGTCTGAGATTCTAATTTTGGCAAATTTATCCTTGCTGAGGAAGCTTCTCCGGGCTACAGTACAGCTTGTGGAAGCTGGGCTTCTCCAAATGCTGTCACGGTGGGTTGCAAAGCCTCCTCCCAGCAGCACGGGAGGAAAGCCCGCGGCTCTGGCAGGGCTTCTCCGCAGGGAGGTTGGAGCTGTCAGCCAAATCCCCTGGAGAGCTGAAGATTGGCTCAGCTGGAAGGTGCTACAGATCCAACCTGACGGGTGAAGCACGGGGTGATTATATCCAGCTCCAAAAGGAAGGTCAGAAGGGGATGAGACGGAGCAGCTGGGTTTGCAACAGGAGCTCATCCTAGGGAAACCTCTGGCAATTGGGATGTGATTTGACAGCTCTTTAGGAAAAGGACAAGCTGCAAAGCATGGCTGCATGGAGAAGTGTCCTGGAGAAGGTGATGGTGGCAGTGCTTGCCCGGCTGGGGCTGTCCTTGCTGGGAGCCGGACTGTGCGCAGCAGCAGGGCTGGGGGCAGTGGGGTTTGCAGAGCAGCCAGGAGATGGAGCCCACATACAAAGCACCAGGGATGGAGCCTGATCTCACCCCTGCCAGACCACGGGGAATGGAGACCAGCAGCCTGGTGTGGGGGTGTTATGGTGAGAGGCGGTCCTGGGCATCCTCACATAAGGGGGCTTGCAGAATAGTTCATGCCATCTCCCCATCTTAGAATCATAGAAG